>VZRL01000207.1:425078-488274 GCA_013397895.1 Origma solitaria | reverse complement strand
GCCCCCCCAACCCCTCAGGACCCCCCCCCAATCCACTGAACCCCCTCACAGCCCCTCTTGCTGGTTGAGACCACCCCCAGGATCTCCTCAATAACTCCAATCCACCCAGTCTACTCGGGGCCCATTCTAAACCCTTCTAGAGGCTTTCTGATTCCCTCAGGGTCCCCCAAATTCTCCTCAGAGCCTCCTTCAGATCCCCATAATTCCCTCAGGGCCTCTTGAATCCCCCTTAGAGCCCACTCAGATTTCTCAATCCCATTATGATCCTCCCTGAAGGCCCCCCCAACACCCCCTCTGGATCTACCCAAATCCCCTCAGAGATCCCCAGTCCACTCAGGACCCCTTCAAGTCCCCTTCAGAGCCAGCTATCCAGAGAGATGCTGTGGTTATTGTTATAAAATGCACATTAGAAACAAATTATTCCTGTGAAACCTTAATTGTTGTGTCTTAATGTGTTCCCATATGCTTGTAGCTTGCTTTGCAGAAACATAAAGATGTTATTTCAAGCTATCTAAAACTAGTGCTGTTTAGGAGATATGTGTAAACGTGGGTTTAATGTAATTAGAAATTAATTTAAAACGTTCTCAGTGTGTTGACTCTTTTTCATTAGCAAGGTGAACTGCTGTATCATTATTAGTTAAGAACACATGTTTGCTACAGTCCTTAAAAATGACCAACATCCAGGTAGACTTTCTGTCTAGCATTATTTGGGAAGCAATGTTATATAATATAGCCTTTATCTTCTCTTCTTTAAAGATGAAACCTTCCACAATGAGCAAGCGGAAGTTGAAGGAGAGCAGTGGAGAAAGTGCTGAGGTAATTTCCCAGGTCAGTACCATCTTTATTAATTACTTTGTTTTCAAGTTATGGAACTTTTCCATCCTATGCCATCTCTGTCATTGTATATTTTTTACTAGACCAGTTATAAAGACTTATGCAGATACTGAATACAATTTCTAGGACTGTAAATGTGTTTTGTATCTGTTGTGTATTTTTTTCAGCTTCTCACCTGTTGCTTGCTTCAAGTGTTACAGGAATAATGTAGTAAAGAACTTAAAGGATGGCCTTGTGATTTTGCAGCTGCTTGTGGCAACAGATTTGCATAAATATATTTTTATCTATTTGGATTCTTTACTTTCCAGTTTGTGGGGCGAATCAGAACCCAGGTGATTTTTCTAGCAGCAGGACAGCAGCAGCCAAATCAGTGTTTAGTTTGTTTGTTTTTCAAACCTGTATTTTTCTGTTTTCCCAGAGTTGCTGGTTAAAAACTGCAATGTGTCTTGCAGGGAATTACCTCAGGGTCAGCGATTTCTTATATTTTAATCTCTTTTAATTGCTTTTTCTCCTTTATATTATACAATATTCTGCATTCTGTAACTTTATTCTTGCTTTCAAGACCTCTATATCATTGATTACAGTAAAAATTGACGAATTACACAATATTTGTAACACTATAAAAGTGCATAATTTACCATTGTTTTATTGCTGTAGTTACATGATTGGTAAATTCTGGTGTTTGAAGCTCCAAACATTTTTCCTGTCCTGTGTTACATCTTTAGGTGCAAGGCATTTTCCGTGAAAGATTCTGTCACTATTGTGCTGATGGAAAACTCTTCGGGATGGAACAGCAGTACAAGTGAGTGAGCTGAGGATTTAGTAATTTCTAATTTACCTACAGTAGTAAAATAATCAGGTGAAGTCAGAATTTTATGCTATCTCTGTTTTATTAAATGATACAGGTTTAAATTGACTTGCAGCCCAGTCTTTTAAAAGTTATTTGTCTCAGATTTTAAGGGTTTTTATACTGTTTCTTCCTGCTTTTGTCAGGCTCTGAGGTTTGGATTTCTTATCTTGGCCTCACATCTCTAATTCCTGAAGCACTTTTTTTTTGAGCCTGGAAGATACTTTCAGTGCATGTTCTAAGACTTTGTGTAATGGCTTGGCCAAGCAAGAAGTTAAATTCCCTTGCTGTGAATCTTCATTTTTCCTTCAGATTTTTTCCTCTGTGCTAAAAGTAAATCTTAAACCTTCTCTGCCAACATCATGTTTTTTGAAGTAGAGACCCAAATTTAAAACAAAATTACTTTTTTGGAGTCTTCCACCTGTGGAGGTTAGAGTTAGGAAGAAGGGATTTATTGTGACCATAATACTGTCCCAGTACTGATCACTTTACAGTTGCAGGTCAAATTGTGCAAATAACAGAAGATGTATCTAAAGAACTTGTTCTAAACAATTAATTTTTCCAAGGCTATCTTTATGTGGAATTATCTGAATTGAACACAAGTTTTCATTAAAAGAAGGAAAAAACCCATTTATCAAAAAAAACCATTTATTAAAGCAGTTGTAGTGCACTATACATGCAGAGCTCACATAGGGATTTTATTGATGTTGTGAGAAAATGTATTTCTGTTATGTCAGTTCTACAAAACAAGCCTCCCCTATTTATAGTAGAATTCTGAAAAGCAATTTCGAGGCTGTAATGTGCCACTGGTAGTGAATTCTACTGGAGGCAAAACGCAATAAACTCCCCAGCTCTTATTTTTTCCTTCCCAAGATGTATCAGGGGTTGTGTCTTGACTGGAGCTGGCTCTCAAATAGTGACCAAAGCCACATGTGTTGGCTCCAGCTGTTCCCTGCTGATTCTCAGCCCTTCAGAGGCCTTTGCAGGATGTCAGTATTCCATATTCCAAAAAGCACAGTAAATGCTGTGGAAGCATTTGGGAATTGGAGGTGTCCGGAGTTGCTGTAAGCAATTTAAATGTGGTATGAGGTGAAGAGTTTCTCTGCAGGTAATTTAGAGCTGGTGAGGTGCAGTGGCAGCACAGAAAGCAATTTATTTCTTAAAGAGAGAAATTATTATTGAAGTCTGTCCTTTCATGGTGGAGAATTGCAGAACTTTATGAATTAGTGATACTCTCAACTTCTGCATGTTTTAATATTTTAAAACATTTTAAGAGCTCTGATCACAGAGCCCTTTGTACTTTATTGTATTACATTTTGCATGCCCTGAGTGTCAGCTCTCAGAGCAAGCCGAAGTGGATCAAGTTTAATTCTTTGAATTTTCTCTGGTTTTGGGGAATGTTGTCGGCTTTGAGGTTTTCAGCCTCTTTCTGTTTTCAACACAGACATTTGCTGGAGCTGCTGAAAAGAACCACGGTGCACGGGGAGAGCAATTCTGCCCTCATTATCGGGCCCCGAGGATCAGGGAAAACTGTGGTAGGAACAGCTCTTGGAACTTTGTACAGGGCCCGACAGAACCTCACTGGAGTCCTGGGAGCTTTGGCAGCTGTTTTCATCTCTGCCTGGTCTGAAACAGAGAATTGCTAATGGTTTGCATAGAAATTCAAAACATTCCAGGGCTCTCTGTGAGCTAATTCTGTTCAGGAGCAATATGGAGAAACCTGTTCCTCACACTTCTCTTTGCAATTAAAGCCATGTTCTGATTACTCTTTAATTAACCTGTTACTGGGTCCTCAGTGTAAAAATGATGAAAAGGCATCCGAAAGCTGTAGAAGGGGTGGGTTTCTCCATAGCTGTGCATATTCAGGGAATGGTCAGGTATCTTAATGCTGAGGGAATATTGTTTGGTGGTTATGGTTTATGAAGTGTAGCTTTGCATTTTAAGGAAACTCCTTTAGCTGAGGCACATGAAGGGATGGCCTCTTACTGAAGTGTTTAATACTTCAGCGTTATTCAAAAACTCAAGTCTTTAATGTTTACATGAATATATAA
Organism: Origma solitaria; assembly: GCA_013397895.1. NCBI lineage: Eukaryota > Metazoa > Chordata > Aves > Passeriformes > Acanthizidae > Origma > Origma solitaria. The sequence goes on along the minus strand of VZRL01000207.1, from coordinate 484,542 downwards.
TATGTCCACCCCACCAAGTCACTGAAACTCAAAACTGGTTTTATTAGTTGAAGTTTCAATTTGCTTCTGAACCTTTCATGTAAGGATAGTGAAGGTAATGAAAATTTGTGGTCCTTTCAGCTAGAATAGAAGTTAGCAAAATCACATATACAAAATTAATTATTTCCTTGTTATATATTAAGTGAAAGATCTGAAGTCAACAAAATCATAAGTGTGTATATTTATGTATTTATACATGCACATAGGTGGGAGCTACAAATTGTTATCTGAGGAAGCCAAAGCAAATAGTAGCTTTTTAATGTTTAAATTTACATTTCACCAAGATATAGGTGAAATAGATATTATGTGTATATATATAAATTATATTATGTATGATTATATATTAAAATATTATAGATATTTTAATGCAAATTCTTTTTGGTTTTTACCAGTAACAAGTTCTTGATGGACAGTAAATTTAGGACCCCAAGTTTTATAAGCAGCAGTTGATTAATCATGTGCAATTTGATTTTGTCTTCCAGAAAAGCTCTGCTTATTCTTTTCCTTTTAATATTTAAAGCCAAGAGTTTTTCTATAGCATCTAAAGAAGCCATGAAGCTGAATATGGTACCAACTCAAGAGCCAAATTCGCTCACATCTCAAATTCATAAAGCTTTTTGATGAAGGCAAAAGCCCCAGATATTACCCCAAAAAACAAGTGACTCAGATATCAGAGTTATTTTTCTTTCTCTCCTAGTTCAGCAGAATGAACAAAAGTTATTGCCACAGTCATGTTCCTGAATGCAAAGTTGTCATTTTGGTATTTTAGTGTGGAAATTACTCAAATACGTCACCTAATGAAACCTCACACACTGTTTCCTGTCCTTTAATATGTATTCCTATCTATATGTACGCTTTCCTTGCTGTTACATTAATCTTCTCACAGAAATTCTGTGGTTTTTTTCTTTTTTTAGTTATTAAATCATGTCTTAAAAGACCTCAGGGAAATGAAACAAGTCAGAGAGAACCTCTTGGAAGTTCACCTGAATGGCAAGTAATAGAGCATTGATCCAATGTTATGTTACACTCATTTCTGTACATTGTATGTACTGAATAAAAGCTTTGGTTTCAGCAGTTCAGTAAGCCTAAGTTATGGATAGTGAGCTCCAAAATGCCTCTCTCTGTATTTCTTTATATGGACAGAACTTCTGTGCTCTTAGTGACCAAATTAAATAACTTATCAGGTACAGAAAACTCCTGTCCAGTCTAATTTTTTAAAAGGTAAAGCTTTGTAAGGCTGCAAGAGCAGAGAAACTTCTGGGTAAATTCCAAGTGGGAGTGAACTGCCAATTCTTCATGCAAAATCCTTTTCTTTCAGGGCTTCTGCAGACCAATGATAAAGTGGCCCTGAAGGAGATCACCAGGCAACTGCAACTGGAAAATGTGGTTGGGGACAAAGTTTTTGTGAGTAACTTCACCTACCCTCAGAAACCCTTTCCTGGAAAATGGTTTTGTGGGATGGAGCTTGTTGGGACTCATGGATTGTGACTGCCAGCAGCTCCGCACAAGTGCTGAAGTTCCCTTTGCTGGTTGAACAATATTAATGCATCCTTGCAATTATTTAAAAGCACATCAACCTGTGCCTTACAGAAGGAGGGAAAAAGGAAAGGCTCTTAACAAGCCCCTAAATTAAACAAGCTTTAGCATTCCAAAGAAACTCTGTTCAGAGGGGTGAGGAATTTGGAAACATTGTTTTAACATTTCAAAACAAAGAATTGGCAAGTTAACCAACCAAAAAGCATGATCTTTAATATGAATTTCCAACCTTTATCTAGTTCATAGGGAAGTCTATCCAGGTTTCCTAGAGCTCTCATTTTACATAGAATTTCTATTAAAATATCCACTTCTATTGCCCTTTTCCCTGATTTACATTGATACTGAAGACAGTCATAAAGAGACTGACAAAAGTGGTTTTCAATAAATTTCCCTCATTTTCTGTAACTCACATCCAAAGGGTAAATTGGCTTTTTTGCCCTCTTTGTTAGGGCTTGTGGTCTTCAGTGAATTATTTCACATCTCACCTGGAGCGCTGCAGAGTGGGAAAATTCATGTAACTGTGGCAGGATGGTCACAGCAATTCCGTGTTTTCTGTCATGAAGGTTTGATGCTCCCTCTGATTAATTAAGTTGCCAATTAAACCCTGCATCCTGCTCCTTCTCCGTGGAACATGTTAGGTGGCACTTTTTCCATATGTGTGCCTGGAAAATGAGGATGCAACAGTTATTTAAGGAAAGATAAAGCTGCTTGTGAATTTAGCTTATTGCAGGCGTTCTTCTGATCACTAATTTTTGCCTGTCTGAGGCAGTTTGGGGATTTCAGACTGGAAAAATGTGGATGAATGTAGAGTTATCCGTAATTTTTCTTGTCCTGAGGACTTTATGATTATAAAGCATGAAATAACATTTTTTGAATGCAGTGTGTTGGAAGGAGATGGCCTTCATTGCATGTCTGAATTTGCTGTAGTTCAACTATTCTGAGAATGACACTGCAAATCTGTTCTGAAGCTTATTTATTTTCTGTCTAGGGCAGTTTTGCTGAAAATCTGGCATTTCTTCTTGAAGCTTTGAGGAAAGGTAAACACTGATAACCCCTGTTCAGTTAAGTGACACATACAGAGTTTCAGAAAAGTAGAGCCTTTTCTTCTACTTTATGGGTGGAAGGAAGAAACTTAGCCCAACAATGTGTCATGGTTGCAAAATAATATAAAAAATACATACCTAATGTAACTGATGCTGGAAAATGTGATGTCAGCTGTGAAGGACAGGTTCTCTTACCAGATTGATGCTCTTAAAAACAGTGGTTTTTAAAGAATTTGTAGAAGTCCATCTCCCTTGTAGCAGAAATGCTGCTTGGCAAAACACTACAAAACCTTCCCAGCTTTTCAGTGTATTTTTCTTTTTGCTGTTGTACCTGTGGGAAAGGAGGGCTTAGTGAAAAGCTACAAGAAAATCTGTAAATTTGTAAGCCCATAAGGTGCTGAAGGTGCCCTGCTGACTGTCCCATTGCCCTCAGGGGACCGCAGCAGCAGCTGCCCAGTGCTGTTTGTGCTGGATGAGTTTGATCTGTTTGTCCACCACAAGAACCAGACCCTGCTCTACAACCTCTTTGACATCTCGCAGTCAGCACAGACCCCAGTGACAGTCATTGGCCTCACCTGTAGGCAGGTAAGAAATGCCACTCCTCATTCAAAGCTTTTAGTGGTTTTAAAGTGGCTTTTATCTTGCTTGGAACGACTTCTTCTTCCCTGGAACCTTCATCTCCTGAGAGGCTTTTCTCAATGATCCATTTTTCCAACTTTTGAAGTGGGAAGGGGAATGGAAAAAAATAATAATTTGTGCTGAGAGCAAAGTTAAGATGGCCAGAGCCTTCAGTTTTACTGTTAAAGTTGCAAACCTAAGGGCACACATTTAATATTATTCTGTTGGAGAGGCTCCTGGCATTTCAGTTTCTGGCTCAGCACTTGGCAAGAGCAACCTTGTATTAACAGTGTTTAAGTCTCTGTTCTAAGGACAAAAGCATTTTTTTAGTAAACACTTCAGTGGGGCACTTTTACTATAAAATGGGTTTAGGATCCATGTTCAATTTCCTGTGATCTTTACAGTGGCATTAGATTGAGTTGTGGGCAGGTTGTGTGTACACTGTGTAATAACTCCTGTGGAGCACCATGGAAACTGGATCAAAATGATGCTGTTTGCACAATGGACTGTGTTGTGCTGAAATAGTTGGGTTGTGACAGGAAAAAGAATAATTAAAATCTATTAAAGCCTCATTCTGGGTTTGACTGGGATTAGGTGATACCCAGCTGGGCACATTTCTGGAAGTTAATAGAAAAGTTAATTGTTGATTTATTAAGTTACAATCTCTCCTTCAGCATCATCACTGTCCCGAGCCTGCTGTGCTCCTCACCCATTGTTTAGAGCCCTTTATCCCCTAATTTTGAGGGTAATTAAAGAAGTGTCTCCAGAGCTGACAGCTGTTGTTTCTGAGGGGTTTTTTCGACTCTTAAGTATTTTTGGGGATTTTTTAAGCTATATTCTCTCCAGCTGACAAAAAGCACGTGGCCTGTCAGCTGCCAGCCCCGGTGTGACCACACAACGTGTGCAGAGCCCTGATAGGCTGAAAGGTTTGATTCAGGCTTAAGAAGCTGAAATATTTCCATAATCTATGGAGAAATTTTGCTGGGTTTCCTAGCAACAAATGATCCTGTGTGATGTTGTACATCACGTGGGCTGGGACATGCTTGGTAGGATTGCAAGGCATGTCAATTAAAATCATCAGTGATAAAACATTTAAGTTATGTTACAGCATTTTAAGCCTGAGAATTCAATAATTCTTTTTTCAGCACACTTCAGTGATTTGTCTGGACTGTAGCAAAGAAATCATTAAATTCATCTTTTTAAATTACTGTTTCTCCTTTCTTTTTTCATAAAGGATATCCTGGAGCTCTTGGAGAAGAGAGTAAAGTCAAGGTTCTCTCACAGACAGATATATTTGATGAATTCCTTTGATTTTAAACAATACATTAAGATATTTAAGGAACAGCTTTCTCTTCCTGCTGAATTTCCTGATGAGTCTTTTGCACAAAAGTGGAATAATAATGTTCAGGTATTTAAAGCATCTTATACTTGGTTTTAGTAAAAATTCTAAAGCGAGAGCAGTGTAAAGCTGGTTTGCTTTATACACATACCTTTTTACCTAAGATTGGCATTTCCTTTCACTCTCTGAGTTTAAGATGAAAGAAATTAAATTATGATAGAGAATCTTTGCTCATTGAAGTCTGGAGGTAAAATTATCACAGGAAGGACCAGAAAGTTGAGGTTAGACATAAAAATTGTATTGCTAAGTGTAAGCTGAGCTCTTTCAAAAAATTATTTAACTGTTATTTTTCCACGTGAGTGTGAAATGATGAACTGAGATGGTTAAAATATATCTCTGTTGTTTTTTGTAGCATCTCTCAGAGGATAAAGCTGTGCTTGATGTGCTGCAGAAGCTTTTCCACCACACCAAAGACCTGCGCTCGCTGCATTTGCTTTTGGTGAGTATTTGAGTATTTAAAAAACACCTTCTTGGTTTGCAGTAATTAATGAACAGCTCTCGTGGTTTTCAGGCCATTTAGCTGAGCTCTGCCTGAAACATCATTTTATTGAGCTTTCGGGCTTTTGCCAGTGCTGGTTCCTGGCAGGCTTTGTCAGCCTGTGCTGGGGTAGGAGTGTGGCTCATTCAGTTTTACCTTGTGAGGATGGAGAGTTCATTCCAATGGGGCTGAGCTTTTGCTATTTAACTTCCTCCAAGCCTTGCTGTTTATAAAGTGAAACTGGAGGTGAAACCTTTTGAAACAATTTTTTCTTTTCTGAGATTTTTTTGGTTCCTGGTGAATCCTGAAATCTACCCATACTGAAGCTCCTTTTCCTAGCTCTAAGCTGGCAGTGAATTCCTCCCATCCCCACACAGGAGCTGCAGCTGTCTTGGAGGGTCTTTTTTAAATTCAGGCTGCCTCCCTGAATGCTGTTTTTGAACACAGTTAATATAAATGCAATAACACTTATTTAACCGTCCTAACCTATCCCTGTGCTTGTGTTGGTGTGAAAAGCCCTCTGACTGTACCTGCCCCAGGGGTGCTGTGCTAGCCTTCAGATCGGTACCCTCCTGCTCTGGGCTGGGCTGTGCTGGGCCCCAGCACTCACAGCTCTTCCCAGCAGTGTGCAGAGCCACCCTGAGAGCTGGAGCAGGGCCCTCTTCACTTTGGGACTGCTCTGGGCACCCAGCTGTGTCCCTGTGGCTGCACTGGAGGCCAGGGAAGGAGCTGATGGCAGCCTCCCTGAGAGCAGGGCAGAGCTGAGCCTCAACTTCCCAATTGTTTTCTGCAGCATGTGCTGAAATCTGCCTTTGGAAAGAGAGCTTTTAGCTCTGGAGTCAATTTTCCAGTAAAAGCATATCATACAGATTCTGGAGGGATGGGTGAGGAGTTCCTGTACAAACTGTGGTGAAGGGAGGGCTCTGGGGAGACCTTGGAGCCACTTCCAGTGCCTAAAGTGCTCCAGGAGAGCTGGAGAGGGACTGGGGACAAGGCATGGAGGGACAGGACACAGGGAATGTCTTCAAGCTGAAAGAGTCTAGGGTTAGATGGGAAATTTGGAATTAGGAATTCCTGGCTGGGAGGGTGGTCGGGCCCTGGGAAGCAATTCCCAGAGAAGCTGTGGCTGCTCCTGGATCCCTGACAGTGTCCAAGGCCAGGCTGGATGGTGGAAGGTGTCCCTGGGTACAAAAGCAGGTGCAAAACAGTTGTAAGTCATTCCTGCAGCAATCTGAGGTGCTGATCCATTGACATGGATATTAACAGCCTCATGAGGATTTATCTCCTGGAATGAGGAGGCTTTAATATTTTTAAGACTGGAAAACCTTCCTGGCTATATGCAGTTGAAGTGGTGGCTATTTGCAAGGTTATCAGTATGAACCTATTGTGTGTGGGGTTTACTGGTTTTGTTTGAAGGGGGTGACTGGGGGAATTGTCCCATTCCCAGCAGGAATTGTGTGTGGGGTTACTGGTTCTGTTTTCAGTGGGTGACTGGGGGAATTGTCCCATTCCCAGCAGGAACTGTGTGTGGGGTTTTACTGGTTCTGTTTTCAGTGGGTGCTGGGGGAATTGTGTGTGGGGTTTCTGGTTTGTTTGCAGTGGGTGACTGTGGGAATAGTGTCCCATTCCCAGCAGGAACTGTGTGTGGGGTTTCTGGTTTGTTTGCCGTGGGTGCTGGGGGAATTGTCCCATTCCCAGCAGGTGCTGGGGTGCCCCGGGCCCTGTGTGCTCTGTTTCAGATGCTGGCTGTCAGCGCAGTGACCGTGCACCACCCCCTGCTCACTGCTGCAGACCTGCAGGAGGCCAGCAAGCAGCACAGCACCGACTCCAAGGCTAACATCGTCCATGGTAAGGCTCAGCTTCTCCCCTAAACTCTTCTCAGAGGCAAGGGAAGTGTCAGTCCCTCCCTGGAACTGTCCTGGGGGGAGAGATGCTGTGCAGGGATTGATTACCTGTGCCCACGGAGTCTGCTCTGAGCTCAGGCACGGCTGTGGATACACCAATGCCAACTTCAGTACTTGAATTTCTTGCTTTTTGCTGCAAACAGCCCATTTCTGCACATTCTTGCTTCAAATGCATGGAAAACAAATGTTCCCTTAGGAAGCCACTCCAATTCTGGATTTTTTTTACATAATAAAGATACAGAAGACAAATGGGTGGGGCCTAGAGTGTATGTAAACAGGAATAAATTGAATGGGTGAAGTGCTTGTGTTTCTGATATACTTAAGGGAAATACTTAGGGTTCTTGTCTTTCCCTCCAGGCTTGTCTGTCCTGGAAATCTGCCTCATCATCGCCATGAAACACTTGAATGATGTCTACGATGGAGAACCATTCAACTTCCAGATGGTTTACAATGGTGAGAGCAATGCCTGAGCTTCACAAACCCCACAGCACTCACTTCCTTCTAACTGCCCCTCTTCTTTTCCTCCTACTGACACAGAATTCCAGAAGTTCATCCAGAGGAAGGCACATTCTATGTACAACTTTGAGAAGCCAGTTGTCATGAAGGTGAGCCTGAAATGCATTTTTTTTTTTAATTGCGAAGTATTTATGTTTTATTTTCCAGAGCACAGACTGGAGTGGTCAAATGCAGTCCTAGAAGGGAGTGGGGTGTTTTGGGGCAGGAAGGACACCCTGCTCCTGGCAGGAATGATGTTACCTTGCACTTGCTCTTTTTTTTCCTTTCTCCCCAGGCGTTTGAACACTTACTGCAGCTGGAGCTGGTGAAGCCCCTGGAGCGGCCGTCGGTGCGTGCCCAGCGGGAATACCTCCTGATGAAGCTGCTGCTGGACAGCAGCCAGATCATGGATGCCCTGCAGGTGTACCCCAACTGCCCCACGGATGTGAAGCAGTGGGCAGCCTCCTCCCTGAGCTGGCTCTGAGTCCTGCTGCGCCACAGCTCTGCACTCTGCAGAAGATGGAACGGTCACCCACAGGAAGGTGCTCAGCTCAGTCCATTGTTGGGATCGGCTTTCTTGGCTGCTGCAGGTGGGATTTTCTGAGAGCTGTGCCTCCCTCACAGCCCAGGTGCTTTAGCTCAGCTCGGGGCCAGCTCCTTTCACACTCAGATCCCCCTGGAGACATCCAGGCTCTGCAGTTTCTCCCTGTGCCCTGAGTGCTCTGGGTCCTGGCTCTGTTCTGCAGCACAGAGCCATCAGGTCAAAGCTCATACTGCACTTTTCCTTCTCAAATTTGACTTGACATGGAAAATGTACTCCATTAAATCTTTAATCACAACTGAATTTGCTTCATTAAATGTTTAATCCCAACAGGCTTCAGCTGGGCAGGGTATTTTGTGCCAAATCCAAGGTGTAACGTCTTTCCCTGCCCATTTTTTTGCTGTTCAAGAGTTTGGCTCAAGAACTGCTCTAGGAACAGCCCCCTGTGTTTAAAATAAAGTTTCAGAAGAAGCATGTGCAAGTCAGAGTAGTCACATTTTTTATTTTCCCGCTGGGGAAGAGGGCAGAGTATACATTTGTATTTGTACAATATTTAACAATCACTTTCTTGAGGGCGAGGGGGGGTTGGTTGGTTTTTGGCACTTGCAGAAAAGCAGCAAGTACCCTTCGACAGTAGTACAACAACCTGTGCCCAAAACACTGACAAATACAAAGAGGAAAGGTAAAGTAATCGCTCACCAAACTCGAGAGGTAACGAGAGGAGATGGACTGAAAAAAACCCAAAATCGAGGGAAAAAGCAAAGCAGTCCTGCTGGTTGAGTATCTGAGGTAACAGATGTTCCATCAAGGATGCTACTGGAGTCGTTTTGCCCATGGATGTGTATTGCAGCTTCCTGTGTTTTGTACCAAGTGTTCCTGATAAACAGAAATGTCTTAAAAAAAGTTAAAAAAGCTGGAAAAAGAGGAGAGGGGGTGACCTTAGTGATTGTGTCAGTGCTGAGGGGAGCAGGACAAGTGATTACATGTGAGATTGCAGAACTGTGCCCCGGTGGGTGCTGGGTGATTTCCATGCTTGGGGTCCTTTGGGAACATCCCAGGCATGGCAGCACTGCTTCACCCCCTCCAGCAGATCTGGGGGTGTGGGACAGGAACTTCTCACCCTCACATAAAATCCTTGTGGAGAGGCCAGCCCAGGGCTCACGGACCAGTCCAGGGCCACCCTTGGCCTGGGAGCTCCCAGCCACTGCTCCTCAGGAGCCCAGGACAGGAAGGGACAATGGCAAACCCTCCCTAGCACCACATTCCCTGGCTCCTGCCCTCCCTCACGCTGCTGCTCTGGCAGCTCAGCCCATGGAACTGAAACTCTGAGCGCTGAAGGGAAACAGGAACTCATTCCCGGGGGGCACAGCTGGAGCACAGCAGCTCGGGGCGATCATTCTGCCCCGTTCAGAGCGTTGGCAGGAGCAGCCTCTCTCAGTGCCGCTACATGACGCTGGTAAATCCCAGGGAGCTGGGGGTGAACAGGAACAGAGCAGGGCCATCCCAAAGGCAGGAGCCAGCCCCGGGCCCGCGGCAGTGCCACGGGAAGGGTCACACACAGGAGGGACAGGATACAGCTTCCATTTCTGTGTTTGTTTCCAACAGCACAGGATGAAACCATGCCCTGCTGGGGCTCCTCCATTTCTGCCAATGAAGGGTTAAAAGCCCCGAGGTGTCTGTGGAGTCCGACTGGGTTGGGATTTGTTCAGAACTCCTCAGCTCCGCTCCTGTCCTGCTCTGGGTGGTGTTTAACTAAAGCAGAGCACAAATGGCAGCAAAGGGCAGCGTCCAGCCACGACGAGCCCACAGCCTGCACTTGGTTCCCTTTCCAAGAGCCCCTGGGAGGCTCCTGGGGCCCAGCCCCGGGGGGAACATCAGCCCTTCGTCCCTCCCTGCCCAGAGCTGGCCTGGCTCTGCTCTATCCATCACCTCCCTCTGCTTGCTCGCAGGGTGAAGGTCACAGCGCAGGTTCCAGACAGCCTTCAGGAGCTCCCCCTGCTCCTTCCCACAGCCACACGCTGCAGACATGGAACACGGACACACAGCGCGGCCTCTGCTGCGCTCCAGGGGCTCACAGCATTCATTCTCCTTGCAATTTGGTGTGAAGGATCCAATCACTGGAGACAGGGTTTGGGAGAAGCACTTTGGCACCCAGCTAGCAGTCACTGTAATTCCAGCATAAGGTGTGACATCCTGAACTCCACTCGTGGAGTCGTGAAGCCATTTCCACGTTTTTTCCTCGTTTTTTGTGAGTCTGTGCTATGGACACTGAAATTCCTTTCGTTACCTCGGAATGGTCGTTGCATATTGTGAGCAGAACTAGGTTATCCCTGAAATTTGTACCATTTAGGATCTGGAATCTGTGGCCAGAACTTTGTGACTCCAGGCTAAACCTGTGGCTCACAGGGTGGGAGCTGTGCTCCCCTACGATGGCACCAAGCTTTGTGTGGAGAGAAGTTGCAAATCTCCAAGCAGAGGGTGAGGAATTGGGGAAACTGAGCTTCCTGAGGTGATCCTGAAACAGTGACACAGCCCCCACTGTCTGGCGGGACGGGGAACACGCGGCGACCTCGGCACAAACATAAATAGGAAAAAGACTTTTTCTCAAAAAAACAAGAATTCAGAGCTTTCCAGTGTCACAGCTCAGAGAAAATAAAAAAAAAAAAAAAAAAAAAAAAAAAGTCATGCTTAAGGTTTCAAATATTCCTCAGACACAGCAAACCTAAATAGTATTCAGTTAAATAAATGGATGAGATACTCTGGGAAACGGAGGGAAAAGCTTTCAACTAAAAGAGGAAGGAAAATTTTCTTTCAATAAACAGCACTTTTTCTCTTTTATACACAACAAGCGAGTACAAGAAAAGGCTAAAAACACGGCTCTAGGAATGGCCACTTCCTGGGGGCATGAAGCTTTCCCCTTCTTAAATAACACAGGGAATTGGGAATACATCATTTACAAAACACGGAGCGGTTTATTATTCCAATTAGTGTTGTCAATCATAATTTAGCGAGGTGGAACTGAGGTATACCTGGTTGAGGGAGGTTAAGTAATACTTGGAAGCCTCTTTGCTCTATCCCATTGATTACTCTTTTTCTGTACACGGAACAGCAGCACATGGAACATTCACAAGCTGTGTCGTAGTCGCATTACAATAGTCATTTTATAAACAACAACGAATGCAATAAAAACAAGTTACCCTTTTTTTTTTTGTTGTTTTTAAATCTGAAATGAAATGTTTTTGATTTAAAAAAAATAACAGTAGTTCATTTAAGGAATTAGTCTCTTCTGGCAGGGATTAAGAAATCGGATGTCAGTGTTTAAAACGCTCATTAGCCCGTTCGGGTCCGGATTCTTCATTGTAAGTTCCTTATCAGCACGTGAGCGATCTCAGTCACGTCCTTCAGGTGTAAGCAGGGAATGCAGAAAGTCTCATGGATCCACGTCGGGGAGGAGGAAGGGGAAAACAAAGGACAAACACCTCTTGGTGATGTTCCAGAGAGACTTACCATCCGTTCTTCCGACCCGGAACAGCGGTGACGCCAGCAGTCCGTGCGCTGTAGCAGCTCCAGTGAAGAGTCCTGTGGTCACGTCACGACCAGTGCAACTATCATAGACTGGATTCTTTGGGAGGAAAGTCAACGTTTGTCACCATTGTGACCACAGTCACAATGTCCTCTGTTGTTATAATGTTAGTGAGTTTTTGCATCTGGATAATCCTCTCCTCCACGCAGCCCGCGGACAGCCGCGCCTCGGCGTCGTGATCCCAGCACTCCTCGATGGTCTCGCACAGCATCGCCATTCCCTGCGGGAAACCAGGCCCAAGAAAACCATCACACAGCAGTACAGGGGGGCCTCCCGGCTCAAAATGGCATTTTAAGGGACACCTGGCTGAGGGGAACCCCTGTGCCCAGCAGGATGTGGGGCTGGGTTTGGTGTGAGGCTGGAGCGTCCTGTGGGGCCTCAGCTCTGCTCTGCACTATTGAACCAACACCTGGTCAACAATGGGGCACATCCTGCCCCACTCTGAGGGCTGCAGCCTTGGAGTGTTCTAAAGAGGGGAATCCCTCAGCCATCAAATGGCACTTCAATGAAAAGTAACTCCAGAGTCTCCCACCAAAAAACTGAAAAATCCCTCACTTTTAGTTTAAGATGAAGAACATTTTCAGCCCATTTAACTCCCATTGGAATGATGAAATTCCTCCCAAACCCCAGTGTGATGCACACGGCACAGGCTGGACACAATGTGGGATTCACACCCCCGCAGCAGCGGTTGGGTCACACTTACAGAATGTTTCTGCCAACACTCCCTCAGGACAGGCCTCTTCTTTTTGTGCACCACAACTTCCTGCATGTCCTCCAGGGAGGGGTGCTGGCCAATCTCCTCCTCAAAGGGCAGCATGTACTCGTCCACAGGGCCTGCGGAGGGAAACGTCAGCTCAGCCACTGATTCAGAGAAGGGAAAGAGATTGCAATGTGGGGAATGTAGGCCATAATCAAAACCATGGAATAGTTTGGGTTGGGAAGGACCTCGAAGGTCAGCCCATGGGCAGGGACACCTCCCACTGTCCCAGGCTGCTCCAAGCCCTGTCCAAGCTGGCCTGGGGCACTGCAAGGGCCCCATTCGTGCCCTGCCGTTCCCCAGCCCCAGCCCAGCCCTTACCATCGGCGGCCGTGCAGCGCGAGGCCAATTCCCAGAGGACCAATCCCATGGCGTACATGTCTATCCTCAGAAACGCATCCCTTTGGAAGTTGATAGCACCTTCGAGTACCTCTGGAGCCATGTACCTGCGAGTGCCAACCTGCAGGGGCAGCACAACACCGACATTGGCACCTGAGCCAGCCCCAGCACGGGCACCACCCCGGGGGCAGCTCAATAGCACCCATGCTCGGCCCCACATTAAACACAGCCATGCTTATTCCTGGCTTAGGAATAAATCTTGGAAATTTCATCCCTCAGCTTCTGAACAGTAATCGATTAATTAATAAAGTACAGCACAACTTCTTGTCCAAATCGTCCAGTAACCATAAAAAGGTGGGAGAGGCCATGCAATGGGTCTGAGGGGGGACTCCCCATCATGTGCTGCATCATCCCTGGAAATAAACCTGGATTTACCTGTCCGTGGGTGTCTCCTGCAGACTTCCCAGCCTCAAACTTTAAAGCTAGACCGAAATCAGCAATACAAGCTGTGAGGTTGTTTTTCAGCAGCACATTCTTGCTTTTGATGTCCCTTTCAAGTCCAAGGAAAAAAAAACCAAATTAGAGATCTAGAACATGGAATACCAGACAAAATTCTAAGGGAAAAGGAGTAGCATAAAACAGAGAACATTATAGTATGAAAGGCAAAGAAATGATAAAGAAATAGGTAAGTTACACAGCAAATGATAATAATAAAACCTTGAAGTGCCATTGTGCATCTCCATCCTTATGGGAATAAGTAATTGGAACTGTAATTTTGTGCTTGTTTTTAAAATAAATACAGAAGTATGACAGATATATGGAGATATGGATAATGCATGTGGGATACAGAGATGGAATGAAAATGCTGCAATCCAAGCGTGCAGTAACTGCATCTGGTTTGTTTGAACAGCAGAAACAAAACCCAGCGCAGAGATCCAGGGATTCCTGCAGGAGCCACGGGTGATGGACTGCGCTCCACTCTCCCAGGAAGGAACGAGGCTGTACCTGTGGGATATGGCAGGCTTGTGGCCATCCTTGAGCCCCGGGATGTCCTCGTGCAGGTAGGCCAGGCCCCGCGCCATGGTCTGGGCGATGTGGCACAACTCATTCCAGGACACCACGTTGGCCTTCAGGAAATCCGTCAGGGAGCCCTGCAGGAAAAGCAGCCTCGTTTACCCAGAGAAAACATGGAATTCCTGCTGAGCCTGGGGGAACATTTGTAGGACCTTTGATTGTCTTTGCTCAGGGACCAACAGCAGTTTCAGAGGGAAAACACTCTGAAGAAATATAAAGAAATCAAATTAAAATTATTCAGCATAAAACTGAACATATTCTTATTTGATCATATTTGTGTTTCTTCCTCTTGCTGTCACAGAGTTGACCTGTATCACTTCATTTTTATTCTAATCAACTAACATGGGTAAACAAAAAAAACCAAACCCATGATCTCTGTGAGAGTTTATGTATTTTAGGCAGGTTTAGATGGGGGATATTCAAAAATACGTATTCTAAAAAGCCAAAATAAAGGTAGAATTAATTTTTGTTCTCTAAAACTCCGGTATTAGTAAAAACTGGCAAGTCTGAAAACAAACTGTAATCAATTCCCATCCAGCGAAAAGCGAGTAGCTTTAAATTTTCCTCCTTAACTGCCTCAGCTCCACCTTTGTGCCACAATTCCAGGGCTGTTCCTCCCCTGCCCACGGAGGAAAGCCCCGAAGCCACGCAGGGGCAGCCCCACCTTCTCGTGGAAGGCGGTGATGAGCCACAGGTCGACGTCGATGCTGGAGCCGCGCTTCTCGGCGCCGATGAACTGCAGGATGTTGTCGTGCTTCATGCCGGGCAGGCTGTAGATCTCGTACTCGTTCTGCCACGACTGCTTGTCCTGCAAACACAGCAGCACCAGCTCAGCTCTCAGCAGCAGAGTGACACCAGGGGCTGCTCCAGAGCAGAAAGGCCTTACAGAGTGAAGGCCTTGGTAAAATCCTTGCTCGCTTCTGCTCCTTTGGCTAACTAGAAAAGCATTCTGGGAGTGACTCAGCTAAACCAGAGGTGAGAAACAAGTGACATAATAATAAAACAGTTATCAGAACCAAGAAGTGCCTACACCGTGGGGCTCGTGGTTGGTCACACCTCATGCCTGTTCCTATCCTGGTCTATGGTGGTTGGTTAAGGATATTTGTTGTGCCTCACAAGAATGTAAACTCGTAACAAATAACAGTTGAAGAACCCTGGATTTTTGCAATAAAGGGTCTTGGCCATACCATCGTGGAGATCGTGTGTTTAACAATCCCTGGAGGAGTTTGCTCCCAGCGTTTGGGAATGATCTGTCCACAAATACATGGAATTTCTGCTGCAAGGACAAGGGTCTGCAGTGTTCAATCACCGTGAGGAAACATTTCTGCACACGGAGTAGCAGGGGGTGCTTTAATGAATGTAAAACCCATCCCAGTACCCCCATGAACATCACTCTGTGATCTCAAAATTCTTCAATCCATTTAATCGCAGGCACGGCTTCCGAGGGCACTTGCTGGGCAATAAGTGTTATGGCACTTAATTGAGGCATGTTTAATTGAACAATCACTTTAGGATTTGCATTTCAGGACATTCCTTCCAAGTACAATTTAATTTGATTATTAACTGGTCAAGAGGTGGGTGAGAGCTGCTCTAAACTGCGGATGCTGAATATTTTTATGACTAGAAGCACACATTTCACAGGGGTTATGCTTCACTGATGTGTTTACTGCAATAAAATACTTATTTTAAATCATTAAAACTCTTCCTGCGTCTTTTACACCTCAAAGACATTTCCATTTGGATGTGTACAATTATTGGGACAAGAAAAGCAGCTTTAATGTGAGAAACAACCCAGGAGCCCAAGAGTTCTGCTCACCTGGATCGGGAATATCTTGACCGCAACATATTCATTGAGCAGCTGAGCTTTCCACACACACCCAAATCTCCCCCTGGCTTTGATCTCCAGGAGCTGCAGCGGCTTCAGACCCATCAAGGGAGACGGTGGGGGAGGCCCAGGATCCTGCAATCAGGTGAAACCATTCATTAACGCTGCTGTTATTAATGGCGTTAATTCCTGTCACCCCTGACAGCACTCCAAATAAAGGATTGTAAACGGGGAGACATTGGGGTCACCCAGCCAAACCCCACTGCAGGAATTCCCCAAACACCCAGGCACAAAGCCGAGCCCTTCTCCGCAGGGATGGGAAATGGGATTGTGAAACGTGCTCAGGAGGGATGGGATACACCCGTGGGACAGCACAGCAGGAGCCAAGGAATGCTGGAACCAGGTGGGAAAACACTGCAGGAATTGAGGGACAATGTAACCAGCTGGGAAAGAGTGGGAGACATGAAGGAATAGTCTGACCAGGTGGGAAAGCACAGCAGAAATTAAGAAATAACATGATCAGGTGGAAAAAACATGTCAGAAATTAAGAAATAGTGTAACCAGGTGGGAAAGCACAGCAGAAATTAAGGAATATTGTAACTGGATGGGAAAGCACAGCAGAAATTAAGGAATATTGTAACCAGGTGGGAAAGCACAGCAGAAATTAAGGAATATTGTAACCAGGTGGGAAAGCACAGCAGAAATTAAGGAATATTGTAACCAAGTGGGAAAGCACAGCAGAAATTAAGGAACAAAGATAATCAAGCTTTACTTGTTGTATTTGTTAAGAGCTGGAATTGCAATGAGCCCCTTGGCTGCACTGAAGGTTTTCTGTGGGTTTGTCTGAGGTGTGGGACCTGGGGCTCAGCCCCTCCTGCCTCACTTCCCCTGCTCCCAGCTTTGCCAGCTCCTCAAATCCCAGCACTGGCTGTGCCCAGAAATGAGCAGGAATTGCTTTGCAGAGATCACCTTGTCCTGTCTCACAGGATTTGTACAACTGGAGGTGAGATAGAGCTTCCCCAGGGCTGCCCCATATCTCCATATCCCTATATCCTTATCCCCATATCCATATCCTTATACCCATATCCCTATATCCATATTCCCATATCCGTATCACCATATCTCTATATCCATATCCCATATCCCTATATTTTTATCCCCATATCCATATCCCTATATCCATATCCCCATATCCTTATATTCATATCCCCATACCCAATCTCCATATCCATATCCCTATATCCCTATATTCATATCCCTGTATCCCTATATCCATATCCCCATATCCATATCCCTATATCCATATCTCCATATCCAAGTCCCATATCCCTATATCCATATCCCCATCCCTGTATCTCTATATCCCCATATCCAAATCCCATATCCCCATATCCCTATATCCATATCCCCATCCCCATATCCCACCCTACAGCCTGGGACAGGGGAGGTGACAGTTTCCTGTCCCCCCTGGATTTTCTGTTTTTCTCTATCACAGCATCTGAACAGAACAAGCAGATTCTCAATTTTATTTTGTAAAGCTCTGCTTCCTTCTGGGCTGGCCCTTTGCCTCCAACCCTCTATGTGGGATTAGCTTGTCCCTCTATAAAAATCCCGATGATCAACCCAAAAGGTTTCAAAAAGCCTCCAAACCCCCCTTGGCTCCTCCACTTTCCCCAAAAGCCTCTCTAAAGTTGCACTCAGGAGAACGGAAACCACTGGAGGAGTTGCTTCTTGGAGAGCACTCAATAGTGGATTAAATATTTGAGCACTTCCATCAAAATCATCAAATCCTGTGCAGGTTAAAGACACATTTTGGGACAAACTGTGGGGTTAAGAACCCTTTTCTATGGGGACAATGGAGACGAGTGCTGAGAACACAAGTCCTGAGTAGCTGAAGTGCAGGAATAAACATCCACTCTGTGCTTTCTTATAAAACAAATAAATCAAAAAGAACAAGTTTCAGAGAAAGATTCAGAGCAGAGTAACCTCATTGCACAAATTAATAACTAGAAAAAGAATAAATTAACATCTGAAATTCAAATCAGAGACACACTGCAACACTGTCCTCAAAAAAGGAGGAAATCCTTTTGTCAATGTGACAGCCACAGGCGCTTGAAGTTGTGACATCAACGTTTGCAGCACAGAAAATGAAGTTTGAGAGCGAAGATTTCCCTCCCTTGGTGCCTTTCATTCCGTGCCAAAGCCCTCTTGGAATATTCCAGGCACCAGGGGAAGCAGTGCCCTCAATTTGTAAAATCCAAACTGTACTAAACAAATATTTGTAAATCCAGTGTGTGATTGTTAGAAGTCAAAGTGGGAACAAGATGCTCAAATTTATTCCCCAAAGCCAACTCTGACTGAATGAACTGTTCAAAGTTCGGAACCTCCTGCCCTGTCGCAACCAGAGGAATTTGTGGGAAATAACCCCAAATCCCCCAAATTTGTGCTGTTCCTGAGCACAGCTCAACCCAAACAAATCCCAATCCCAAGTGAGATGCAGAATTCCTGCTGCTAACACAACTAGAAAGAAAAGTTTTCCCTTTTTTTCCCCCCCCAATTTTTTTCTAAACACCTTGGTGAAAATCAAACTCCAAACTCTGCAGCTCCAGGGTCTATTTTTATATTCCCTGACAGTATTCCCAACTCGTTCTGCTCCAATGAAAAATGTTTAAGATTCCAGAGGCCCCGTTATTCCCGTGTGGCTTTGGGGCTGATCTCTGTGGCGCCGAGCACAGAATGCCAGCAGGGGTGGCAGGAGGATAAACTGGGCTCCCACATTGCCACAGCTGTCCAAAAATCCAGGGCCCAAATCCCCATTCCTGCCCTTCACTTGGACTGAGACACAAGGGGAAAATATTCCTTAAGGAAGGGTGACTTGGGGGAATGGGGCTCCTAAAGTGTCCTCAAAAATATTTAAACATTTAAATTTTTAGATATTTACACCGTTTGATTTTCTTCTAAATTATCTTTCCAAGGTATTTCAGGTATTAATTAGAAAACTTCAATTATGACAGAAATTGAGCTTTTATTACACCTCTGAGCTTGATGTTTTCAATATTCCACTGAAAAGCTGAGCAGGAATGACCCAATTTGTGAATTGAGGGGTCCCAGTGACTTGCAGTTTAATACAAATAAAAATAACTCCTGGTCAGTGGGGAAGCTGAAGTGGAGACTGAGCTGTGAAGGAGTATTTTAATTTTTCCCATATTGCAGGTACTGACCCCACCAGCCTCTGGAACTCCAGGGAATTTTAGGAAATCCACGATCCACAGGTTGAAGGTGCATTTTTAAACCACACATCCTGACAGATTGCTTGTCCAAGATACTGAGAAATCCCAATTCAGACCAAACAATGTCTCCCACATCCCCAGAAAGCCCCAGAGCCAGGAACAAACATCCTCTTACCTCAATCATTATATGAAAGGCGTGCTTGCAGAGAGGGAAAAAACACAGGCAAGAGAAATTACTATTTACACCAGCAACGGGATGAAAAAACAGCTTAGAGGAGACAAAGTCAATTATTTGTGAGTTAGTGACAGAAATATTCGCGGGGACAGCAGAACTTTCTCGTACCAGTAACAGATCATTTAAAACAACAATCAGAGAAATCCAGCATTGATATGTTAGCAAAGGAAAAAGGGGAACGCAGGATTATTATGAATTAATATGAATTATTTCAGAATGGCACCAGGGAATGTCCATTGCAGGGGTACAGAGCCGTGGTACTACAGCAGCACAGCAACGTGGGGACACAGAACTGCCAAAGGTGACATTCCAAACCCCGGGATGGAACTCATCCCTGCAGTGCTCCCTCTGTCCACCAGGGGGCAGCGCTGCCCCAGGGAAATCCCGGCCCTGGCAGTGACTAGGAAAGGGAAACTTCCAGTGGCCCACTGGGAATGACAGTGACCAACAGACAGGGACTGGGGACAGGGTGACTGGGACAGGAAACGTCCAGTGGCCCACTGGGAAATCACAGTGACCAAGAGACAGAGCTGGGGATGTGGTGGCCACAATGGGAAACTTCCAGTGGCCCACTGGGAATGACAGTGACCAACAGACAGGGACTGGGGACAGAGTGACTGCAAGGGGAAACTTCCAGTGGCCTGCTTGGAATCACACTGACCAACAAACAGAAACCGGGGATGCAGTGACTAGGAAGGGGAAACTTCCAGTGGCCCACTGGGAATGACAGTGACCAACAGACAGGGACTGGGGACAGAGTGACTGCAAGGGGAAACTTCCAGTGGCCCGCTTGGAATCACACTGACCAACAAACAGAAGCCGGGGATGCAGTGACTAGGAAGGGGAAACTTCCAGTGGCCCGCTTGGAATCACACTGACCAACAAACAGAAGCCGGGGATGCAGTGACTAGGAAGGGGAAACTTCCAGTGGCCCGCTGGGAATCACACTGAACAACAGACAGGGCCTGAGGACAGGGTGACTGGGACAGGAAACTTCCAGTGGCCCACTGGGAATGATGACACTGACCAACAGACAGAACTGGGGACAGGGTGGCTGGAAGGGGAAACTCCAATGGCCCACTGGGAATCACACTGACCAACAGACAGGGACTGAGGACAGAGTGACTACAACGGGAAACTTCCAGTGGCCCACTGGGAATCACAGTGACCAACAGACAGAGCTGGGGACAGGGTGACTGGGACAGGAAACTCCAATGGCCCACTCGGAATGACAGTGACCAACAGACAGGGACTGAGGACAGAGTGACTACAACGGGAAACTTCCAGTGGCCCACTGGGAATCACACTGACCAACAGACGGGGCATCACAGCCTTGGGCTCTGTCACTGAACATGATCAATAAATCCATCAATAGAGGTGCAACTCCAACACTGCACCCAGCAGATACCAAGAGTGAGATCAATCACAACACTAAAGATTCCTGTGTAACAAAATCCAGCATAAACCTACATCCCAGGATTTTAGTGACCCCCTTGTTTGTGCTGCTTTCACCCCTTTTCCCGAAAAACCTCAGTGCCACCTCAGCAGAGCCACGGAGACACCTCTATTCCTCTTCCTGCACTTTGGACTGGCCCTGGCACAGGTTCCCAGGGCAGGAATGGGAATGGCTGCCCCTGGATCCCTGGCAGTGGATCCAGGGGCATCCTGGGACAGTGGCAGGTGGCTCTGCCCAGGGCAGGCGTGGCACTGGATCAGTTTTAAGTTCCTTTCCAAGCCAAACCATTCTGCGATTCTCTCACCTCAGCCATCCTTGCCCTTCACACCGAGATGGGATGGATGCTGGCAGAACAGGAATCCCAACCTCTGGCCCCAGCTGCTGTCCCCTTCTCCCCCCTTCCTTTACATCCTCAGGACTCTCTGGAGCACGGGGCCAGCAGGAGGAACTTGCCCTGAGCCTGGGAAGCACCAAGCACACACTTCTCTTTCTCCAATAATTCCTACCAGAAGGGATGGAGGATTCCTTGGAGAAGGGGTTTATAAATCCTCTAACAGAGCTTGGAGCACTGGGATCCACCAGGACCTCCCCTCTACCATCAGTCAGTGCAGCTCTGGAGTGGAGCAAAACTCACCCCAAGGGCCTGAAAGTCCTTTTTTCCAGACCTATTCATTATTGAAGTTCTTCAGCTGCAGAGAATTATGAAATCCCCCAACAAGAAGCAGAAATATGTATGAATTCAACCTTTTCGCTCTGACCATAATGAGAAACTGCAAAAATGAAGCTCTGAGAAATGAGTCCTCTCCCAAACCTCTTGTTCCTCCCTCGAGGGACCAGCTTCCCCCAAACACTGATAAATTCCACACACATGGGAATTTTAAAAGGATGTATTTATGCTCATTAACACCTCTGGATTATAAACCAGTGTCCTTCCCTTCAGCCCACAGAGCAGCACCTCAGGCTCCCAGCAGAAATCAAAGTTTAAGGGTACCAGGCTATAAAAGAAATGCAAATCTGAGCTTTGTGTCAGGAATTAACTGCTATAAATAAAAACTGGGAGCAGTTAACCCCCCTCAAAACACCTACCACCTACACAAATGTGTATAAACACACTAATTCCTGTTTACGCTGCCTGAAAACCAACTCTGAGAGTTTCATTACAGTATTTGTAACCAATTAGACCAATAAAACCCTCAGCAGTGTGAGTTTTTCCCAAAATTTGGGCTACCCACATCCATGTTCTGAACTGTAAAAGCTGCACTTGGCTTTTGGATATTTGCCACACAAATTCTTCTCCCTGTTACAGATTTTAAACAACTTTTAACAGCCCATGGATTCTACTAGGATAAAAAAAGGACTCAGTTTCAAGCTCCTCACCCACTGCACACTCAGGATTCCTGATTTGCAGTAACTTTCCAATTTCTTTTCCCATTTCCTATAAGCACCTGGCTTCTCCCTGGGTGTATTTTTCAAATAGCCATTAATCTTCCCAGGTTTGGACTCAATCCTTGTAAAAACACTTCTCCCTTGCATTCTTCCAGCATTGAAATGTTTCTATTACAATATCTGTAACAACAACAACAACAACAAAACGTGGCTTTTGGAAAACCAAAATGGGAAAGACCGAAACTCCTGATTTAATTCCTTCATTCTTCAGCAGGAAACTGGGATTTTCCTGGTGTGGAAAGATTTTCCCAGAAATGTCAAGTGCATGAGGTAGATTTAGGACTTCCTGTGCTCAGTGCTGAAACCCTGATGCATCCCTGACCCCAGCAGGTTCAAACCTTTCAGAAGAAATCCCAAAAATAGGTCACGAAGACAAGAAGTGAATCTGCAAAGCCTTTTCTCGAGCCTCTCAACACACGACTGTCATTTCAAAACCAACCCAAAGCAAAAAAAGCAACTGCAATCCAGTAAAATATTCCCAAGTCGGGCACCCAGGAAAGTACAAGAGGTTAATGATTCCGTGCTCGGTGGGGATGGAAATGTGGGGAGCTGTGAGAGCTGCTAATCCCTGAGTGTGACTTGTGGCAGCTCTGCTGGGGAAGGGTGACAGTGGCACCCATCGGTGACAGGGTGGGAACAGCCCCCTCGGAATGAGCACTGACTGACAGCTCTGGCCGCAGCTCAAGGCACATCAGAGGGAAGGGAGCAGAGCAGAGCAGCTCCCTGCCATCCACATTCCCACTTTCACCAGGAATGGCTGGGAAAAACCTGAATTATACCTCATTGAGACCACTGCAGGCCTCCATTCCCAGTGTATCCCAGTGAAAATGAACCGGGGCACAGCAGCTCTTCCTACATTCAAATATTTAAAATATCAATCTGATTATTTTGATAAATTTTATCAGATTGTAGCTGAATTGATGTTTGCTAAATCAAACAGAAATAAGGAGATGGAACGGTTCTTAAGTGTTTTCCATACACACAGATGTATTCAGCAAACATGGATTTGTTAATAACTCATCTGAGAACACAGAGAGTGACAGATTTGATGGAATTTGACAGCTTTCACTGGATAGTTCCCCACACAGCAGTGAGGCACAGTGAGCAGCACAAACAAGCCAACACTAATTGTCCTTTATGTCTCATTACAGCTTCAAACATTTCTTACCATGTATCTCTTCCTTTTTTTTTTAATATTCCAAACTACTTCTCTCCCTTTAGCTCTCTGATTTTTTATCACCATTTCTATTCTTTTTTATTTATCATTTCTTCTAATTCTTTCACAATTTCTCATTCTTCAGCATTTCCTCATTTTTATCTTTTGCTTACCCCTCATCCATCCTTTAATTTTTCACCAGGGCAGCACCTCGGCACTCCCATTGTTTCTGGGAATAAAGCAAGGAAAAGCAGATAACCTTTATCTTTATCTCCCATGGAGCAATCCCTGCTTTTCCTGCTCTGCATCTGACCTGTCCATTCCACCAGTGCTACACAAAGATTTAAACCCCAAATCCATCTGCCTACAAACTCCACTCACGCCTCAATTATTAAATACACTATTAACAGTTAATAGATTAATTGCACAAATATTTCAGTGTTTATTTGCGGCTATAAAGTTGCCAATACTTTTCTCCCTTCCTGCTCTCCCTGTCTCCTGTTCCAAGCAGCTGTAATCAAATTGAAAGTGGGAACCACTGCTCTGCTGCATATGGGAGAGTGCTTATACACTGGATTTACATAATAATTTCGGGTAGTTTTTCAGGCAGAAGTGGCTTTTCCTGACTTTCCACAAGCCTTAATGCCTGTTCACCACAAGACAGGAAAATGTTGTTGCCCCACAAGCACCAAGGTACACTTATCCCGAAGATACAATCTGAGCATTAACACAACAGCTGATTACCCTAGTTATTAAAAATTTAGGTGTTCAAGCTGCACCAAACATAAACCACGCAAGGAAAAAACTGCAGCAAAAGGAGGAAGAATCAGAATTCAAGTTCTTGATACTTCACACTCATTTAACATTCACTTGCTTTCCTATGGCTTTATCCATGACTTTATTTCTTTAGGAAGACAATCCCACGCTGGAATTACCCCCACAATTAGCAGCTATGAATTTGATCTCCCAGCAAAGACCACTGGGTTGATGTAAAGTCCCAAACCCATAAAATGGGAGCTGGATGAACTAATTATGCTGACAGATTGCAGGGAGTCTGAGGAGCTGCAATCCTCTCTGCAAGGACAGCAAACAGACTTTTTTCCTCTAAATTATGTTCTTTTCATTTGGCAACAACATATGTCCACTGCCTCTCCCCAAATTCCTCTTATCTACGACTGCGAAACTGAAAGCAAAACACTTGAGTTATCAACCCCAGGCAATGATGCTTGCTGCAGCAGCCTCGAGTCAAGCAGCAGCACTGAAATATCCCAGGAGCTGCAAGCATGGAGCACACAGAGATCAATCCTTGGCAATCCTGCCCAAAAGAACAAGTTTTAATCAGAAATAACATCGCTGGAGGAGAGGCTCTGTGTTCTGGTCACTGCGTTGACTTAGAAGCTCAAGTTCATTCTTACTGCAAAAATCCAAATAATTTCTCCCTTTAGTTCCACAACCACATTTTCTTCATCTTTTCTGCTTTGGCCTCCAGAATTTCCTGTTTTAACTCTTTCCATAAAAGCCTCCTAATCTCAGATCTGCAGATGTAACTGAAGGAAGAGGAATTCCAGAATTGGCACTAATTACAGCTCCAGGATCAGCTGGAGCCTCCCAACAGCAGAATTCCACATACAGAGCCACAGAAGTTTGTTTGGATGCAGCACAGCCAGGTTACATTCAAATGGGGAGACCACAGCCTCATCATCCTTTTGAAATAAAACACAAACTCCCCTAAAACTGAAACATTTCAAGACAAAACAGAAAATACATAAACAAGAGGAAAATAGCGACAGGAATCACAATCCATGAGCTGAGCTATGCCCTGGAGTTGTGCTTGAACTGAAGGTTTTCTTAACATTCCCTTTACCTGCACCTGAATCCCAGTTCCATGCTGCCCTAAAAACAGCTGATCCTCTGTTGGCTGCTATTTCCTGTACACCTCAAATGGCCAAGATGAACGAGCAAGTCCCTTTTTGTTTCCAGCTAAGCACTACAGCTCAGCCCTCAGCCCCCCTTCGCTGTGTCTTTGCCCTCTGCGCTCAGTTTTTCTCCTCCCAAGCACACAGATGCATAAAAACATGAAGTAGTTGCTCATATATTCATCAAAGAATAATTAATGAGGCTGTTTAAGTAAAGCTTAATTCTCTGCTTTAGGGGAGAGCAAACATTAGGACCTCGAAACCAGGAGGGCAACAGAGACCAGCCATGAGACAGATCCCCTTCAGGAATTGTTCTGCCACGAAAAAACCCCGAATCCTGCAGCAGGGGCTCACCTGGGTGGGAACAAGCACGGGAGGATAGGCCAGCTTGTGATGTCTGTACATCCAGAAGGAAAAGAGCACGATGACTGCAATTCCCATGATAGGCACCAAGGAATAGAGCAAGGTGTTGAACAGAGGTGGCTTCGGTGTAACAGGATTGGAAGTTGCTGAAGGGAAAAAAAAAAGGACACGGCTTTTAAGGAACAAAAGCAGGCAGTGTTTGAAATGTGCACAGGCTGATTTCCTACCAGCTCTGCCATCAGCACAGCAGGCTCCCAGCAGCTGATCAGGCAGCACAAACAACACCTGGTTAAAGGCAGCGCTTTGGGAAGCACGGAATAGCTCAGATCCCACATTTCAGCAGGGTGGGATTCTGTGCTTCTATCCCCAGCAGCCTTCAGCTGTTTGTGCTTCCAGGGATTGCGAGAATGCAGCACCCCATGAATGAAAACCATCAATATGGGGTTCAGCCTCACACAGGGCAGGAAAAACCTGACAGTGCCTCTGTGCTCTGCTGGCAGGAGGAGATCTCCAGGTGAAGACACTTCCACATGACCTCAAAAAAGGCTCTGCAGAAGCTGGAGCTGCTTCCAAGGCAGCCACAGCCCCCTGGGGCAAGAGAGGGCTCATGAGAGGGAAGAATGTCAATTATTGCCTTAGCAGCATTGCTGACAAAAATGACAACAATATCTCCTGGGTCAACAAAGGCTATTTTAATCTCCCAGAAAATGTTCTTTCATTTCATAAACAACTTCCTCTGGCTATTTGGTACATGAGACATTTGCTGTTTTCAGCTCAGTTATTAACATCACTTGGTTTTCCAGCAGATTCCTGACTGGGAGAAGAGAGGCAAGAAAAATCAAACCACCTTTTAGCTGTCATTTTTCAAAACAATTATTTGTTAAGTCTGGGTATTTGACTGTCTTTCAGAACCATGGAAAATGCTGAGATGGAAGAACCCACAAGGGAGGGAATTCTTTCCCTCTTTTTAGAGGTTACTGTGTCTATTCACAGAGAAATTCAAGGTCCAAGTGGGTTACAGAGGGTTTTTTGAAGAACAGGAGCATCCCCAGGCTGGCACAGGGATACAGCGATGAGCTGCCTTTTAGCCCAACACTTTATACACTTACAGGAGCTTAACCATACAATTTAGGTAAGATTTAACAGCAACATCTTCATCTTAAACCAGGCAATTATTTCAGATTATCCTTCCTTCTCACCCTTGGAAAGCGCTGAAGTACCTCATACCGATTTTACAGGAAAGAACCTTTCCAAGCAGAATAAATGAACTGGGAATGCACAGAGCTCCATCTCCCAGGAATCAGAACCCTGTGACAGGAAAGGCAGAGCAGGACATTTGGAAAAGTTGGATCTAACCAAGCACAAGCTGAAAAGTCCCCACCAGGAGGAACTTACGCTGCGTGACCTCCATCTCCGGGAAGTAGAAGAAGCGCTCGTTGCACATGTTGCCCTCACAGCAACAGAAGAACACTTCAGGGCTGTCCTTCTTCTCTATGCAATCATTCCTACAAGAGACAAGAGTCAAATGTTTCTTCATCTTGAGCTGGTTGGGTTTTTTTTGTTCGAGAAAAATGACATGCTCATCTTTCAAATTTCCATTTGAAAGCGAGCGTCATTAAATTGCCTGTGATAACACGCTGCCAAAATAACAGCTAAACCTAAGGAAATAAAAATCTCAAAATAAATTAAAATCTTGATATTTTATATTGTAATGAACTTTTATTCAAACAGAAACACATTTTTGCTGTTTTTAAGGGAAAGTTAAAGAAAACCAGCAGCAGGACACTGAGGAACAGTTCACAATCTAGATTTAAACAGCACAAACAAGTGATTAAATAGCTGGTGCTTCACCATAAACCCACAGTACAGGGCTGGAGATAGGTGAGAACTCTTGAACTTCATTATATTTGTAGAAAGAAATGATAGAATTTCCACAATCTCCCCTACCTACATTATGCTCAGGGACAGGGTTTATTTCACTCCATGAATTAACTGCAGGAAAAGCTTTTTTATTAACTTTCTATTAACAAATAGGCTGAAACTATTCCCATCAGGAAAGAAAAAACACCAACCAGGAGCCAGCTGACAGCAGGATTGGAAAAACCTGAAGAAACACTGAAGGACTGTCAACACAGCTGAACGCTGTCAAGGAAGTTTTGGGCTCATCTTCAAAACTTCGGGTTATTTCCTAGAGCCAGCTCTTGCTGTTCCCCTGTCCTGTGACTTGCAGAGAACATTTTCTCTTTGATGTCCTTAATCTGCTGCTGTTTGGAGCCATCCCCACGGAACTCCAGAGCAGTGAAACCACCCCACGCTGCAGAGATAAGATTTGGGCTGTTCTGCACAAACACAGCCCTGTGTGTTGTGAGCACAAATTGCTTAATGAGGACTTAGAGGTACTCAATTTCCCACTCTTTCCTTACCATCCTTCCTGCAGCTGATTTCTTCTTCCAATTGCTTTTCTTTTCCCAAGGGAGAATTTATTCTCATGATTTTAGGGTTTTTTTAGACTGTGGAGCTGAGCTTTGAACCATTGTTAAAGCAGAAAACAATCTGGGGTGGGGGACAACTTGATTTGGGAGAAAGGACTGAAGGCTTTCTTCTAACAATTCCACTTTCAAGAAACACAAAAGAAAACTTTTCTAAAATATTGCTGAAATAATTTCTAAATACTTTTAAATGAAGATCTACTGCTGTTCTATTTCTTAATTTTCTGCCCTTTCAGACAATAAATGTTTTGGGCCAATAAAACCGAGCAGACTATTTAAAAAACTGCAACACCATTGCTTAAGAGAGTCATGACCTTTATTCAGTCAGCATCTAGCAAACCCCAAGTCCTGCTGTTACTGCTTGTGGGTACTTTCTAGACCATCTGTTATCAACAAAATAACTGGAAATTTAGAATATTCTTAGAGCTGCCATTGAGCTTTTTAATAAACTGCCAAAAAACTTCCATGATTTGGTAAATTGCAGACACGAAGTGCCGAATTTCCTACTCCAAAGACTTTGGAAAAACCAACGAGAGAATTTTGCAATAATTCTATTTGCATTGTTTGGCAATAACAAGGCACTAGAGAATCTATTACTAATGGGCTGAAAAGAATAAATGAAATACCTGGGATCTTTTAAGAAGGTAAAAAATGTTATCCTGCAAACAAGACAAAGTACTCACATGAAGTCTGGTCCCTAAATACAAGTGAGCATCTAAAAATAAGATAATTATTCACAGACTCATTTGTCTTAAGCAGTGGTTGCAGAGGGGATGCCGCAGAAATTATGGAGAGGCCAACGAGTTTACAATGACAAATAAATTTCAAAAATTCCTAGGAAAACTCACCTGTCATAACAATTGATGTCATCCAGCCAGCAGCCTTGCTTCACAATTTCAATTGATCCAGAAATATTCTTCCATGTAGCAAAGCAGTGTCGCCTTTTATCTTTATCACCATAGCAGGGCTCGATCCCACTGCGATTTGTTTTATCCTTTTCCCAGTTAGCGTTGTAGTAGATGCATTCCTGCGTTTCTGATCTGCCCAGGATGGCACCTGCGAGGGATGGGAAGGACAATTAATGGAATTCTGAAGGGTCAGACATGTGAACAAAGGCAGGGTGTATAAAAATATCATTTACTGCTCGTACCCATGTGCCCTCTCTGCCCTCTTTTTAATAAAGACAGAGAACACGGAAGGTTCAGCAGCATTCCAAGTGTTGAAACATAAAACAAAGATCTTCTGTGAAGTCAAACAGTGACTTGCATAACTTAGCAAGATTTGAAGAAATGAAGAACAAGTCCTGGCAATACTTCTCCACGAATAGCAATAGCAGAGAAAATTTAGAATGCTGAGCAGTGAAGATTTAATTAAAATATTTGCCAAAACAGGAGATTTAGCCAGGAAAATTCACCAAAAGGCATTTGTGCCTCTTGTTACCTGAGCCAAAAGAGCAGTGAGGTCATCCCAGAAAACTCCAAAAATGCCAAGAGGTGTTTGGGGGCAAGAGGGGCACAGAAGCCCAGGATGGTGTGGGGTGGAAGGGACTTTAAAGACCATCGAGTGACCATTTAGGAAACCATTGTGGGATTCTAGTGGAGGTAACTTCACAGTTAATGGGATATAAAGCACCAGTCTGGTTTCTGCAAAGGTGAAGGGTTGTAAGGAAGCAAAAGTGTTAACAAAGTGAGGGGAAGGAGTAAAAACTGCCTTTTATTTCTGTTTTTTCCCTTGTCAGACTGCCCAGAGTGTGCCATTAATCTTCATGGAAGCTCCACCACTCAGCATGTATTAAACCCATGGAGAAACAGAGAGGGAGAGTGAGGAGCTGGAGAATCAGAGGATCCACTGAGGAAGGGTCAGGAGAATGCCCAAGACTGTTCCTTTGCCTGCATATATTTTATATATCTGTACACGAAATATTTTTAAGACTGTTACATCACACCCCACACTGAGGACCAGACTGGAAGAGAACAGGTCTCCCACAGCAATTTTATTTGTATTTAATTGTATCACCTCCATGGTAAGACTCATGAGGGTTCATTTATCCCCAATAAATGTGACACTCACGGCCATTCCCCGAGGCCAGTGAGGATTATTCCCCCGAGCCTGGCGGGAGAGCAGCCCAGGAGGCCGGAGCTGAGCACAGCACTGCCCATCCTGAGCATCCCACACTGCCTCCCTCCCCAGCCCTGCCTCTGACGCAGTCCCAAAATAGGCCGAGGCCGCGGAGGCTGGCGGATCAATGGGAGAGGGGCAGGAGGCAGCTGGGAGCGCGGCGAGAGGCAGCCTGGTAACCATTAGATTCCTTGCGCTGCCACGGCCTGACCTTTACAACTCTCAGCTATGGCAAGAAACAGATGAGGCAACAGATTGAACAATTTGGTTCTGTCAGTGCAATAAAGCAGAAGTCCTGGATTTCTCTCACACGTGCCATTGCTTTTCTCTCGCTGCCAAGCTGAGCTTTGAAGGACCACAGACGAGCTGAATTTTATAAAATTCAGAAACTGCAGCACAACTAACTTTGCATAAATCTTCTCCTTATTCCTGGCTTTACAGTCAGGTTTTCTTAGCCGTTATTTTTTGGATCCATTAATGCTCTAATCGGAGACTGGCAGCAGTCACTGTTGGTTTAATGACCTTGGATCTGGCTGGAGTTTCTCACCTGAACAGGCACCTGCAATGGGTCTGGCCAGACTAACCCGGGCTTGGACAGCCCAGGAAACTCTGGATTAATCTTTCCAAGCAGAAAAGCAGGAATATGGCAGAAGCAAGGCAGGAGGAGAAGGGGAACTACACAAAGAAGGCAGCCCTGAGCCCATCTGCTGACAACCAGCTCTGCCACCCCCTCCGCAGGGATGGAGCTCCCAGGGGAGAAGGGCAGCTGGCATTTGCAATAAAGTGAATTTATGAGGCAGAGCAGGTCTCTAATGAAACTCCTGTACCCATTCTGAGTGCACATGGAATTGCCAGGTCCTCACAAACCAATTCGTGAATCTCAAAAAACAAAATGCTGCTGCTGAAAGAAGCCATGAGCCGAACTCCAGCAGTGTCCTAGGGATGGAACGTGAGGTCTGAAAGCTTGGGAGGAAAACACGGTGGAAAAGCAAAGGACATTAAGTACATAATGGAGTTTGGTTAAGCCAGATCCCACTGGATATCTGTGCATTCCCATTGCAGCTCCAGCGCTGCTTTAGCCCTCACAACTTGTGTCCATCCACGACAGCTGCACTGAGGGAACAAAAGCAACATTTGAACTTCTGAACCACTGGTAATACAGGAAACAGCGGAACTGGGAGCAGTGTGGGGAGCAATTCCATTAGAGAGCACATGCGAGCCTGGAAAATCTCACCTCAGGAGGAGCTGGAAGGACTGGATGCCATTTTTCAATCAGAAAGACTGAATGGCTGAAAAAAATCTACCAGTTTTTAAATTAAAAAGCGGCAAACAATGAAATCTCTGCACACCTACTGTGGACTTAATTCAAAATGGGATTAACTGGGAAAAGGTGCTGGACGAAATATGAATTGTCTCTTACAGGTATCAATACCTTACACCCAGGGGGGATAAAAAAAGACAGAAGCTCCTGGGAGTTCATCATCCAACTTTATCCACTAAACCTAGAACTGAGCAGCACAACTCCAAGGGTTTATAATTCAGGAACGGTTTCCTGATACTTCATCTGAGATGTGATAATGATCATCTCCCTCATTTTCCAGGGAAGACTTCAACACTTCCCACGTTGTAGCCTCATTCCCAAATCCTGTTTTTGCAGCGTGATTAGTTGGTGACACCATGTAAAGACACAGAGGTCAAAGGGAACTGAATCTGTGATCTCTCACTGGTTTAGGAAATTTAACAACATTTTCAAGCTGAAGTCAGGAAACCTGATGAAAAGTCTACAAAGATTAGTTTGATGGTGCCAAGAACTTTTTTTTTGAAATTCCCTAGAAAACTTCCAATGTGTAAAAGAATTAAAGGGTGAAGTTCAGTCTGGCAGATACCTCTGCTTGTAGTAGAAAGGTTACTTAAATTGGATGATATTTGAGCTGAATTTGAACTCTTCAAGCACTGAAATACAAGGAATGGAACAGTTTATTAGAATAAACCAGCAGAGCAGAGAGGCCTGAAGCACCACAGGGACTGAGTAACTTATAGACAGAATGGCCCATTCACCGCAATATCTGAATTGTAACACGCTGTTCTAGAGGAGCAGAAAAGACCAGAAAATGAAGCATAAATAGAAATAACACCTTGGGAAAAAACCCTTCAGTTGCTGCACAGGTACCTTTTTCAAGTACTTGCCCATATGTGTTATTCTATTTGTTTCCACAGTGATCTCAAACACTTTCTAGCCCTACAAATATATCTAAGAACAGACTACAAATATAGACTAAAAAGGCCCAGCTTTGATGTTTCCGCAAGCAGGAAGCAGGATTTTATCATTCTCTATTTTTTCTGATAACACCCAGGGGAACGTTTCTCAAAGGAAGACGAAAGAAGTTATTTCCAACCTAATAAAGCAAACTGAGTTCCAAGAGAAAGGACCTACTCTGTCCTCCTTTTACATGCCACGATGTCCCCAAACTTATTTTGTTGATTTTTAGACTAGTATTAGTTGTATTATCACTGTTCTCAATGCTCCCAGGTCAAACAAGGACTGTACTTCAGATGAGCTGAGCCAAAGTACATTCATTAAATCCAAACACAGCAGCAATTAACTCAGGCAATGCAAGAACTGGAAAAAAGATAAACAAGGCAGTGAAGTAACAAATCACCTGCACTGCTGCCACACTGCCCTGTGAAATTTCGACATTTAAAGACTAATCTAGTGGTCCAGAAAGCTGCTGCCTTTTTCTAAAATAGTACTTAAAAATAAATGAGTTTGCAGCTTGAACAGGGGCAAACTTGGTAAGCTTTAGTGTAGAGTTTTGTATAGCAAGAGTTGCATTATTCTCCTGAATTATAGTGGGGGGAACAACAGGAAATCTGTATTTGGTCCGATATCTCATCATATACATGGAAAATACTTCATTTTTTTTTGCAGTTCACACCTTTTCAAAATGGAAAATTTGTAGGGATGAGCCTGCCATGGAAGTATGAAATCTGCAGCTGAGATAACACTTCTGAAAAAGAAGGAGAGAAGAATCCAGTGCTGGAAAACTGAAGATTATCAACCCAAAGGCACTACAGTAGAGCGAAAATTATGGAGGATGCTGGAATCCAAAAACAAGGAATAGAACTGAATGAAGGGGGGAAGGAGAGAGGAATAATATCTGTATTGTTAAAAAACTCTTTGCAGCCCCTGGTTTGCTTGGTGCACAGTAACAAGAAAAACCTCTTTTTTTTTACTGAGTCTTCTGACTTACAGTATGGAAAATCATTTTTAGAGCCAGCTGCTCTAACCACTTAATGATGCTATTTTACATATATAGATATATCTTGGTTTTATTTGCATGGTCCTCTTGTTCAAGGAAAAAAACCCTGGAATTACTTTTGCAATGTATTCCCTCAGCCTCTCCCAGCAGTTTGTTCCGTTCTTACAAGAAATTAATAATGTTCTAATAGGATTTCGTAGAGAACTTCCATTTTCTGCCTTCCAAACATCTTGTTTAAGCCTGGATTTAAGGAAGTGGGAAAAACCCCAGATCTCTGTGATGGCCAAGTCTTCCAGAATCCTTTCAGAGCAAAGCACGTGGCAGAAAACGGAGAAAAAGGGTCAGTGGCCATCTCTGCTCTTTAGGCAGAAATTCAAGTGCCACTAAGAGCTGGTTACCCCCAGATAAAGATTGCCATCCTTCGGGAATCTCCAGAGACTCGGAGTTAAGTGTTATTTTTCACACTCCTGACTTCAAGGGAGCGCAGTAAAACACAGGCTGATGTTTTCAAGTTCAAACACGCCACTGCTGTCAGTGCGAGGTGTGAGCAGCACAGCACAAACACCTCTCAGCCGCTGCCTGATGGGTTTTGTAGGGGAAGAAAGCTTGAAAGATCCTAGAAATTGGTTGGTTTGAGGCACAGCCTTGGGGCTGCACTCGCCTCGTGTGTGGTTTTTAGTCACTGCTGGTTGAATGTCCCCTCCCTGGCCCCATTACAATATTCTGCAATTAGAAACGCAGAAATTCTGCAAGATTCAGATGTTGGAGAAAATAGAATAGGGCCAAAGAGGCACTAATGCCAGAAAACCACAGTTCCCAGTTTGAGTTATCCTCCTCTCCCCAGTGCAAACCCCAAACACATAGTATAATAATAATAATGAGCAACCTCAGGTAATTTTTGGACATTATAACTTCCAAATTAGGTTCTGCTGCACCGTGATTATCCAGGAGGGATCACCTCCACCTGCCTCTGGATGAAGCTCGGGGAACATGCCCAGGAAGGAGCCAGGGATTCTCTCCCACTGCACACAGGAGTGACACCATTTCCACACAGAGCCTTGGAATGCTGTTATTAAACTAAAAAAGAGGCCCTTCAGCATTGGAGGCACCAATTAAGCACCTAAATAAACCACCTAAGGACACCCAGGCTGGATCAGGAATTATGAATCGTTCTCAGGGATGAGTCTCATGCTGGTGGTGGCAACCAAGCAGCATTTCTATTTTGGGACCTGCCAGGGAGTTTCCCAGGAATGATCTCAGATACCTGTCAGAGCTGTTCCTCTGATCTGAGAATCCCAAAGCAGCGCAATGCTGCAGTGCTGCAGATCAGCAGATATGGGGAGCTCCTCTCAGTAAGACCCAGCTGTGAATCCCAATGGATTTTGGATGAAAATGATCCTTTTTGGGGTTGGTGTTTGTGGAGGTTTTTCTCTGAGCTAAACTTCCTAAGAACTTCCCAGCTGTGAGCTATGAGACATTTGAATTTTCTTCAATGGAGGTTTGAAATTCCTGCAGCCTCGTGGAGATGGGAAATTTGAACATATTAATCACTTCATAAAAAAGCATCGGAAAAGCTTCATTTTAGCTGTCAATTTTAGCTGTCTTCAAATTACCTTCTCTGGTTAGGCTGCAAGAGAAGATCAGGAAATGACATTTTCTCCAACCCTTCTCCTATTACTGTTTGTTTCACACATCTTCCAGGATTCTGCTCAATACAATCAGTATCGATATTTCACCTGTATTTATAAAGAGAAATAAGGAGTCTCCCCTTAACAGAGACTCCCTTCTGACCTCTCCAAACCATGCACAGAAGATTTAATTTAGGCTAATTACAAGAAATTATTCTACCTTTTGCCTCCCAAATCAGTCAAGCACAATGCAAATGTAACAGTTTGACTGCGAAGCAAACAGAACCACACACCAAGTCAAACAAAAACACAGTCAAGACATCTATGAGGCAAGCATCCAACTCCACATTTGATGTTTCCTCCACATGATATATCCAACCCCCACTTCTTTTTCTGTCTTACAGGACCTTATATAACTATTTAAAAGACAACAGGACCAGTGTGATTCTGCCTTCAACTCAGCTCTCCAACAAATCTCTCTGTGGGCGTTGTGTCCCACTCGGTGCTATTGCAAGCAAAAACACCACCCAGTTATCCTGCGTGTGCTGATCAAGCTTCTTATTTACATTCACATTCTTTAGCCATCGTATAGCTTCTCTTTTTTTCCTCTGGTTACAACCAAAGCCCCAGCCTAAACATACCTACAACCAGTTTTTGTTTTTAAAAAAATGTAAAGCATCAGCTGTATCCTTTTCCTTCAAGCTGGCCCAGCGAAGTTCCCAAGCGCGGAGCGGATGGGCAGGAGCTGCACGGTCAGTGCACATCCAGACAAGCTCCAGCTGCCCTTGGCCAGATGGCAGCTGAACAGGAGGAAAGACAGGTCCCACATTTGTGTAAACACACAGAGGGATTACCTGGGAGCTGCAGGCAAACAGGATAACGTGGACGGGGAAAACCGCTGGAAAACTCAAGCCTTTCAATGTTCCTTTTCCATGGAGCTGGAAACATTCCTCACCCCTCCTTCAACTCTCCAACTTATTCATGGAGAATCACCACACGGAGCGCCTGCCTTGATTCCACACAGCACATGATCCTGGGGTTTTAGGTTTTTATTTCCCCACCTCAACCCAAGGTGAGGATGTTGCCATCCTCTTACCAAGTTCATCCTGCTCACACAGGTTGGCCAAACTCCAGTCAGGACTTCAGCCATTCCCAAGGATTTCTCTGGTACAGCCTTGGTTTCGCTGTCAGGAAATACTCCTTCCAAAGCATTTTGGGATCAGCTGCATCACCACCAGATGACATTGGCAGCTCGTGGTGTGTGCTCTGATGCAAGAGCCCAGTTTGAAATGCTTTTGGAGCTGTAGCGCAATCAGAAATCCGACTGAGCTGTGCAGCCTCAAACAGCTGAACTGGCACAAACGAGTGGAAGTAATTCCTTCCTTCAGCCACTAAACTTAAATAAATGTCAGGCTGCAACATTACACATCTGAGTAAATACCTATCAGCATAAAAATGCTAATATGTTTGTGACTGCTGAACTCTCTTCCTAGAGCAAAACGTCTCCATAACTTCAAACTTCGCTGTATCTGTTTAATTCCATTTCTACTGTCCAGTCCTGTTGAGATCAAATTCCAAACCTTGTCTACATTGAAAGAATTTCAAAATTTGCATCTTCATGCTCTGAAATCAGTGTTGATTATATTTAAAAATCCAGCAAAACTGCCTCTTTACCTCCAGCTGAAGCGGCTGTCACTTGAGATGGATTTTCTGTTTGTCCCCTCTCAGGCTGCCTCACTGTGCTCCCCATGCCAGACTGTAATCTGAAGATTAGGTTAAAAATCCCATTTCTAGCGCTCGAAAGAGCCATGTTTCCAGACAAACCACTGCTGCCATGGCCAGCACATCCTCTCCAAAGCCCACTCTGCCAAAGACACCAGCAGGGCTCAGCTGCAGCCCAGCCCTGCCAAGCACAGCCTCAAGGAACAGAGCCCAGGACCTCGGAGGGAGGGAAGGGAGGAGGACAAAGATTTTTTTTTGTCTCAAGTTTTTTATTCTGGATTTGTTTTCTAGAGAATCCAGAAATCCCGAGTCCAACTACCTTATGGAGTCTTCATTAGGTAAATGTTTTCACTCATCATTTAAATAATCTGATCATTTTTAACCTTCATTATCACCCTTCCATGCTCCAATTGCTCGAAGTGAGCTTTCCCTCAGGAAGGGAGAACTGACAAATTTCACTAAAATCACTATTATGACTGTTTTTACAGAGAATAAATTTGGATATAGTTTATCCAGACTATAAAAAACATCACTTATTTAAGATTCAGAAGAAGGAAACAGCAATGGAACAACAAAGCAACTTTTTCATACACCTTAATATAAAACTGTTTTTCTCTTCCATTTGTTCTAATCTTTACGGATTCTCATGAAGCAGATCTTGCTATCCACTCATCCTTTAAAAAAAAAAAAAATTAGTAATTGTATCCAGAAAAGCAAGATCGACAACCAAAAGAGGAAATCCTAAAAAGAAGCATTTCAAGATCAAAAGGAGGTTATTAAAGTCAGCATAATACATATTAAAACTTAACTCTTTTTGTACTTCTTATCAGAGCTTTAAGAACAACTGACTGGGAAGGGGAGCTATTTAAAATTACAATTTAAAACTCTTTTCAGAGCATAACTCTGCAGTAGGGACTTTAAGAATATGCTACACACTGGTCACCCAACACATTTATTGTCATTAAAACATTAAATGCGGCAGCCCTGCAACAGCTGCTTTAAATAAATCAGCGCTGATTTAAGATGAGAATCAAATCAGTGCAAAAGTAATCCAGGACAGTGGGTTTTATTTCCCTTACCTGCCTAAAAGCACTTAAAATAGTTTATGTTCCCAGGTTCAGTGTTTTTCTCAAGGAAAAGCCTTATTAGAAAGAATGGCAGTTCAATTCTGGCAACCTGTAAATGATGTCCCTATACCTTAAAATAAAAATTTGGAGGATTTTCATATATATAGATATATAAAACCTACCAACACTGAGTAATTTTGGAAAAAATCCAGCTAAGAAAAAAAAGACCAAAATATTCTTACTTCTGGTTCTGTATGAATAACAACAAATCTGATGCCAATCTACACCATCTCGTTTAACAGTACAAAAATACCTTTTAGGAACTGCTGGAATTATCTCTAAGTATGTAAAAAATCAAGACATGTTTTAAAGGTTTTAAGTATCTAAACATTTAAAAATTAATAAATCAAATTAAATCTCATTCAGGAACCATGCACACAGGCTTACAGAAATGCAAGACAACAGGAGCATCAGTGTTTGTTAGCAAAAGTATCCAAAACAACTCTAAAAAACTGAAACTGGATATTGGTTTGAGCAAATCACATTTGATCACAACTGACTGAACTTTGGTAAAACACCCTCTGATTCCACAGCCCACACCTGACACAGCACAATAATCCCAACCTATTTCAGTTTAGAGCTTGCAAATGAGTGAAAAACTGCCTTCAAGTGTTCAGCTGAGCCAGTTTTGCTTCATTTCACTTGGCAAGAAAGCCTTCAAAACCCATTTGTTACAAAAACGTTGTACCAAAACTGCGGTGTTAACTTTTCAATGTGCTAATTCGGAATATTAAGATAATTTACTGGGATTTTGATCCGAACTGACTCTCAGGAGGCCCTACACAGATCCCAACCACAGCAGAACCTATATTTAGAACAGCAACTCCAGTTCAACCAGTCTATCAATTCTGCACTGGGTGATGCTTTTCAAACAGGGGCAATCCAGATCTGCTGGCTGAGACTCGCATTCAAATATTTTCTTTTAATTCCTCTTCCCCCTGATGCTGCATCAACACTAAGGCAAGATTACAGATCTCCAGAATGATAATCGTGTTGTAATATAAAAAATATTAATTTTTGCTACAGAATTAAAGAGAGAGAAATTTTCAAAAATCACACATCACTGCCGAGTCACGACAAAACCAGAATAGCTTTAGCATTGTGAAAAGATCAGGGAAAAAATTAAATAATGACAAAATACAGAGCAGTGCACAACTCACAGCCTCCTTTAATGGATTTCCAAGTGGTTTTTGACAGCTAAATATTATTTAACTTATTGTCTGGTTACTTCTCCATCGTTTTGTGTATTGGATGAGCTCACGGAGCCCTGCTCCCAAACTTGGATTTAAGACACCACTGTGGTCTAGAAGCTACAAATATTTCCTAAACCGTAACCAACAGAGTGGAATAAAGCACTCAGTGGAGGCAACAACAAAAATTGAAATAGAAAACAAACCCCATCCACTTTAATATTTAATGGAACTACCCAAAATGTTTTACTGACCGACCAACAAATTGTTTTAGTATTAAAAGGTTTACCTTCACTTCAAACTTCCCCATAAAATACATCCATTCTCAAATCAGCCCAAAACAATCTTCAACTGATAAATAAGGAAATAAACAGCAAATCTGAATATTTCAGATCTTGGAGAAATCTCTTTAGTTGTATTTAGTGCACACAAATGAGGAGCTGATCATGGCCCTAAGCAAGCACAGACTCAACACCTGACCAGAGGTTTGAGAAACTCCCATCCTTCAGCTCTTTTGCTGAATTGAAAATGGTACCCTGATAAAATGGACTTTATCGGAGCACTTTGCTGCCTTTGACCCTTTTCCAGAGCCTGAGGCAATCCAGCTCAACCCCCGGAGTTGGGAGGGTGGAAATCAGGAAGAAAAATCTTGCTGGAGCAGAATGCAAGGGATATTAGCTGATCACCAATATCAGAGCTGACACCAAGAGAGATGAGTGCAGCACAGCATCAAAGCATCCTCCACCTTCCCTCAGATCTGTATCCAGCAGCAGCGGAAAAACCCACTCAGCGCTCACCTGCTTCACTGCCTGAGTTTAACTAACATTTGCTGCAGCTGAAATAACCCAAATGACTCTTTTAAGTCTTTCAAGAGACAAAATACCCATTTTTGCTACTTGCTGAACGTATCCAAACGTGTAATTTTTCCAGCATTTAGAGATGATACTGAGTGTCTTTCTCTCCAAACAAATACAGATACAAAAAACCAGTTAAGAGACTTTCTGGCATTGAAGAAAGGAAGATGATAAATGTAATACAACCAGTTTTAATCAAGATCAAAGCTGTAGGAGAATGCAGACAGACAGTCTAGACTGCTTTACTTTGAAAGCCTAAGCATATAAAGCAACATCTGCAAAGAACATTAATCACATTTAGTCCACAATCTTATCACCTCCCAAGCAAGCAGAAACAACTTTTACTTAAAAGTCATATGCTTCTATGTGACAAGCATTTTTAATTATCTTTAAATTAGATATTTATCACTGATTACAAAGCTGTTCTGTTCACTTTGAAATAAGCTGATGTAATTTGAAATACACTTGCAGAGCTCCCTGGACAAAGAATGGAATAAGGTATTGGTAAGGAAGCCTGGTGAACAGCAACGATTATTTTATACTGCTGGTAAAAAGCGGGAATTCTCCAAATATTGAATTAAATTCTCATTTGCTCCTCTGCATTTCAGACCATAACTCAGCAGGCAGCAATAAAGTGCAAGATTTTCTGTACGGTTTTCTTTAGCTTTGGGAAATGACTTGAGAATATAAATAATCAGCTTCCGTTCAATTTTCTTTCTATAAAAAAATTTATCTCGCTCCTACATTTTAAAGGGGAATCAAAAATTGGAGATGGTGCATATCTACATATAGATATTTAACACACATCTTTCGATACAAAAGCAATCTATTCCTTGTTTACCTTGGTTTATTTTGCTTATGTTCTGGTCCATTCTCATTTATGATTTTGCATACTCACTAGCAATCATTTAATTTATTTTATTGAAAGCATCTTGCATTAAAGTTCTCCCTTCTGCCAAGGTTTTCATACAATCTACCCTTCAACAAGAGCCTGGCAGAAATAAACCCACAAAAAATCCATCATCTTACAACCCTGAGGCAACAGCTGTGAAAATTTACACCATTATAAAGCCACAGAGGCAAAGAATGAAATGGGGAATTTCTGCACTTCTCCAGCAGCCCCACATCCCACAGGAGAGGTCAGGAAACACAGCAGCAAATCCAAAATTTATGAGTCTTATTCAAAAATCTCAGTGTTAAATTCCTCAGTTCAGAACAGACAGGGTGTGCACCAGGATTCACTGAAAATACAGATTTTTATTATTTCTCCTGATACCTTTCAGTTGGAAATCCTCTCTTTGCAGGCACTGCTGCCCATCCCACTGCTCCTGGCTCCGCATGGACTGAGATTCCTCAGGCTCTCCACAAATTTGTAGACAAAAAGACGATTCCTGAACGGTTTTTTTCCCAAATCCTTCCCAATTTGTTGACTTCGCTGTTGCAATTCTCAGCTGCAGAGCAGAGGTTTTGCAGCAGCAGTGCCCCAGGAACTCATCCCACACTGAAACAGTGGAGATTTCACTGAATTGCCGTGGAAAAGCACCTGGTTTATTCCTCCTGCACAGGCAGCAGCATCCTCCTAAGCTCTGCAGCATTCCTGGAGTGCTGGAATTCATCTGCCTGAGCTATTTAAAGAATTTCCTATCTTTAGGCCTACTGACAACACTTTTTTTTTTATTTTTTAATGTAACTTTAACCTCCCACAAAAAGCAGTTTAACAAAGGGAGACTCTGCACACCTTTTGAGACTCCTACACCTGTGGAAATTGGAGTGCCTAGAGAATATCCTCATATACTACAATTTAAGTTCATTTCTTAGTGTTATTTAAATGGGCACATCATAGTGCAACACCAAGGCAATCTATTTTCTGGCCAATTGTTCAATTTGCTTATCTGATCTGTTCCACCACGATTCTTTAACTTCAAACAAATTGCAAGGTAGAGCAGGAAATTTTAAAGCGCTGTAGGATAATGCACAGGCTTTTTCAGAGCGTGGCTATTTATCCTCAAAACCATGGCATTGGTTTGGGCTGCAAAATTTTCATGAGGTAAATTTGACAGAATAACTAGAACAGCAAATAAAATTCAGTTTCAATCCTAACTCCAGCTCCATGAACTTCAATTTTAATTATCTCATCTCACGGAATGAAGCACGTGGCCTAGGAGAAATAACACTGTGGCTATATAAAGACAGGCCAGGTTCTGACACTTCTCACTGAACTTTCAGCGGAAAGCAGAATTCCAAAGTCCACGGATGAATCAGGGATGTGCGTGACACAAGAAAACAACACCACAAACAAAAGCTTTAGGGTGGAAGTACTGCACTTGCTACTACAACATAATTTGTCTTCTAAATTTAGAAAACAATTAAGAAAATGGTATCTAGTGACCTGAAATCTGGAAGGCACTCTAGGATATGATTTTGACCTTCTTGTTCTCATTCAAGAACATATTTAAAGTCAGAACATGAATGCTGTTACTCATTAAAAAGCCTCTTGACACTTTGACAAAGCAACAGCCTCAAATTTGATGATTAAAACTCCAAGTTCCACGGCAGTAAAAGGCTCAAGAGGGTCCCCTAAACATGTTTTCCACACGTACTGCCCGTGCCCAGAGGCAGCGGGGTGAATCTTGCCTGCCTTTCAAAGATAAGAGGACAAAGATGACTGTGGATATATTGCATTAGTTTACTTGGGAGGGACTGCCAGACAGGTGATTTGCTAACATATCTCCAAAAACACTCCTAGGAAATTACCAGAACATCTGTAGGAAAGGAAAATGACAATTTTTCAGCTACACTGCACAGAAGCTTACAAAAAAGACATTTAAGTTACAATTCAGCCTATTAATACCATTCTCTAATAATCACAAATTCCCCAGAATTTCGCAGCTACACCTTAAGCCATGACAGAAGTGAAGGGGCTCCTTACAACAATGCAGGATTCCCTAGAAATAGCATTCCACCCACTCCACATGGAGGCAGGTGAGTAAGAGGCAAAGAAGGATCTCTTCATGGAATGTATCATGGGTTAGTATTTAGTAATCATGATGAGTTTTGGATTTCACAGCATTTTGGAAAATCACAGCAGCCTGGAGTACCCTGTGTTAACCAAGGCTTTGAGCAAGCAGCTATTCACGGAGTTCTGCTGCCAGCACACAGCAAAAAGATGAAGAAACTTTTCAGGTCAGGGCGAGGGAAGTGGAAATTCAGAATTTTAACCTCAAAGTTATCAATGCCTGAGTCTTAATACCAGGGGAAATAAAACATCTGTACTCGAGTACAGGAGCACAAATCACATAAATGAATTTTGATCTATTTTGCTCAAGCAACGCTGCTGATAAAGAAGCAGCAGAAGCAGAGAACTGAAGAGATCAAAGCAAGTGGAAAGAACCCAGGACACTCAGCTTGGATTAGCCCATATCGCTGCAATGTCCCCATTGCCACTGTGCCTAAAGTCACCCAGAGGAAGGCAGCTGAGAGCGAGCGCCACGTTCCACTGAAGCTGCTGACAGGGAATGTTTCGAGCTCGCTGAGTGTGAAGAGAATTCAGACATTAACCCTGCCCGGATCGATCACACCAACTCAGAGGGACAGATTCACTTCCCGGAACCCACCACAGCCTCTGTCGCTCCCACCCTGCCCTTCCTGCCCCGCAGGATCCTCCCCGAGGCCGAAGCGAAGGGAACGAGCAGGGAATCACAGCTACGATTTTAAACTGAACTCACTAAAGCAGACGGCAGCCGGGGCCGAGTGAACTTTGCACGGTGCGGATTCCACCCCCTCCCTTCTGCCACAGCGGCTCCAGCCCCAGGGAAACCCGGCCCAGGGAGGGGAAGGACCACTCCCTTCCAGGGAAGCTCCAGAGCAAGGGACACTTCTTTCACATTGCCTCCGGAAAGTTACTGAGGGCAAACGCCGAGGCTACAAATGGTGTCCTGTGTGGAAAGGATGGGGAAATAAATGTGCCCAAACACACCAAGTGCTGTAAAGCGCTGTGGTATGAAGGTGCCAGTTCAGCATACAAACAGAAGGTTGGCCTAATTTTCGTCTGAAAATATCCTTTTGAGGAGAATTTCACAAGCATCAGACAATATGAGCTGTAGGGTGAACTAAAGGCTTTTGGCAGGAGCGTTCAGCAATCAGAAATTATTCGATCTGGAAGTTCCATCCAGACCCAAGTTTAATCACCTCTGAACAAACGATTCCTCCCTGAATTTGTCTATCTGCGAGATCATTTTTTATTTCCACATGTTCTAAAACAGTGAGTTCTCCAGTTTAATTACCCATCATTAGTAGATGTACTTTTTCTGTTTAAAGTACCTCCATCAATCACTGGGGTGGATTTGATGTGAAGCAGCTGGCCAGCAGGCTGAGCAGGAAGAAAAGACAAGTTCTCAAGGTACTCAGCCCCAAAAGCATCCCTAAATGCATTTCCGTGGTTATCACACAAAGGTAGGATGTTGGCAGGGATTGGGATGGAGAAATTACAGGTATTTAGCAGTATCTGGGTTATTCACTTCCAATTCCCACCCTGATTTAAACCACTCGGATGCTTAAAAGGCAAATCCTTCTAGTTTGATGCTGGGAATTTTTAGAACAGAAAATAAGTCAGCAGATTTCAAGTTGTTTATATTTAGTTAAGTTATAGATGTGCTCATATGGAACCTTTATTCTTAGCTATTGGGGGAAAAAAGACATCCAAAAGAATGCATTTCATTAATAGTAAAATAAAGATTTTTTTTCAGGTGTTAAGGGACAAGATGATGATATATTTTTAGGGCTTTATTTTCTTTCAGATAGGAAGCATCTGTGTCATGGGGATTGCTGAGAAATTCCAGGAGAAATTTCCAAGAGAAATTCCAAAGTTGTGTTTGGAGTCTCTTACCCAGAGAAGTCATAAACACAAGTTTAAGGGCTTCTACTGCCAGATGTTGTGTTTGATGGAGAAGTGCTTTGCTCACACAGAAACAGGTGTTCCTCTTGTCACAGCTGAGGAATTCACCCAGCAATAAATCCTCCTGGCGGGCCAGAAGAACACCAAAGCTTCACAAATGCAACAAAAAAAAATTACGGGAAAATTCTCATGTCTAGCCTGCTCCAGGTGTTTATCCTGTGGTAGTCAATGAGTGTTTAAACGTGAACGCAAACAGGTCTATCAATAA
Source organism: Origma solitaria (assembly GCA_013397895.1). NCBI lineage: Eukaryota > Metazoa > Chordata > Aves > Passeriformes > Acanthizidae > Origma > Origma solitaria. Next base: position 439,559 of record VZRL01000207.1, on the reverse strand, counting down.
GATCAATAAGGAGAATTTGCCTTTTCAAATGAGAAGAAAAATTGTCTGCTTTGTAATTTTTTACTTTGGAATTTTTTTGTTGTTGTTTTGTTGGCTGGCTTTTGTTGTTTTTTTCCCCCAGGACAATGATTACCTCCAGACAGCCAACACACCAACAGATATTTGGTAAATCAGTGGCCAAACAGCAACAGTGACTCAACTTTCGGTGTAGCACCCTCAGGAGTGCTTTATTCTGTGCTATCAGGAGCAGCAAGTCTGGGGTTATGGAGCCCACAGGACGAACCCCAGGCTTTCCTGAGCTCTCTGCCTTGGAAACCCAACTGAGCCAGAGCCTGACACCTCCCTGCACGCTGGATCCAGTCAGCAGCAGTGTCCCACAGCTAAGGTGGATGCAACATTCCAGCTGCCTTAGTTTCTCCTCTTACAATGTTTATTTAGCCACAGCATTATTTATGCACAGATACCAAGGCTGCTAATGGCCTGAACTTTGGTATCCCACTTCCCTGTACAGTCAGAGGAGAAATGCACGGCTCCTGACCACAGCGTGTGGAGTTGCCCTAAGCACCTCAGGGAGAACACAGAGTGCACACACAAATTCCTGCCCACAGAGGTTACATTTCTAGACTCGATGCCTCCATCCAGTCCACCCTTCCCACGACTGAGGCCATCTGCTTAGATTCCCAGTAACTTTTTTAAGGAATTCACATTCTTGCTCTCCAGCACAAGGTAGCTACTGGAAATTTCATCTAAAAGCTTTAACATTATACTCCCAGGATATGGATGCCAGGAATGATCAGCCTTGCTAGAAGGAAGGTGGGCACAAATAAAAACCAATATATACTTAGAGGTCGCTGCTCTCCAATGGTGGCAAGGCCACTGCATTGGCCCTCAGCAGAAGCCATCACCTCAAGGAAGGGTTTAGAAATTCTGCTTGAAGCAAAAAGCAGCTTGAATATCAGAGTTAACTGAAGAAGGAAGAGGATGATGGAAATAGCAGCCTGGGCCTTGGAACATTGGCTTCTCTCTTCCCTAAAAGGGAGGCTGAGCTGGGAGAGACCATGGCTGGGATAATTCCGCAGGTAAGATTCCTCTGTGTTTTTTAAACTGATCTAGACTTCCAGTCAGGCTTTATGCAGCACTTCAGAACACTGCTACCAGGGACCAATTTATCTCCATTTCACTGCCCATGCTTGGATTGTTGCACTGAAGTTATCCTCATGTAGAATTTCAGGGAAGATTAAAAGTAACACAATGTCTGAACAAAGCCCAACAACAGCCCGAGGCTGACTTCACACTGCAGCGTAACCAAAGGCTGATGAGTTGAGGTGCTTGCCCCAAAGACTTGGTTAAGGGCTGAACTCTCAGCACCACAAGCTCATCCTGAGCTTTTCTTTCCAGAGTGTGCCCTGCTGACTGGAAGATATTGCTGGTTTATGGCTCCTGTCAATTCAGTGACTATTTATATCTATAATGGCACCAACACGACAAGCTCCTGACAAGTGTCCTGGCTCTTACACACTTCCCTGGCAACTGAAGATGCTGCAGGGATTGGGACCTCTCAGACCAGGACTGCTCCATGGCTGTCCAGCTGATACGCAAATCATCAGATCAGCCCTCGTTTGTAAATGGGATTCCTGATGCTGTGCTAAGTGCTTCGATTCAGTACACTGGGGCATTATCAATTAGGGTTCGAGATTTAAAGGACATCCCCTACATTCTCCCCCCATCATTTCCACACCTGTTATTGCTGTCTGTTCTCTTCCTGGATCAGATTTTTGCACAAAGTTTTATGCCTACCAACTCAGAATAAATGTCTAAGGACACCTGTAGTAAAAATTTGAGCAACACAAACTAGACACTGCTAGGACTATGCTACAAATAGTCTTTCCAAACTGCTTTCTTAAGCCTGGGATGTAACTGGATTTTGCTGACCATTGTATCAGCCATTCTGTGATTGTGTCAGTCTGAATCTTTTATTCAGTTCCCACCTCATTGTTACCAAAGAACCTGTGAGACGGAAGTGAATTTTATCACCTATTCCTTGGAATGACAGAATCACAGGACAATTTGACTTGGAAGGGACCTCAGAGCTCAGCTATTCCTGGCCCTGACATGGGCAGAGACATTTTCCACCATCTCAGGCTGTTCCAAGCCCCAATGTCCAACCTGGCCTGGGACACTTGCAGGGATCCAGGAGCAGCCACAGATTCTCTGGGCACCCTGGGCCAGGCCTCTCTGCTGCCCTGCCTAGAAATCTGGAATCCAGGACCCCGAGAGAATAATGTGACATGAAGATATCTAAAAAGCAAGGGAAGAGGAAAAAACCTCTGTAAGAACAGGCCTGCACTGAGATCCTCAGAACTCTGAGAAAGAGAAGCAAATCCTTTCTGAAGATGGAGGTTATTAAAATTATAATTAGTTGTGCCATTTTCCATTTCTCACCCAATACATGCACAGAACACTCCATTCACCAACACTAAGGTGGCATTTTCCCCTGATAATTCATTCCTAGGACAATTCAGGCAGATTCACTACCAGCCCTTATTCCATCCATCCCTTTCCTTGGTCCATCCCCTTTTACCCCAACTCTTGCCTTTCACACTGAATGTACAATGCCCCAGGCTGTTTTTTCCAGTAATTTCTGCTGCTTTAGCAAATTGGATCAGCCCAGCCCAAAGCCCAACAGCCACGAGGGCGAGCCCAGAGCGAGAAGTGACTTCAACATGAAATGGGGATGTGGCTGAGGAAGAGAACAGGAAGTGTAGCTCTCCCTATTCTCCCATCAGCTTTTCTTAAACACCCTACAACTGAAGCCACCTTTTTGGACAAGCAGAAGGTGATTCACAGGCTTGTCAACCTGGCTGGACTGCTGGAGGAATAACTAAAAGTCATGGATGTTGTGGGCTTGCTTCTAAACTTTTTCATTACTGAACCTCTGTTTCAGAATGAAGACAGGGGGAAGAAGAGTTCATATGGTCAACAGAAGTTCCCCCGTATTTTTCAGCATGTAAATATCCCAAAAGTTCATCAAAATTGAATTCCAACACACATTTTGTCACTCTTACACATGAAAAAATGAAAACTTCTCATTTACCTCTTCTCTCCCATTTTCACTTTGAATGAAAGAGCTTCCAACACCAAACTATTTGTAGCATTGACAGAAAAAAATCTGGGATTATTACATTTCAGAGAAATATTTTTGCAAAAGAGTTTCTAGAAAATTAATTTTGCTTGATTTGCCATCCATCCAAATGTTTTTAAGCGACTGGAAAAATCCAGCTGCACATTGGAGTATCAGGATTTTTCATGAGGGATCCACTCCACTTCCATGGGAATGAAAAGTGGGACCTGTGCTCTCTTGGCTTCCTTGGAAGCCCCTGACCTAAAAGGGTATAATTTACAACTTTTTTAGCTGGACAGGAAGAGAAAACTTTCACTGGAAAGCACTGTTTTCATAGGTGGTTTCCCAGAGAGGTGGTAAATGCTGAGTTTGGGGCAGGAATGGAAGCAAAACCATCTTGTGGTTTTAAATCACCTTCTCACTAATTAATCGCGGTTCCACATCTTGGTTTTAGTACATATATGGCACATAGAAACTCACCTAGAGCTCACTACTGATCTGTATCATCCTAAATGGGCGAGGTTGGGTGAGGCTTAATTTGTTGGGGTCTGTCCCTGCGACACAACCTGAAGTTAAATAAAATGTAACCAAGCTATGACAATTTTTCAAAGCCACTGAAGATAATATTTTTGACAGGCTTTGTGTTAAATTTAATAAAATTCAATTATCCCCAAGGACAACTTGCAAAACAGACGTTTTCCAAAATTAATGATCAGAGAGTTAAAATGAAAATATTTAACCCGTGGTCTTTTCTATGCTACTTTTAAAGCAGTTTTATAAACAAATGATGAAAAATAAATAATCTAAACCTTTATAAAAAGCACAGCAATTCCAACAATTGTGTGCCATTTTTCAACTTTCACAGCCTAAATGTTTTTCAACCCTGAAACATGGAAATATTTAAAGAAAACTCTTCCATCATGTAATTGCTGTGAGCTAAAGAGAACTATCTGTACCCTCTACTGACAAACACTAGCAAGAATTTCTAAAATTAACAGTTACTGCAAAGTTTAATTTTGTCTTGTACACTCAACACTGTAACTCAACAACAAAATTAAACCACTTCCCTGTTTATGTGGAAATTCCTAGAAGGAAACAGTTTTTCATGATAGCTTGATAAAGCAATTGGTCATATTTTAAAATAGCTTTTAAAAACAAATCAAATTTCAACTTATGTGCTGATCTTGAAATGCAAGTATTCAAAATCCAGCTGGGAGAATGGAGACCACTCCAATCTTTAGGCAGCATTTAAGGAATGGAGATTAGTGTTATCTAGGTGAGATAAGAGCTCTCAATGGGAAAAAAGTCAGGCTTCAGTTACAAATAAAAGCCACCTCTACACCACAAGTTGGTGAGGCACCAAAAGGCAGGAGCTGCTAAAACACAGCTGAAATCAGAAAAAAAAGACATCTGGAGACAGAGACAGCCTGGAATGGAACACAACTGCTCCCATAGGGAACCGTCCAGAGAAGGATGTGGAGCACCACAGTGTCCCTCGAGGGCTTCCCCTGGGACCCATTTTGGTTCCAAGCTCTCTGGATGCCTGGCGGAGGTGGTGGAACTCCTCAGGGAGTCTGCAGGCAATGCCAGCGGCAGGGATGTCACTGGGGGCACACAGGAATTTCATGGAATTCAACAAGGACAGCTGTGGTGTCCCGAGCCTCCGGACACAGCACCCTCTGCGCCAGGACAAAGGGGGACTGCCACACTGGTGGCAGCTCTCATGAAAGAACCTGCAGCTTTGGTGGACACCACACTAAAAGCAATTTCAAAGAGGAAACGACCATTTCTATTCAGAGCTGTTACGATGAAGTGACATTTAAAAAGTGACATTAAAGCCAGGCAGGCAGCAGATTACAGTAACCACCACCAGCACAGGGCCTGCATCCAGACTGCCAATGCTCATCTAAGACAGGAGTCCATACTTAAACATGAAATAAATCATGTTTTCTTTCAAATGATATATCTACACTGCACATCTCAACAGATCCAGGGACTGTTTGCTGGCCTTAGACTGAGCATGTCCATCCCATGCCACCCGTGAGCACAGACCCCTGCTCAGGGCTCCATGGGATGCTGCTCTGGTCCCAGAGCTGGTCAGGGTTTGGTTTTTGCGGTTTGGGTTTGTTTTTTGGGGTTTGGGTTTGCTTCTTGGGGTTGCTCTTCTGTAAGTGGGACGGTTCCCCAGTTTCAGACAGGAGCTGAGCTGGAAGGCAGTAAATCATGCCAATGTTTTCACAGCACTAACGGCACACACTCCACGCTCTCAGGCAGGAGATGAGGGAATTCCGAAGTGCTGAAACTGCAGGAATTGTGGTGCAGCCCTGCCTGGGCTGCCTCCTGGCACCGGCCCTCAGACCGTGCTTTGTGTCATCTCATTAGACACCGCTTGGCACAAGCTACAACACTATCAGGGCTGCACGGGGAGCTGAGCAGGGTTTGTGTTCGCCCCGCAGCCTCATTTCACTGGGAACTCCACAAACAGGCAAAAGAGACAAGCCACGGATGGCTCAAAATCATCCTTCACATCTACAGTCAATCACACAAAAAACCCTAAAAACCACTACTGAGTTGCCTTACCTATTTCCATTTTTCCAGAAAAAGCAAACAAACAAGAAAATCTCAAAACAAACATCCAAAAACAAACCAAAAAACTCTGCATGTTGACTTACTCTCATAAAAAGTTTGGTATCTTTCAGAAAATATACAAATCATATCCTAAACATCTTTGAGCACTTTCTCCTCCTGCATTGCTAAAAAGGATGGATGGAGCATCCAACTTTAGAAGTCAATCTGCCACAAGAGCCTTTACAATTTGTTAGAAAAATGAATAATTTTTCTGCTGAATCAGATGCATCCCATTTAGGGATGGAAGACACACAAAGAGTTAAAACTATTGAAAAGGTAACAATTCTGAGCTGTACAGATTCTGACCATTTTCTAAATAATTATACAGACACTTTCTAACAAAGCCTTCAGATTAAAAGTCTTTAGGAACTTTTCAGGTATCAGCTTTAACAGTGGCAACGTTCAGAATTAAACCAGCAACACTTAACCCATTTGCTGCCATCATTAGAGAAGATAGAATCTTGCCAAGTGTGAGAACAGCTTCATTTAGGCAAAACCCAAAACCAGATCAAACAGCAATACCTACATTTATTGTACTTGGAATATACAATTTACTGTAAATGCAAAAGACAATGTTAATTTTCTTCGTTTTAACACGGCTGATGAATATCTCAAAGTTCAGAAAGCAGAAGAATTTGAGACATATTCTTTTCATTTTGGCCAAGATACAGCATTCTTTTTCATTATCTATTCACTAACTATCGACAATGTTTCCCTCAAGTAATTAGAGAGTTATAAAAGCAGAGAAATGCATCTTGGCATTTCTTACATGCCGATCACAGTTAAGAGTACATAGGGGTTTGCTTTTAATTACATTGTTGTTTCAGCACTTTGTATTGAATTACCACCTGATTATATATTCATACAAATCCTTAAAAAAAGAAGTTATATTTTAACAAAATAAGGAATCTCCAAAGGTGATATGTAGCCATTTAAAGTACTTGAATAACTTGTAGCCCTCTTGGCAACTAATGGTCCCTAACAGCCCATCAGGGCCAAGTGCAGTTTAACAATTCCTAACCAGCAGCCTTGGTGAGTAACTCAAGAATAACACTGAAATTAATTACAATATTGCATGACTGCATCCTGAATGAAATAGATTATCCTTCACCAGCAGAACACAAAATGACCAATCCCTTCACAAGGTGTTTTTAGAGTTCAGCAGTAATTTCCCCTCCAAACCTCACCAAACACGGAGCTGGCAACCCCACAAGCGCTGCTGTTCCCGCAGCGGCTCCAGGAATAAAGTCACCAGGATTTGGGGTTACACAGCCACCACTCGGACCTTTGCTGGCACCAACACAATCGCAAGTGTGTCCCTTGCTCATTTTCTCCATAACGAAGTGGCTCCATAAAGGAATCCAGTTCATTAGGAGAACCTCACAAAGAAAGCCCCAGTGGAGCAGAGGTGAAGGCCCCATCCTGCTCATCCTCCTTTGACTGCGAGCCTGGAAATGGGATTAATTAATCCGGGAGAACAGGGAACGGGAGTTGGGAAAGAGAAGGCACATTCTTTCACCGAACTGCTTGAGAAAGAACGCAGTTTTCTGTACCCACCTCTGGTTAGGGGCTGTCACAAGCAGGACCTCACACCTCCACCTCCCAGGCTGAGCTGATCCCATCCCAGCACCACCAGTGCTGCCTCCAGCTGCTCCTGGCTGCAGGAACGAGCAGTCTTCCCACAAAAGCTTCCCTCCTTTCCAAGGGTTTTTCTAATACCTCTAACCACATAACCAAAGATTTATGCCTGCCGTTAATGAGTGAATTGTCTGTTTTTCTTGTTTCCAGTTACAGCTTTAACTAGGAAATTCAAAAGAAAACCATGAATGTTGACCTTCCTCATCAAGACTTAAATTATTGTGAAACCATGACAATAATTATGCAATGGAAAAAACCCTTCCCTGCTCTCTTTGCAGGATTTGATATATCTAATGTACATTTGGGATTCCTGGCCACAAAGATATGCAACGTAAACAACATGGCAGTAAATATTCATTTTCTGTGGGATTAAGCCTAAATATGCTCTGCTGTTTGGCACCGTAGTCACAAACTGTTTCTAAGAAAAAAACCCTCCACCACCACACAGACAGTGCAGGGAGAGAAGACAAGAGATGCCACATAAAGTCACTGGCATCCAATAACACTTCAATTCCATATGGAAATAACAGGAAATAAGATGTGCCGAATTTGAAGCACCAAGGCAACAAAAACACATTAAGATTTCATCACACAAGAACTTGGCTGTAAAATCCATAATTTTCTTGATCTTTTTACAGAGTTTTCATTTTCAGGAACATCAGAGAGCTAACAGCTCATGGATGCTACCAACCAGCTCAAGCAGGCATTTGCATTAAGCTGCTTTCAGTTAATTAAGTGGTGGAAATGCATCTCTCCTACACCAAGAAACCTCTTTCACAATCAGATTCCTTGTCAACCTCTCTCTTTTTACAGCCTGGAAAAATTACAAGTGGAGAAGGTTGGAAGAAAAGGTAGAATGAATAGGAACGGAAAACATTGGAGGTACTGTTATTTTTCCCCTTCCTTAGAACAAATGATATGACAAAAATTAATGTCTTTGGTTAAAAAGAGGAAAAAAAAGTATTTGTCTGTCCTCATTTGCAAGTTAGCCAAACCTATCTCCGAAGGGATTCTGCCCCCAGATTCAGAAAGGTGGGAACAGGAAAAAGAAAAAAAAACATTCAAATACTCCCCATTAAACCCAGCTGAAAAGTATTACTCTTGCTAACAGTAATTCTCTTCTTGCAGCAAACAGCTTTTCCCTCACACAGAACACCTGCCCCTCAACTTACACCCAGCATATGCAAACAAACTTATTGAAGCTTTTTCTTAAGCAAAGCCCTGTTTCTGAAGGGTAGAGATGCAAATAAACTCATGACAGCAGCATCTCTCCGGAAATGTTTGTAAAGCAGAGTTCCACAAGAACGATGCTCACATGTTCTGATGTTGCAGTACCACAATTACAGCTCTTTTCAGAGCCCAGAAGATTTAGGGTTTGTAACAGTTAAGCATTAACAGATTATCTAGAAATAGTTAACAGATTTCTTAGCTGTAATCATTTATAACATCAACCTCTACATAACTCAATCTGTGCTTGAAAATAGTATTAAATAGGTTTATTTAATAAAACAAGTCCTGCTCTCAGCTGCAGTATCAGGAGTGCTGGGGTAGGTAGTGCCCAACAGTAACACATTTAATATAAAAAATTGTACACGCCGCTAAAATAAAGGATTCTTTACTTTAAAAGCAGTACTAAGTCTGAAGTGGTTTATTGCCCTGCCTGTGCAATAACATGAATAAAGTGATTAGAGTCCAACCCCAATCATGGACAGCTCGCAGGGAACACAGCAGCAGAGACAATGTCACAAACATTCCCAAACCTTTGGCAGGATTTTCAAGGGTTACCGAATTAATAATGAAAGGACGGTTTAAAAAAAAGACATTACACAGGTAAAATCAAAGAAAAAGGTCTCACGTCCCACCTCAATTCCTTCAGAATATCTAACCACTCCGGTTCTAATCTCATACCATGGAGAGCAGGTTTTAGAGTTCGAGATAGAATTTTTTTTTGGGGGGGAGATACAATTTAAAAATAATTTCTCTGACAATAAACACTGTGAGACAGGCAAATACTAAATAAAAAAATCAGAAAATAAAACATTTTCCCTGCAGTGAAAATACTACTTCAGCTACAAAGGTATCTTTGACATGCCAGTACCTTCAGCTAAATTACTCAAGACCTTCTGAGTGGCTTGGGAATGATCTGGCATTAGGGGAAACAGAGAGGACCAACACTTCTCTGAGATGGTTCCTTTTGCTTAGGTGATTTTCAGCATGATTTTATTTTAAGTTCTAAAAAATACAGGTCTTGTTCCCTGTAGAGATTGCAGAACTGCTTTGATGATGGACCACCCAGGTACCAAAGGCAGAGCAGGTGTCTCAGAGGAGATCATGGGCTGGGAAATAAGGAGGTTGTGAGTAACAAAAAGAATGATGAGATTTGAAACTCAGATTCTGGTTGAAGAAAATCCACTACTTCAGCATCTCCCACCCTTTCAGCTGCATGGGGCGTGTGCTCCGAAAATCCCAGAAAATGATGAAAGTGCCCATTCTCTGTTCCTGAAATGTTCTAAAGTGGAACTCAGCAATCACAAAATCACCAGAACACAAACACACTTCCCCGGGGGAGGGGAGCACACAGATAATATCTAAAGAGAACCCTCTTTGATGAACAAGCTGTTTCAGACACAAGTTTTCTTGTTAAGCTCCCCTACAACCTTGCCTCACCCACAGCAGAGGCACAGGAAGCTTGTTCCGAAGTATTTTATTATTACTTCAGGATCTCTGCTCCTTCTTAAATCAAATACACACTCAGGTTTATCTAAGAAGTATATTAGAGGGCACATGGAGAACCCTGACCCGGGCACTTGGTTTTCATGTTTAGTTAATATGCATTCATCTCAGCCTCTGGAGTTCCTACAAATGGGTGCAAACCTACACCCACTTTTATCCAAGCAGTTACAAACAATTTAAAGCCTAATAACAACACAGATGCTCTTTTTCAAATATCTTAGTCAGAACAGGGAAATATTTTCACTCCCTGAACAAAGATGATTAAACTCACTGGAAATTCCTGTCCATTTGGAGTACGTTTACAGGATTTCATACAGCAGTTTACAGATAGTAAAATAAATTGCTTTGAACCTGAAGAGCACTTCCACACCCACCACGCAGAAAAAACCCACAACATTTTCACCTATTAAAAGAACCCCGGTATTAATTGGCTCTGTAAACATCTACAGAAAATAGCTGTCTTTAAAAATATATGAACAAATACAACAAACCAACCCCCCACTTGCTGAAACAGCCTGTGGGGAGCTGGAGCTGCACACCAGAGGCAAACCAGGCACCTCCACACCTGAACTCCAGGATTTCCTCAACCATTGCCAATATTCTGAAATATAGAACCTGAGCAAACTGATTTTTGCACTAAAGACTGGAAAAGAAACTTCTGCTTTAAGTTAACACTACTCATAAAAACGCCTGCACTTTGAGCTTAAAATCTTATATAATCTTGTATTTTTGATCATAAACCCAACAGTATGCTGTTGAATTTATTTATTTTTAGACTTGCCTAAAATTTCCGTGTCTGCAGTCCTGGTGTGAGTAGAAAATAGTATAATAATTGTTAAGTACCGGAACACTTAATGTGTTATACTGGAATAACCACCAAAACAATGTCATTAACATGAGAAGCAGCCCGGATTGCAGGCAGTTTCCTGCTCACTTAGCAAAGATTAATTCTTCACAGGCGAGAGAAACATTCTTTCCACCTTACCAAGGACAACCCGAGCAAGAAATGTTAAAGAAAAGACGTTCTTTATGGTTTAGTTATTCTTTTTATGAAGTCTGATAGGTAATGTCAACAAAAACCACTATTCTGTGCTCTAGGCAAAAGGATCTTAGAGGTGGACGTGGAAGAGAGACAGACACGGAGAGCAGATGGCAGCAAGTCTTTCAGAAACTGTTAGCGAGAGGGGGAAAAAAGTTTGCCTACAAAACATATTACTGAATTAAGAGGAATGCTGCTGAGCTGAAAAATCAGGCATTAGGAAAAGACCACACATACGTCTTCTACTGCAAGGCAAAACCTGTCAAAAATGATGTTTTGTTTCAAAAGAAGAATAAAAATGAAACCTCCCGAACAACCTTCTGGCTGTCCTTAGCCCTCTGTGGCGTTTCTCCGGTTAGAACAGGCAGGGTTTTTGGGTTTCTCTCTGGCAGCGCTCGCCATTTCACAGCACATTTAGCGCACACGGCGCGGATCGATAGCACTACAGACACAAGACGAGACTTATCCATTTACTAACCACAGCAAAACGGCCTCTTCAGCAAAATCCTCCACCTCCTAACGCTGAAAATTGAAAAGGCATCGTTACAGGCATCTCATTAGTCCCTTCCCCCGGTCACCCGGGGAAGCTGAGCACTTGTCTGGGAGCTTTTAGCCTGACAAACAAGTGTAGCTTTGCACACCCTGCAAGGATGCTAAAAACCTACACAGAGCACTAAATACGCGTTCCAAATGAGGGACAGAGTGCCAGGCCGCCTTGTAAACTCCTATTAGGTCCTCACACAGCTCGTAATAGGGTTTTTTGTGAGACTGATGGAGCTCCAAGCACACATGGACCAACAGTTGCCCAACCACTGGTTGCTGCCATAACAATTTTCCTCCTGGAGAAGCGTGGGGAAGTCCTCACACCCCGCTCGCTTCCCAGGACTCAGAGCTGGGGTTTGCACCTCGAATTCCGCTGTTTTAAAGAGAAAATTAGCAGATTTTTTTTTCTGCACCACAAGGCAGTGACATAACGAGTAGCAAAATACAAAGGGTTACAAATTCTTGTTTAGCAACTGAAAGCCTGGCTTTTCACCCCAGTTCTGTTGGTACATCTCTACACGCACACACCCCTCGCTATCACCAAAGGACGAGCTCAGCCTTTCAGAGCGGCACCTATTCTAAATTAATGAAGCATTAACGAAGGTCGCTATTCACCAGTGAATAGCAGGAGGAGAGATCAAACCGAAGGAAAGAGCATTTCAGCTGGGTAATTCTTATTTAAAGCCAGCATCCAACACCAATAACTGCGCTGCCAGATTACTTATGTGACACTAGGTGGTTATGTCTCCGCATTTATTCCACACAATTGATCTGAAATCCAAGCGCTGTGCGCTTTTCAAGTGCTCACGTAACAGATTTTTAAGAATAAACACGAAAGCAGCTTCTGCCTTTGCAGTCGCTGCTATGCACGAATATTCGCCACCTGAAAAAAGGAAGATTTCTCCTCATTCATACAGAGCCAGCCAAGTTTTCAAGTGCTGACCCCAAAGCCTTCCGTTTAAAGTGACAAATCCAGGAACATTCACTTACCTGATGAACAAGAGATAAGAAAAACAGCGAACGCCAACTTAGTAGCAGCTCCCATTTTCCAATGCTGTTAAAACATTTAAGTGACTTTTAAGTATCCAGTTTTCTGGGTCCTGCAAGCTGGAAAAAATCTCACTTCTTGCTGAACCGTTATAAAGCAATTTATAGCAACATTTCTGCAGCAGGTAGTGTTCATTAAACACTAAAAATCAGGTTTGTTGAGACACTGACGACCTCCCCGCGGCTCTTTCTAGAGAGAATCCGGGTTGAGGGAGGGATAAATATATTTGGAACCGTGTTTCAAAACACACGTGTCATTTGGCTTCTGTACAAACGGTGGCAAAATTTAATTCATAAAAGTAATGCTACGAATCCACTTAAAAAAAAAAAAACAAACCAAAACAAAATAAGTCAACGATTAAGCTGCTGAGCACGACGAAGTCTCTGAGTCTCCAAGTGTTTTCTACATCAGGCGCCGTGAAGGATCATCCCTCGTGGGTGCGAGTGTCGGGGGGTCGGATCGGGATCAGTCCAGGGCGATGTTTTCGTCCTGCCTCCCCCCCTTCACACCCCGTGTAGTGTTTGGGAGAAAAGCAGCTCCATTCCAGTTCCAAACCTTGGGGCGAAGGGAGGAAGTTTTGTCAGTTTGTTGATGAAAAACTACCTTAAAAACCAGCCACCAGCTACACGTGGGTTTTCTTTAATAAATGCTGAGGGATTTAGCGTAGCCCAGGAGAGGCAAAGGGGGGGAAACAACAGTCTGGGAGCAAACAAACCTTCGGGCTTCCCGGGAAGTGGCAAATCTCTAGTCCTTGGGCAGGCAGCGAGAGAAACGCATCCCCCCGTCTTCACCGCCCTTCTCCAGCACCAGCACTCCCGAATCCCAGCAAGATTTCCAATTCTTCTAGGAGATTTCCATCCCCTCCCCCCGCAAGAGGCTATATTTGGTATTTAAACACACAAGAGTGGCTGGGGAGGGGGTACGAAAAAAAAAAAAATGCAGTATCCAGGCGCTGGGGAGGAGGGTGGTATATTCTTTGTGGCAAATCCTTGCTGAGTGCCGTGCTTCCAGGAGAATGGGGCTTCTTTGGAAGGGAGGCGGCTGTGCCTCACGGCGGGCTGAGGCTGGATGGATCCAGGCTCCTCTCGCTCCTCACGGGTCCTGGATGGATCCACGCTCCTCTCCCTCCTCACGGACACATCTCCTCCTCGCCGCCCCGCCGCTGCTCACACGGAGACTCCACAAAATCCACCCCTCCGAGCTCAATCCAGTTCTTGCCTTTTTTTTTTCCTCTTTTTTCTTTTCCTCCTAGGAGCGAGCAGCAGGAGACGGCAGGGGCGGGGAGGCAGAGCCTTCTCCCCGCGCCTCCCACACGGCGGAGCGGGGAGCGATCCCCTCGTCACCCTCTCCCCTAACTCTGACCCCGACTCAACTCTCCGGTCTCCCGGGCGGCGGAGGCAGCGCGGCTCAGCCCAACTTTGTCCCTCCAGCAGTGCAGCTTAGGTGCTGGCGAGGCGAAAAGGCCGAGCCGGGGGATTCTCTCCGGGCGACGGCGGCCGTGCCTAGAGCCCGCCGAGTGTCGCTGGCAGCGCGGAACAACCCTCGGTGCCCTGCTGCCGCTGCTCCCCCGTGGTAATCTCATATCTACCCATTCACCCGTGTGGCGTGTGGAGAACCGGCCCAAGATGGCGGCGCCCGGGCGATTGTTTTTGTTTCCTCTCCACCTCCCCCTCCTTCCCCACGGCCGCGGCGGCCGCCCAGGATTGACAGCTGCATCATCCAATCACAATG
>VZRL01000207.1:412916-425031 GCA_013397895.1 Origma solitaria | reverse complement strand
CCCCCCGCGGCCCGCGCGCGCCGCCTCACGGGCGCGCTCCCGCCCGCCCTTCCCGCCCCTCAGGGCGCGGCCCCTCCGGCGCCTTCGCCCCGCTCCGCCCCGACCCCCCCGGTGTCGGTAATTCACCATCGCGGGGCTCCTTCGTGGTGTTGAGTTGCTTTGCTATGCTCCCAGGCTCAGGCGATGGAGGCAAAACACTGCCGGCAGCCACGCGGTGGGACCTGGCTGGGAGGGGACCCAACGGTGTAACGTGTACACAACGGTGTGGGGTTGGGAGTGCTGCCACGGGGGTCAAATGTTGGCCTGGTCCTCCGTCTTACCGCCACCCCAGCCTGAAAATGTGTCTGAAAATGTCCTACACCTAGTCCAGGTGAGAGCTACGGCTACGGTGGTCCCTGCTGTGGGCACGTTCCTCAGGAGCATCACTGCTGGCATGGCATAGAATCAGAGTCACAGAATGGTTTGGGTTGGAAAGGAACTTAAAGCTCATCTATTCCACCCCTGCCATGGGCAGGGACACCTCCCACTCTCCCAGGCTGCTCCAAGCCCCAAAGTCCAGCCTGGCCTTGGACACTGCCAGGGATCCAGGGGCAGCCACAGCTTCTCTGGGCACCTGTGCCAGGGCCTGCCCACCCTCACAGGGAAGGATTTCTTTTCAATATCCCATCTAACCCTGCCCTCTTTTAAGTTTGAATCCATTTCCCCTTGTCCAGTCACTCTGTGCTCTTCTCTCCATGTCTCTGCTAGGCTCCCCCCAGGTACTGGAAGGCACCCTCAGTGTGTTTATGGCCCCGGCTCCATCACGCCGAGATGCTCCATTAACAGGTGGCTGTGCCTCCCCACGGTGTCATGTCCAGGTAATTAACTCTGCTGTAATTGATTCCTCTGTGCTGGCCATCCTGAAGGACAGGGTGCTCTGGTGGTGCGGTGGCCAAGCTTCCCAGCACTGACACCTTGCTCAGCCTCCTCTGGAATCACCGCAAACTTCTGTTTCCTGTCACTGTTTGTCCTTTGGCTGCTGTGGACTGGCAGTTCACAGGATTTATTTGGAGTGAGAGAGCTTTTAGAAGCTTCCAAGGCGAGGACAGCTCTGCTTTGTGCTATAGATGTGAGCAGGACAAAGAGTCTGTGCTCCAGAACATGGGTATAAAGCTGCACGTGTGCTGAGATAGAGGAGGGAGAGAACAGGATGGATGGATATGTTCCAGTGTTCTCACCTTTTGGGGGATGCGTGCATTGGTGGTACTTTCTGTCCCTGTGGATAGAACACTCTACACTAAATTATCCCCATTAAGGATGGTGGTTCTGTTCCTTCATGAGTGTGGTGTCACTCCCTACACTTTTTTTTAATGGATGCCATAAAATACCTCACTTGTCTCTGGATAAAAAGGAATACATGGCTCTTAGATCTGGAGATGCATGTGGGAAAGCACAAGGGCCTTAATGCTGGCCTTTAATTTCTGTATTCTATAAAGACCTGTAATTGCACCAGCAGCAAGTACCAAGTTCTCTCAGAATTGGTTATGCTGTTCACCGACCCCAGACAGGCATTAAGTGATTCCAGATTCCTTTTCAAACTCTTTGGTGCCATGGAGTAAGGGGTTTTTTTTTTGGGATTTGAATACTTGGTGGCACTACACTGGAAGGAAAATTATTTATATTTCACATACATGAATATACAGCCAAGTCAAGGCTTAGCAACACTGCCAAGCTCTGCTAATACACAGATCAGTACCTAGACCTGGTGATCTACCACGGCTCAAACACGACGAAATGGGTCTATTTCTGTTTATTTACATCAAGCTGTCTGCTTGAGTTCTTTATCAGACATCCTTGGTGTTTCTCTGTTGTGTCCCAACATTAAACTTATCCAGTGCCCATAATTTTTTTTTTATGATTTGAAACATCCCCAACACAAAATAAGATGTCAGGGCTTGTGCACATCTAGAAGCATCAAGACATGTGGCAACACCTTTTATGCCATCTTTTATCCAAGTATTTCAGAATGATTTACAAGCGTTAATTAATGTTAAGTGTTACAACACTCCTACTTAATCTGTAGTTTTTAATACTCTTCAATAGCAGAATATTTAAACGTGACCTGTTCTGCAGGTTGTGTTTTCACTTGGCTCAGCTTCTTCAGAACGCTGGTCATGTTGCCACATGAGTAGGAAATTACAGCTAAAAATATTGCTGGTGTGTGTGTGAATATATATTTATATATGTACTTCCCATTGCAGGGATTTGGCATAGTTGTTGGGTTTTTTCCTTTTGCCTACAGAATGTAAATTAAGGTCCATATTCCTATTTTACCAATTGTTTTCGATAAAAATAGAATAAATGTGCCACCTATATAAGAGAATTTGTATGGATGTGATGGTAAGGGGGTGTCTCTTACTCAAGGAGCTTATTATCCTTAGCCAGGGGTGGGTTTTTTGCTTGCAGGATTCCTGCAGCAGAGTAAATCCTTCTGGCCATCCAGGAAATATTACAAACACAGTAATTCTGGAGGGTTCCTCTTGTCAATCACCTGTTTAGCAGCCCCACAGGAATCACAAATTGAGCTTATTCTCTCCTTTTCCTCCCCACTCTGGCGGCTGAATGGGAGTCAGTGATCCACGAATTAGGATGAGTGTTGGTGGCTGGGATCAGGGAGCTCTCCATTCCTACACTAGGGGTTTGCTCCCATTTAATTACACTACAAAAAAAAAAAAAGGGTAGTTTGGTGCAGATCTTGCACAGACCTCAGGAGAAATTGCCAACCATTTTTATGAGGTACTTGATGCAGAATGCTTCAAGGGCTTTGGGCTAGGCAGTTGTTTTATTGCTAGTAAAAGGATGAGTTTTATCCTAAGCAGACATATTAAATGTCAGCACAGTTGCTGTCTCCTCTTTATTTTTAAATGTCTTTCTCATGTGAATTTTGGGGGTGTTTCCCTTTTTCACCTTTTGGCTCCTCATTTCTATTTTCCTTTCGCCTTTAACTCCAGATCTTTTTTCCCCCCTTCCAAGATCAATCTGTCTCGGCATTTTTAATGAATCATTTACTGTGACATATGAGCACTGAAGACACAGTGTCAGGGACTTAAGCATCTGTGGAGAGCAGGAGGAGATGAAATGGATGTGATCTTAGCTTCAGTCTTTTGTTCATGTGGGATGGGACTTTGCCTAGAGGCAGCACAAATATAACTTTTCCTTCTAGGGAATAATGAGGAGAATTAAAACCCAGCAATGTCTCATTTTTCTCTCTGGAGCACTGCTCGGAATTGAGGATTTCAGCTGTGCCTTTGCTATTCCCACTCTTAGCACTGAATCAACACAAAACCCAACGTGATAGGAAAGGAGTTTTTGTGCAGGACTCATTCAGAGCACCGGGAGAAGCATTTTTTAATGCAAAGAGAGAAAAATTGAGGTTTATAATACCAGGAGTGGCACCAAGAGAGGGAATCCTTGTCATTATCTCTCTCATCTTTCCTTGTGGTCTGAGTCATTCCCCCTTTGAAACTCTGAAGGAAGAGAAGACCCCATTCAGGCATTGTCCTTACATAACCAAACCACAAAAGGACCAAAATGGCAAGAAATTAATCTCTCCCAGGGCTGTCCTTCTTACCAGCCGGCTCTACTTTCCATTGGGAAAAAGTGCAAGTACTGGATGACAGCCTAAATGATTTTGTTTTAGAAAAGGTAATAACTGCCTTAAAGTATTTTTACTTTCATATGCATGATTCATGTGAAACTCGTAATATTCCAAGAGTTTTAATACAAATTTTCAGTTTTGTTTCTTTGGACAGATAATAAAATTACTACAAGTTATCCATTATTTTGCATTTTTTTTTCTCTGTTCTAAAACTATTGAGGTACTTTACAGTTACATGAGTAGCACAGCTTGAAAACATGAGAAAATGTGGAATTAATTAACCTTTTAAATGCTGATGAACTGATATGAAATCCGAAGTTTGCCTTTGGAATGCTTTTGCAATATAGGTGACCATAAAAATGTTCTTCTTTTTTGCTTTGAATCAAACTTATTTATTTTAGATGGAGTTGTTGAATTCAATAGAAGTCAAATAGAAGCTGAAATCGCAGCCCTGTTTTGGCGTTGGGCTAAAGTGGGATCATTTTCTTCTCGTGAGCAGTGACAGGATTTGGCCTGGATCATGTTCTGTAAAGCTGTTTTTATAGTTAGTCTGTGCGTGTGACAAATTCCCTTTTCAGTTCAACACCTGTACTCTATGGTTCCACACTACCCGAGATTTTTCCCTGCCTCAAGTCTAAAAACAAACACAAAGACACAAACTATTACAGAAATTAATACTTTGATACAACATCTATCAAATTGTTTCTGTAAAGGCTACTTTTAAACCAAGGATTATTTTTCCTTTCTGACCTCTTACCCAGGCTTTTTCTTCCTTAAAACACTTGTGCTGGGATTCCAAAGTACCTAACCTATTTTCCTGGAGGCGAAAGGGATGTTTCTTTCTAGGATTTGCAGTGTCTTGTCAGAAAAGATCATCCAGCTGCAGCTTCCTGTTGCTTTCAGACACTCCCTTGTCTCTTAGGGGCACTTTGTTGTGTCACAGGGTTTTAGCACTGTGGCATTTATCACCTATGATTTCATCCATATTTCACAGGAAAATTGCATTTTCTGGATATTTTTCTCTAGTCCTCGTTTGTACTGTAGAATCCCTTTTTTTGGAAGTGCCATGAAGAGTCCAAGCTGAATTCCTAAAATCCCAGTCTGTGCTATGAAAACAAGGTTCTCGAGGTCTGTGTAGAGATTTTCCTTCTCAGAATACACCATCATTTATATACTCAGTTATAAACTGACTCTGTGTTCATCACAGAATGCAAAAGTTCTGCAACATTGTCATGTTTTCAATGTTATTTTTGAAGGATTCTTAAAATATGTGACAAGTGTTTGTTGGTTTTTTTGCTACAGCGTCCTGACAGTGATACCAGATTTTAAAGATCTTTTGCACTTCATTTGAAATGCCTTATACATATATTTGTTGATAAAGATTTAAATGTTTTGTACCAACAATTTGTAATTAAATAGTCATAAGAAGTAGGAGTGTGAGGTGGCCAAGTAAGGAGACATTGTCAGATCTTAAGAGTATCCGATTGTGTGCTCTTTAGAATTATTGTGTCAATATGACTTTTGGTTCTTTTGAAATACAAATGCATGAATAGATGTAATTACTTATGGTGTCATTCAAAATATCCTAGAAGCTTTCTGTAAGGACTGAAGAGTGGGATCAGGAGAACTGGCTGATACTTTGGTAATTTGAAACCTCAGTAAGGAGAACATTCCTGAAAATATTTTTTGGTTCAGATCGATGCCGCAGAGAAGATGAGTGCTGGGGAAGACAAATGAATGTCAGGTTTTGGTTCAACAGATAATAATAAAGTTTCCTGCAGTATTGTTATAGAATGATAATGGGAAGTGGGATTCTCAAAGGTTCAGATGGATTGGAGGATACTGGGACTTAAACATTAGTTACTGGTTTTGCTGAAATGCCAAGAAGTTGAATCTCCAAAATATAACTAACTGGTGTCAGAAAGAGGTGGTAACAGGAGTGAAGTAATTATCAAATCATCCATGGGTATTGCATTTGAAATTTGGTAATCTGGAATTTTACAAAAGGAAGGTGAAGATCTGTGGTAGTGGACAAACTGATCATGATTTTGTTGTTTATTTTGGCCCATATCTGGTGAGTGTAGAATTAACCCTTACAAATACATTACATGGCACAAGCAGTTGTCTGCGTCCAGAGGCAGCAGTTTTAGGCTGAAAAAGCCTTCCTGCAAAGGAAAATTATTGAAATATGATTTGAGGCCCAATTCCTTAACAGCAATGTAGCTCCTGCTGTTCCTGCTGTTGTCTGAACCCTCTGCTGGAGGCAGTTATGTGGGAATGGAGCAGGAATCCCGATGAAGTCACAAGTGTGACTCTGGGACAATGGGTGTGAATTGGTCTAAGTCAATGTGTTTTGGTTGCAGCCCATAATCAGTGATTTAGGGATTTCATAATTTCTGCACAGAATTTAAGTAGCATTAAAATAATCCTGCCAACAGCAGCTCAGGCACCCCTTTGTTCCTGTTCACTGTGACAGAAATAATACCTCTCCCCAAGTGCTGTAATTCCTGAAAATCTGGCACGTTAGGGGTTTCATTGGAAAAAGTATGGAAGACTCCCAAATGTGACCTATTTCAGATCTGGAGAAGGACAGGGCAAGTTTCTAGGCTTGGAAGTGTCTCAGGGAGCCCCTCGTGAGTGGCCACTTCTTTTTCCATTAGGAGAATCCTGCTGGAACAATTCTCTCTGGGGATTGTGCTCTGACAAGATGGATGGGCTGAGCCATTCCAGGGTGATTTCAACTTCTGTGAGTTCAAACCCATAATCTTTCTCCTGCAACCAGCAGAACATCCCAGCCTGCTGCTCTTACTCATTTTCCAGGTCACTGGGGAGCTAAATCCTTCTCCAGCTTCCACTTCTGAATAGTTGCAGAGTAAATTCACCTACAAATTGTTTTATAGTAATTCCAATTCAGACATTGAACAGATAATGTTAATATCTGAGATGGCAAAATTCTGTTTACTCCCTAGAGCTAGAAGTCTCTTCAGTTCAGGCTGGTTTAAAATGAACAAAATTTAACCTTTTTTTCTCCCACTTACCTTGAAATTTTTATACACAGTATCAACCTTTCTAATAGGGAGGCTCGGTTTTTTTGCCTTGAAATTCTTTAGGCAATGAAAATGTACTTCTATGGTAATTGTGTAGTGATACTTAGTGCATGCACCCAGTTTTAGGAATGCCAGGTAATTAACTTCCATGAAACTGGAATTTTTGTTTCCTAGGGAGAGTTAGAGAAGCTGAAGGACACACACACAGATACTGGATTTTTTTACATAGCTGCCCCAAAACATTACTTGTTGTTTTCTCCAAGTTCATGAGAGGTTTTCACTTCCAGTGAGGTGGAAGGTCACAAACAGTTGTGGGAAACTTGATCTGTGTCCTAAACCTGTCAGGATCTACGCTGAGGGCAAAGAAATGCTCAGCCCCTTGAGCAGCTATTTGGCAGAGGGAAGGTGGGTGCCAGAGTGTCTGGCAGTTCAATATCAAGGTGGATTAAGAGCATTAAGGAAGCTTAAACAGCTCCCAGGAGAGGCATTCCCATGGGTTTGAAGGCTTATTCCTCTGGAACAGTTGCTTGCCTGCAATTTGGGTTGAAAGATCAAGTTTTTTCTCCTGGAATTGTCCATGGCACTACTTTTTCTTTTTCTTTTTTTTTTTTCTCTATGTTAAGGATGCTCAGATCCTGCTGAGTTTTCAGATTTGGGAAAGCTCAGCCTTGAGTGCCGAGTTTAATGGACATTGCCATGGAAGTTCTCAGGCTAAGGCAAGTGGAAGGAAACAGGCAGTTTTTTCCTCTTCGATTCATGGTTTTATTTTAATGACCTGTTACAACCAATAGTCTCAATCCATATTTGTTTCCAAGTTTTATTATCATTAAATATGAGGCAGTTCCCTGAGCCACGTGTGTTTTGTGCTGCTGGAGGAGAGGATGAAGATGTGGCTGAATGTTTCATCTGTATTATCTGGCATGGAAGAATCCTGACTGTAATGAAAATTTGTTCTCAAATATTTAACAAACAAGCTTCCAAATACTGAAATAAGCTTTTAAAATAACTATAATTTTTAAATCATGGCATGCTATTATCTTTAAAAGCTATTATCTGAGAAAAACTTGGATGAGCACCATATAGAATATATATCTGTCATATGTTAACAGGTGATTTTTCTTCTACATTATTGGTTTGTTTAAATTCTACTCGAGATTTGTTCCAGATAAAGATGTGCTTTTTTGCTGATTTAAAAAAAAAATTAACTAGAATGTAATTACAATTTTTTTCCATTATAAATAGCTTCAAGTGTTTGGAATAATACTTATGGTAGAATTTTGATGTCAATATGGAAATGAAGATGAAGTGTTCAGACAGACTAGAAAATGTAGGATATACTGAGGCACTGAGCTTGGGCTGCCAGGTAAAGACAACAAATATGGATCTGCACATGTCCAGTCCAACTCTCTGTGAAATTATACAAAAACAGCAATCAGTGCGTCCCTGGCTCGTGTTGATATTACACTGAAGTAGTGATGGAAAAATGGGAGTGCTGTTTCCAAATGGATTCTCCTGGTGCTTCTGCTGTTCCTTCAGCTGGACTCTCTGCCACATCTGGACATTAGCAGAAATGTTAAGCAGAAAGGTTTCCAGGTGGCTCATGAAGAGAAGGCAAGCTGCAGACCCAGGCTCAGAGGGGATCCTGCGGTGGCAACGCAGGTTGGGCTGAGGGAGGTGGGGACAGTGCCCCGGGCGTGTCCTGCCAGGAGCTGCACTGTGCACATTTCATGTCCTCATCCATCACCCTTGGGAATCAGACTTTTGTCCTTGCTCTCGGAACACACCGTTACCTCAAATCTTAGATATTTTTCAAGCTGTTGCAGCAATTTCTAAGCTCTCCTCTGTTAGGCCCCACTGCACAGCACATGGCCAGGCCATTTATATGCTTTAACTATTCCTGTGTTGTGGAATGGCATTTGTGGATTATTAGCAGTGTTAGACTATAGCAGCTCTTCAGTTACACTGCTGCCGCACTTCCACAAACGCTTTAAGCCAGCATAAGCCAGAGATGCTGCCCTGCCCTGCACAAATGTTCCTGCAGCTGCACATTTAATTGATTGGAGAACTGATTTGGGTTAAAACCAGCCCAGCCAAGAAGCCAAACATCAGCTTTAAACTCCTTTCTGAACTCCCCTCCTCCCAGCCTCACTGGTATTTAGGCTGGATTGAAGGTCTGCACCTTCCTGGGGCTGAGACCACAACAAGTGTGTGAAGAACACCAGCCAGGAGCTGCCTTTTTGCTGCCAGGGCTGGTTTTTAAAGGGCTTGTGGAATTGCAGTTTAAACTGTGGCTCCTTGTTCAACAGCCAGATATTCTACCAGAGGATTAATGGTCATATTTTTATGCCCTGACTCCCAAGACACACCTTGAGGGAGAACCCAGGGTGTGACCCTGGACTAATTTTTCCTCTATCACCTGCCTGCCTTTAACCAAATTTCTCTTAAAAACGTCAAGTTGCATCTTCTGTGATCCAAGCTGTCTCTAAGCAAAACATGTTTCCACACCCTCTAAAATAATTTTCTGTCCCGTCCCAGCAGATACTTTCTGTATTAGGTAGTTTCAGTCAGTGTTTATGCAACAAAACAATGGAAGGAAAATCCAGAGCTGGGGTGACTTGTGCTTGTCAGTGTTACAATCGGACACTTGGAGTAGCTCATTTTCTACAGAACTGCTAAAATAATCTGTGAGTTTCACAAGTAGTTTATCCTTGGATTACAAGGAAATACAGAGTTTTGCTTATCCCAAATGACATTTATTATGTTGTTGGACACAGAAGCACAGAACTTTCTTTAAAGGGAACAGGCAGTTTGTTGGAATGAGCAGGAAAAGTGACACTACAGCCCTGATTGATGGGTTTGTTTGTGGGGTTTTTTAAACACCTGATTAAAGATGGAGACATTATTCTGGGTTGTACTGGATAAAACATCTCCTCTGGACCTGCAAAGGCACTATCAAATCCTCCATTTCTTAGCTAATATTGCAGAATTAACTGCACCCTGCCAAGCAGAATTCAGGTGTGGAGTTTGCCTCGTGTCATTTAGGAGACATGGGAAAGATAAAGGACTAATTATAGAGGTCGGCTGCCAATTCTGTCTAAACTGGAAGTTTCCTCCTCTTCTCAACAGTAACTAGGACACTGTGTTATAAAAATAATCTCACCAAATTCCATGGTGGAATGTTAGGAAGCTCTTAATGTGTGTCCTGGGTTATGGCTGTTTGTGTGATCTATCCCGAATTTCACTTCAGCTTTGAGCAACCAAACTAACTTTGAGATTTTCTCAAATATTCTGTCATTGTAAAGTCGTAGGTGATGACCAGCAGTGGAAAGATTTTAATCTGATAGAATCAGAGAATTTTTATAAATTGGAAAAACCCTTCAAGGTCATTGAGTCCAGCCCTGCCAAGGCCACCACTGACCCATGTCCCCAAATGTCACATCCACACAGCTTTGAAATCCCTGCAGGGATGGGGACTCCACCACAGCCTGAAAACTTTGGAAATAAAAATTCCTTGAACTGTGGGAATTTCCAATCCATTCTGATAATTGAACAGTTCTGGCTTTTCTTTCACTAAGAGTTTGCAACCTTAGAGTTGCTTTTGGTTATAAAAGCCAAGAAAATCATTGACCAATTTACAGGTTTAAGTTCTGAAAAGTTAAAAATAAGGTTAAAAATAATAGAAAAGAGAAATTAAGGCTTTTTCTCAAATGATCTGGAAGGCTGCTGCTGGAAAAGCAGTTCAGCAGACTTTGAAATAATACAGATTAATACTCTTTTATTTCTTAGCCCTCTGTAATTTTCTCTAGTCTCTCCTCCACTTTATAGCATCTGTGTTATTTTTGTTTAAAATGTGACTGGGATCTTTAAATAAGAGGAAGGTAAAACCATTGACTGTCCCAGCTAAATACTTAAACTGTTTCTTCAAATAAGTTATAAAAATGAAGTGAAAATTTTAAATCTGATGGATAAAAATTCAAATTTTTGATATTTCCATTTGAAGGAAATTTCTTAAAAACAAAATTTAAATCCAGATTAATTTCAGTTCTTTTCTAGTGTAAAAATATTCAGTAGTATGGAAATTCACTGAGCTCCAGTTTAGAATCCCTTTAATGCACAAGGAATGATTATTATCTTTAAAGTAAAGGCAGAGAGTTTTTATTTTAGCTCATGTGAAGTTTTATGAAAGGAACCCTGGATGATTAAATTATTTCAGGATGGAGTTCTTAATTATCAGAAACTACACTTTTAATAAGAAGTTACTGCAAGCATCACATGTTTATAAATAACAGGTTGGAGAAAATGCTAGAACTCTCTCACAGTGCAGAGTTCTTGAGGCTCAGGTTGGGATTCAAGCGATGCTTGGGAACCATCCGTGGAATGAAATGCTAATATTGTTTTTTTTAGAAACTTCTGGAAGTTGCAGTGCTGTAGCACCGAGTCTGTGACAGGAATTGCTCCCTGTGCTCCAGACCTGCCGAGTTCTGCACCTTCTTTGCTTTCCTGTGTCTGTCATTCCCCCGCCCACCTCTCCTGCTTGCCATGAGCTCCTGTTGATCTGCTTGGCTTTCTCCGGCTCCTTTCTCGTGCTGCTCCTGAACTGGAATTTCATCCCTGTCGATGTTTAGGAATTAATATCTCTGAAGTCTCCCAAGTTTGCTACTTGGAAGGCAGGATTTTTCAACAGGAGACTTGGCAAGGGATGTGCTATAGCTGCTCTTAACAGTTTAATTAATGCT
Organism: Origma solitaria; assembly: GCA_013397895.1. Lineage (NCBI taxonomy): Eukaryota > Metazoa > Chordata > Aves > Passeriformes > Acanthizidae > Origma > Origma solitaria. The sequence goes on along the minus strand of VZRL01000207.1, from coordinate 413,611 downwards.
GTGTTATGTATGCACAGTTTTTTTAGCATCTCCTATTTGGAAACACTGCTTGATATATAGAAATAAAAAGTGTGCACACTCCCTAAGTGATGCACGTTGTTGTGGCTGTGAACTCTGTACGTTTGTAATGTTAAATTTGTCAAAGTTAATGTGTTGAAAAGTAACAAGTTACTTAAGTTAGTTAAATGTCTCTTTCTAGAGGAAAATTACCATAATGGTTACTTTTACTAAAATGCAATTACTGTCATTGTAACAATCAATCATATTTTCCTGGGGAAGGAACTTTTCCTAGTTCTGAATGCATTAAAATGTAAGATTGCTCTGCTCAATGTTCAGAAGAGCTACAGAGGCAATAAACTTCTGGGGAGAATCAAGTTCCTCTCAGATGGTTTTCATCCGGAGTATTCCAAAATAGAAATTAACTTCTTAAATGAAACTGAGCCCAGGAACTTATAAAACACCAACCAGAACTTTATAAATTTTGAAAGGCTTGAAAAATATTTGAAAAAAGTTTTGTTACAGCTGAGCTTGATTTAAGCCTAAAGCAACAAGTTCCCATCTGCCTTTCCCACTTGGCTGCCAGAACCTGGGGCGTTCTCCCCAGGAACCTGGAAAAGAGACCTTAATGCCATGCCATGCCGTGCCATTCCCATTCTCATTCCCATTCCCTTTCCCATTCCCATTCCCATTCCCAT
>VZRL01000207.1:383250-412820 GCA_013397895.1 Origma solitaria | reverse complement strand
CCCATTCCCATTCCCATTCCCTTTCCCATTCCCATTCCCATTCCCATTCCCGTTCCCACTCTCATGCCATGCCATGCCATTCCCTTTCCCATTCCCATTCCCATTCTCTTTCCCATTCCCATTCCCATTCCCATTCCCATTCCCATCCCATTCCCATTCCCATTCCCATCCCCTGCCATGGGTAAGGACACCTTCTACACACCAGGATGCTCCAAACCCCATCCAACCCAGCCTGGGACGTGGGACAGAAATGAGTTCATATAATACTCAACTATATTTTCATGGCTATTTTTTTTAGGAGTTTCTTCCTTGCACAAAATTCTTTAACCTGCTCTGGCACAGAGAAGAAATGTTCTTAAATTCTCACAGATGACAAATAATTTTGAGATCTCCTATAAAGTACTGGATTGTTTTTTCAGGCAGTTTTTGTCACATGGAAATATGATTTGAACTCTACACTCATTACTCAAAGCACAATTAATAATCTCATGAAAATTTTGAAGCTTAGCTGATTTTTTTCTAGGATAGTGAACTTAAAAGGATTTTTATGATTTCATTTTTTATGTTTGTCTCTAGATAGAAACAAAAATAGCATCTACATTGCAAAACAACTGCTAGAACATGCACCATAAGTGTTTTCACACTTTGAGATTCATGTTCATATATGATTCCACTCTGGTAAATGGATTGTGATAAACACATTCATTCCACACATCTCCAGTTTTTGTTGGGTTTATATTAAGATTATTTTGCACAAAGAATGGCAAAGGTTTCAGGGAGGATATCCAGGCATTGATAATAGGGACATTAAGGCAATTTTCTATTTGAAATATGAATGTTATTTTAATTTCATTGGTTGCAGTTAGTTGAATTAGTGCTCTTAGTGTATTTTTAATATTTATTTCAGTGCATGCTTTTCAAATTCTCCAGTGCAAGAGACTGATAGAGTATCTGTGATTTCAGTCACAAAATTTCCTTCTAAGTTCATTAAGTTATTTTCATTTTTATTAAAATATATGTTTTGGTTTTAAAATTTATTCTTGTATATGAAAAAAAGTGTTCTGGCTGGATTTTGGAGAGATCACCTACCAAATAATATCCTCCTACAAAATTTACCTTTACCTAAAAATTCCTTTACTTAATGCCTCACTGTTATGGATCACAAGGTTATGTGAAATACCTTAAAAGTTAACCAAATCCAAATTTGTCTGCTCCAAGCCCAGTGAAAGTCTTTTTACCAGATGAGGACCTTTGTGCATACACCTGTTTATGAAATTCTCCGTGCAACTGAATGGCTCTGTCCATTTTACATTTCTATTAAGCATTTTCAGATGAATATATATTTTTTCTATTAATAACTTCCCCCAAGCTGTCCCGTTAGGATTACATTTTATTGCTTCCCTCTTGCAATAAATCGCTGGAATCAATAATTACCGCACTGATACAATCACAGAAGTGATAATATTGTCCTTATGGTGGAAAATGGGGGTTAATACAAATGATGCTCTAATTAGAATTCCAAGCCTGCTTGGCACAGGGTTGATTTCCTTGGCTCCCAGCCTAATCTTGTTACGTTGTTTTTAACTATGAAGAGAGTGGGTTTAAAGATCTCCAGCAGTGCAAATGAGATGAGGGAGTTGTAAAGAGCTTAAAGAATCACAAAAGTGTAACTCCTCCAAAACAAACCACGAAACAAATGCAGAGGTTAAAAACTTTGCCGGAACATCCCTCGGTGGGATGAGGACACTCCCAAAAAACAACTCCAAAATAAAGTCTGGTGGAGTCTTGTGGTGCTTTACCACATGTGGGACAGCTCTAATTGCATGGCCGGACAGAGGTGTAAACCATTAATAGTATGTTTCACTTTGATTTTTAAAAGCGTAATTATACCCTAAATACTAACGAATCCCTTTTGACAAATCTATATAATTTTATTATTGTGCAGCCTCTATAGCTCTGCTTCATAAGACTCTTCATGGCATTAATTTCCATGAGTTCCAAAGTGTTTGTATCAAAATTATTGATATCTTTGACTGCTGACACTGGGGATTAAGGCATTTTAATCTTTTGATTGTTTGTTTTATTTGAGAAACAGTTGTGCTCCCCCAATATACAATAAAATAACATCCAAAATAAAAGAGAAGGAATCTTAGCACAAACTCTCCCAACTTTATGAAATCTATTTCAGGTCTTCTCTGAATAAGAGAAATTTTGCTTTTATGAGCTACCAATTCTTACGTAATTGTGTTAAGGTGTGTAAAATGTGGAAGTCATCAGAATTTTAAAACATTTTTTCCTCTGGTTATAATGTGGTTTTTTCCTTTAATTTACATGTGACTCACTGTATGTACATATAGACACATACATTACATTTACATATACACAAAGTAATTATTTTTAAATTTTCCTTTTTTTTTTTCTTTAAGAATTATCCACATTAATGGCTCAGCTTCTCTTCCAATCATTTCTCTTGATAAGAATGGAGGCCAGTGCTAAATCCAATTTTACTTTTCTCTGTATGACAAACCAGCTATAGAGCTGAAAAGCACCACATTTATACGGGCAGAATTTTCTTTTGTGTGGAAAAATAATATAAAATATTTGCATCTGCTCTGTTCACATCTTCAGGAGTTTGAGCGAGATTTTTTATTCAAGTGCTTGACTTCTCATCTTGGAGCATCTTTAAGAGGGAGCACGTTCAGTGTGTTGATAAACATATTCTTCCTTCATTTAAAAAATTTTCTTATAATTATTTCCACTTTTAACAATCATTCTTCGGTATTCCTTGTGTCTCCTGATCCAACTGGCATTTCATGGATTTAATGTGATTCTGTCCAACACTTTTGCAAACTCAGGGAACTGATGATGAAATTTGAACTTGCAACCAAACAAAACCATCCCCTAATTTATAATTTTGCAGATTTCCATGGACTATTCCTTTATCTCTTTGTTGGAAGGATCAAGTTTCTTCTTAGGTAGGTTTCCAGCAGGATAAGCAAATCTTTGTCCGTGAGAGGGGCTGCATTTCCTGGGAATTCCCTGCAGATTTACATCAAATCCAGCCGAGGAAGGCACCGTGAAGCAGGAGCATCTAGAAGGAGGAAAAGTAGGTCAATTGAAATGGTCCCTGAGACTGCTCAAGAAGGAGAATTGTGATTTCAGACCTGATCACTTCACACTGGATAACCTTGGAAAGTAAGGCAGGCAGGGTAAAAATACCTCTGCTGCTGTCTTGCATTTCAGGAGCCGACGGGAATATTCCCAGGAGCCGAGGGAAATGGACTGAGCTGCTAAAATCCTAAACTTCCTTGGAAACAGCACAATAAACCTCTGTGCTCTTCATTGTTTAGTGAAGATAATAGTAGAGTCTATTTTCCAAGTGACTAATTTTTGGCAATTAGGAACTATTTTCTGCTGAAATTCCTGGTTTTTTACAGCAGGAGAGGCTTGAGTTGCTGCTGCTCCCTTTATCCGAGGAGGAGAGAGCCTGCACTGAGTGCTCCTGCTGTGTCCATACCTTTCCTCTATCAAAACACAGAGCTTTTTCTCTGCCTGCCTTTTTACCTTTTCCTTCTGTCACTCCTACAGTTTATTTTAAACTTTAATTTATACGGAGCTCCTGCTTTCTCTATCAATATCACATCATTATTCTTACCTGATTCTCTTGATAATTTGTTTGCACTGGAATTCTTGGCAGTGAACTAAGAATTTCATTGTCTACCTACTCTCTTTTCTCTTGGAGAGTATAATAGAGTGGGAGGGAGAAGCCTCATGGTAATATTTTTATATTTGAAATGTAGCCACACTTTATATGCTCCTACACATGGTGCTACTTATAGCTAATGAAACTTGTGGTCTAGAGCTTTTCTATTTTGGACTATTTTGTGCTAATTCTACTCATTTCAGCTCCCTCTGATTAATGCTGCTTCTCCTCTCCTCGTCTGCCTCCCTGGGATTATTTAGGAAGGGACTGTTAGCACTGCCTGGCGAGCACAGCAATAATCCTCACCCCAAAAGATGAGGAAGAGCAAGTGGAATGAATGGGATGGGGCCACAGCTGGGGCCATCTCATGGAGGATGGACACGGAGGGGAATGGATCCTCTGGGAGCACAAAACTGATGGACCCGACAGGTTCTGGGATGTGGTGACACAGAAATTGGTGCTCTCCTCCTTTCCCAGGTGGGAGACTTTTGGAACCTCAAAGTTCCACAATCTTTCCTGCATTGAATCCGCTAATACAACTGCATCTGGTTCAAAGTCAATGGTAATTTAAGGAGAAGAAAATCCACTGTATCTGCTGGTCAATTACTAATTTAATATTATAATTCTGTTTTTTGTTAGGCATCTTTATAAGCCGCTTCAAGTAAACAATGATAGCATATGCAGCAAGTAAATAGAATTCAAAAATAGGTTATCATTGGCAGAACTGATTATTTTTAATCCCTGTGTCTTTTATAAAAGAAAAAAGATACTTTTACAAGACACCATTTTATTATAAAATAAAGATTTTTTAATGGCACATCATCCTTTTTCACATCCCTAAGAGATTATTTGTTCTGCCGGGAAGGCTCGGTTTTGAAATAAATTTACTCTACGCTTTCCTTCTTACAGCAACTCTTTCAGCCTATTTTTGTGTTGCTTAGATTCCAAAGCAAACTGGGAATGCTTTGATAGCGTTTAGGGATTCCACCTCACCTGAATTCCAAAGACGCTGAGCAGAAACCTGCTGAGCTCCTTATCTCTCTCAGGCAATTTTGATAGGAAACACAAAATCACGTGAGCCACACAGATATTGGCAAATCAACTCCAAATCCAGAGCTCTAATTACAAAGTCATTTATTGGGAGCAGTCAGGGAAGCATTTAAAAACCTTCATTACAGACCAAATAGAATCTATTTGACTCAGCTATTTTCAGCTGTGATTTCTGCTTAAAATGGGTGAATAGAACAGGAGAGGAAAATTTCAATCCTGAAATATGTACTGTTGGTAGACAGAAATGCTCAGCTTGAGTTTTTTGCCACTTACAGTCTTTTAGACACACTAAAAAAATTATTTAATGGCTAGGAAAGAGAAGATTTTGAAATTTATTTAAGTTGGTTCATTTGAATCAACTGCAAATTTGAAAACTTGAAAAAGCATTTTAAGATCAATTTTATTATTTAACTGAGTCTGCTATCTTGGGGACTTGATAAGTCCTGAATATTGTTTTTGTTAAACATGAAAAGAAATAATTTTGGTGTCTAAATGTATTTACACCCATCAAACATCATTCATGAGACCAGTTCCAGTAAAATTGATTGAAACTTGATGGTTTCTGTGAGAACACTTTCAGTAGATGTTAATAAAATGTTAGCAAACTTAGTATTAATTACCCTCTTTTTTTTTCTTTTTTTTTTTTCTTTACTTATTTCATTATCATAAATAAATTTTAATTTCCTGTAACATATGTGCCAATCTGGAATAAATCCCTCTGTGCATTTTCAAAGTTTACTTCAGTTTATGAATTTGAACTTTCTGTTCAGGGTTTTTTGAGTCTTTTGTGTCTTGATTTAAAAACACCATTTTATTTCTTTTTCCAACAAGCTTTTTTTCTCAGTAGCTTTTCAAGAAAAATCTTCTTTGGAATGAAAAGAAGTTGTAACTTCAGAAAATGAGTTTTGCTTTTGAGTTTTACAGAAGGATGCAGTAACCCAGTGCCATTAACAACAGAAAAACTCATGCCAAAGCTGCATGTAGAGTTTCTTAATCCAGTTCTGTCAAACTGGCTGAGGTTAAACTGAATTATTGACACATTGGAAGTGTATTTATCATGTGGGAGCTAGGGATGGATCAGAGGACGTTTACGTGGGAAGTTGTGTGACAGAGGGGATGGTGGTGGGTTCGAGGGACAATAAATGTGGTACTGCAGGTGCCCCCAGCCAGGCAGTGATCTTTGAAGCAGTCAGTCAGCTGAATCCCAAATTTATCTTTTCAGAGGCTGTAATTTGTGCAGTTTGCCTGAATGGTCCCCCCCCGTTCTGCTCACTACCCAGCTCCACACGGGATTTGCCCAGAGCACTGCAGGATGTGCACTGGCCATGGTCAGTCCCTCATTCCTGTGGGAAACTGTCCTGCCTGAGCCCCTGTTCCCTTCCAACCCCATAAAACAGAGCCATCCTCCCTGTTTGATTTTCAGAGATCCCTGGGAACGGAGACTCCCTCACGACAGGCTCACACTGCAGTGCAGGGCCCAGCGCCGTGTCCGAGTCCCCTCCTTCCCTGACAGCAGCGTCGTGGGATCATCCAGCTTGGAAAACACCTCCAGAGCATCGAGTCCAGCCTGGGATCTATCCCAGCCTCAACCAAGTGCCGTGTCCCGTCCTCCCTTGCACATCCAGGGCTGGTGTCCCCCTCACCTCCCAGCCTGGGATCCATCCCAACTTCACCCAAGTGCCATCCAGGAGTGGTGATCCCCTCACCTCCCAGGCCAGGATCAATCCCAGCTTCATCCAAGTGCTGTGTCCACTCGTCCCTCGGACATCCAGGAGTGGTGACCCCCTCACCTCCCAGCCCGGGATCCATCCCAGCTTCAACCAAGTGCCATCCAGGGGTGGTGACCCCCTCACCTCCGAGCCCATCCAGTGCCTGACCCCCTTTCCATGGCTGCATTGGGATGACGGTGTGTGTCTGGAGCTGCTTTGGGTTCCTCTGAGCTGCTGTACAGCGTTAAGGGCCTGCCCTGCTCTCTGTGCCACACAAAAACAGGAGCCCATCAGAGTTCGGGGTGTCTCTCTGAGCAGCGCTGTGTGCTTTGGTGTAAATAAAATATGGAAAGGCAGATCCTTTGGGCTTTGCTGGGATGGCTATGTCTCATAAACTCCTGTGAAACTCTGCCCAGTTCAGTTATCCTGTTACCTTCAGTCATCTGTATCCTCCTTTCTGAGCAAAACACATTCGGCACTGCAGCGAAGCAGCATTTTGGACTTTTATAACTTGTTTAGCAAATCAAATCACTTACAGTTCCCAATCTCCCTGCCCGGCCCTGCTGTTCTCTCCAGAGGTGCTGGAATCCCTGGAGTCAGGAGGTGGCAAATCCATTGGTTCTGCCCTTTCCTGGGGTACAGCTGTTGCAGCTTGCTGCTTTTTGCCTGGCTGGGGTCTTCTCAGGCCTGGGGACTGATTTACTGCCCCCGTGCTCCCTGGGGTATTTCTGACACCCTCCCCTGCTCAGAGTTTACCTGTTGGGAGCTGCTGCTTTCCCCTAATTACAGATCAGGGCAGCACCCTTCTCATATGTGTGAGAGAGAATCTTTTCATAACGTTCTATAACATAAAAAGTCTTTTTATAACTGTTAGACTTTTACATGAGGAGCCTTTGGAGCAGCATATCCCATGGCAGTGCTGTTAGTCGCTTGTGAGTGTTGCTTTCCCCCTGTATTTGTGCAAGAGACAATTTTTAATTGTGTTTTAACTGTGATTACAATTCACTTTTTAACTGTAACTCTGATTTTCGGCAGTGCTGTGGTTTATTTAAACCAGCCCCGTGGTCTTGCAAAGCCTGGGCAGTAACTTGAGATGTCACCGTGAGCACACACAGTGATCGAAATTATGGAGCAACTGCTCTGTGAGGAGAGATTGAATTCTTTAGGATTTTTCCACTCTGCAATGAGAACACGAAATGCAGAGTTATGGAGGGAGCCTCTGAATTCATGAATAGTGTGGGAAAGGTGCACAGAACATCATTTTTCATCCTTTTTCATATACAAGAAACAGGCAGTATGCAAACGTGGAGTGTTCTTAAATAGCACGGAATTAAATTTTGGAATGCGCTGCCGCAGGAGATTGCGGAGGCCAAAAGCATGAATAGATTTTTAAATCACCATCAGTGGCTATTGAAGTGAAACAAAAACCCTAAAAACACACACAAAACCAGTGCTCAGGGTACAGGCTCCTGTTCAGGAAGATCCTAAAGGGCTGATTGCAGGAGCTGGAGGTGTTACAGGCCTTGGTGACATCCCGAGCCAGGAGAATATGGTGATGAACATTATTCAGCCTCAATTAGGGATTTTATCAGGGCCATATTCACTTCAGGCTTTCTCTTTGCTGGCATCACTAGACCTATTAAAAAAACCTGAATTTCGTTCAGATCGGTCCATAGCACAAGAAATCTACCTTGGTTTTCAGCTCGGGGGTTTTATTCTCATTTTAAGCTCTTAAAACTTTGGATACTTAGCAGTACCCGAAGGGAAATGGCTCCAAAGCAGCAGCAGAACCGGGGAGAGATCAGAGATCCCAAAGAGCACTGCAGAATTCATCCCGTGGTGTCCTTACAGTCCCACACGATCCTGGCAGGGAATGCCACGAGAGGGGTTCACACCTCCGATTTTCCTGTTTCCTTCTGGACTGCACTTCCCTGTCCATCACCCCTTGACGGAATTTGCCAACAGGTTGAGCACTGAAATCCACCCTTCAGCTGGACTCCCGCAGCACTGCTGCCAAAAATAACAGAGAGAACAGGTGTGGGGAGAGCTGGGATGTGGAGCCAAATGCTCCACAGCCATCCTTTGTTTTTGCAGTAAGTGGGAGAGTGTTCGTGCAGTTCCAGCCCTGGAACACTCGTGGGGCTCTCAATGACTTCTCCAGGCCTTTTCATCCCAAGAGTTTTCCCGATTGTGCAAACTCTGACTCACTCTGGGGATGCTGAAGTTCACCACCTTTGGCACTGAGAGCAGAACTTGGGTAAGAGTTCAAACTGAGGCTCTGCTGCCCTTGAAATGATTGGGGAATTTATTCTCTCCACCCCTTAACACTGAAATCTGCCAGTGCTTGGCTGGTGAGAGCTTAGTAATCCATAAAATGTGTAGAGCTCCCAATTATTAATAACTATAAAAAAATTTCCAGTGTTTGTTGAAAATTTGTGGTAAATTCCTTATTTTTCTGTTGGTTTCTGTCCCTCTGTTGCTGACATCAGCCTCCTCCAGGATCCATCCTAGGGATGGATTGACAGAAACATTTGCTCAGTGTTTGTATTGACACTGATTTCTGTCTGGTGGCTGTAGGTGAAGGGTGCTGGTGAACTCGTGTTTTTCCATGTCCACACACTCTATCACACGTGTTTCACAAGACTTCTCCATTTTTGGGGATATTAAAAAATGGTCAAGGTTTTGTGCCTTGAGAAATCCTATAAATCAGGATTCAAATCCCTGCTTTTGAGTTGAGTTTTTGATATATCCTTGGGCTTGCGCTGCAGCTTTTGCTGCCAATCCAAATTCGGAGAAAAACCTGCTCTTTCCATACAGAATTTCATCAAATGATTTGCCATAAAAATGCCCTTTCTTTGCTCCTAGGCAAGAACTGAAGTCTCATTATTCTTCTATTAAAGCTTAAGGAAATGGAATTGTGGCCCACTGTCTTTCTCATGAAATGGGAACTTTTTTTGGTCCATGGAGAAAAGATTCCAAAGGCTAGAGTAGATTCTATTCCCTCTAAGTGATTTTTGGGTGCTGTGTCTGAATAATTAATTCAGTCCATTGATACAGTTTTGAATTAAGAGGTGGGAGACCTGAATTTCAATTTTATTGCCTGTCCGTGTTTTTTGTTGCATCCAAAGAGCACAGGAACTTTTACACCTGCTGGGAGTGCCCACTCCTTCGTGGTTTGCTCCCTGTAGTACTTTACTAATCAGGGTGAGATCCCAGTTTGGCCCTCCCCTTTTATCCTTTTACCACAGATATTGTCACACCCGAGAAGTGAATTGTCAAAATTTATCAACTTCCAAATTGCGGGACTTCAAAATCTCACCTTAAATGCCATAAATCACAAACACTTCTAACAGGATTAAAACTTCTATGGCACTTTTGCTCCTGACCTGAGGAAGTGCTTTGGGCTCCAAAATCTGTCTCTTTTGTCTGAATTATATCAGTCAGTGTAACTTATATTCTCTTCCTTGGAAATTCTGTCCAGCTTTTTTGAATGAGGAATTTAGAGTCACTAAAATTGATAATTATTAGATACAGAATGCAAATAGTTAAATAGGAAAATGTCTGTGAATCACTGAGAGTCAGCATGATTGTTATGAATTATTATTTCGTAATATAAATATTCTGGATTATTAAATAACGGTTAATAATGGAATATGAAGTCAAGAACTGTCTTTTTACACAAGAAAATCAAAGTCCACAGCATCAGTTTTGTGATTTCAAAGCCATTTTTTTCTAAAGTAAAGTTTTCCAAATGTAACAAGTGACAAGGCAAGAGGAAATTGCCTCACAAGTTGTGTCAAGGGAGGTTTAGGTTGGATATCAGGAAAAATTTCTTCGTGGAAAAGGTTGTCAAGGATTGGAAGAGTTCAGGGAGGTGCTGGAGTCACCACCCCTGGAAGTGTGGAGCTTGTGGATGTGGCACTTGGGCTGAGGTGAGCACTGGTGATGGTTGGATTTGATCCTACAGGTGGTTCCCAACCTTAACAATTCCGTGATTCCACACTGGAGCCCTCGGAGTCGGTGTTGTGGTGGGACTCACCCTGATGGAGGTGTTCTCTTTCCTGCCTCCGTCCCACTGAGCTTCACTGGTCTCACTGAAATCCAGTTCCCAGCACAGGGATAAATTAATTCAATTAATTGAGTCACTGTTGTGGTGGGACTCACCCTGATGGAGGTGTTCCCTTTCCTGCCTCCGTCCCACTGAGCTCCCCCAGTCCCACTGAAATCGAGTTCCCAGCACAGGGTCAAAGTAATTAAATTAATTAAGTCGGTGTTGTGGTGGGACTCACCCTGATGGAGGTGTTCCCTTTCCTGCCTCTGTCCCACTGAGCTCCCCCAGACCCCCGAAATCCAGTTCCCAGCACAGGGATAAATTAATTCAATTAATTGAGTCAGCTTTGTGGTGGAACTCACCCTGATGGAGGTGTTCCCTTTCCTGCCTCTGTCCCACTGAGCTCCACCAGTCCCACTGAAATCCAGTTCCCAGCACAGGGACAAATTAAGCACTTCATAGCTTTTGTATGAAATATGGCTGGAGAATGCACAAATTCAGTGAGAAACGTTCCCTAGTGAATATTGAGAGGACAAATGTGTGTGCAGGGGCACACTGAGGGACTCCAGGCACACTGAACTGCAGCCAGAGCTCCTTTTGAAAGTTTTTAAACCTTCAGTGGTTTCACCCGATGGTTTCCAGGTCAGGTTGTTGGTAGGGGCTCCTGGCAGCTCCCTGAGCCCACCGAGGGCTGGGACTGCTCCCCTGGCCCTGGGTCACTCCCAAAGCCATTCCCACAGCCCACATTTCCCTGCAGGCAGCAAACCAACCCCCAGAGCACGGCCGGGGCCAAAATAGTCCCAATATTCTCTTTCCTGCTACTATAGTGGCTCTTAAAATGCAGGGTGAGATCATAGCTGCCTTTTGGGGTTTGCTGCAGTTTCCTATTTCTTTGGGGCTCTTTTTAAAGCAGGGCTGTCCTTACGGAGTCGCTGCTGTGTGTGCCCAGGAGCCTCGCAGGCATCCTGATAACCCTGCACCGCATTTTTAGCTTTCTGCCGGAGCAGAAGGTTCAGCAGGGACTCGCTGACATTCTTGGGAAGAATCCAGTGCTGGGATAAGAATGGAGAGCGGCAGAAAGCACTTCTTAATTAATCAGCAACAAAGGAATTAATGCCAGCGCAGTTTGTTTTATTTTTGATTCTGTAAGTTCACTGTAAAGAAATCCTGGGAGCTCTTTTATTTTGCAGCAGGTCAGGACCTAACCAGTTGAGCCTCAAGTAGAAATAGACTGGCAGGTCCCAATAAAGACCTACTGGAAGAAATTTATTTACACTGATGGATGCCTCATGTAGTAAACACTACTCTTTGTAGTATGTTAATAGCCTGGGAGTGTGTTTTTATTTGCTGCTATAAATCAACCTGTTGCAGCCCATTTAATATTTCCAATTCCACATCATTTTAATGTTCCTTTACATATCAACAGTTTTGGAGGATATAAGGTGCATTTTCCAGCTGAATTTCCATGTCCTTGAGTTGCAGATGCCTGTGTGTCATGAGATCTTTTATTAAAAAAAAAAAATAGCACACTGTTCCTATGCCAAATATTCTTTTGGAAAGCTATTCTTGCTCCCACCCTCAATAGTAACAAGAAAATACTGCACTAGGAGTTATTTTTAAGTGGCTGGAAATAGCATCCATATTATTTCAAGCCACTGATGTATAAAATCTTTGGAAGGAAAGAACGGCCCCTTGTTTATTGCAGGTTGTTTGTTCGCATTTGTTAGTTCTTCAGTTTTAGAGAAGTGCCACGTGAGCAGAAATTGCCATCCAAGATCATTTGTAAGCATCAGGCATTCTCATGTACAAAAAAACTATATAAATACGAAGGAGTATTATTTTTCCCATTTCTATTGTGATTAAACAAAACGACAAAAACCTTGGCACCCCTGATTCTTCCACACTGGGATCTGTGTTAGAGCAGCTCTCAAAACCTTGGGGAATCAATCACACAGAATGATCTTCTCCCTCTATTAACAGGAAGAAATGAGGATTTATGCACAATATATTCGGTTCGTTCATTAAGTTTTACAGGTGTATAAAATATTACATCGGAAAAGGTTTTGTGCGTTAGAGAAATTCAGAATGTGGAAATCGTGTCCAACATTGAATAAGTGGGACTGAGTTTTCAGTTTTTTCACAAGGGCTGTAACACAATTTTTCCTTCTGTACAACTGCAATATTTGCGCAGGAATTAATTGCAGTGCCTGAAGAAATTGAGCTTTTTATCCCAGCAACACAATTTATTTATTCCCAGTTCAGACACCTTAGATAGGTATAAATAATTAACGAAAGTCGGAAGTAATTGGTATTTTCTACAACTTTATGTAGGTAGAGGTAGAATTTAACTAAATCCTCAGTATATTTCCAGTGTCACAGTCAGCTCATGACTTCAAAGACAACAGAATTTGTACCATATGTGTCAGGAGTAGCTTGAGAACTTGTAAGATAACATCTTAAATGCACTCACTCTGTGTATTTCACTTCTAAAAATTATTTTCTTCAAAAGAGGAGTTTTTGCTGGGTGCTGTTATGCTCCTCATTTCGAGTGTAGATGCTCCTAAAAGCATTAAAAATAAATGGTCAACTGCCTTTAGTAATGTTTGCTTGTGAATTTTAATTGATTTTATAGATACTTTCTATCTGCAATTAGCTTCACTCTAGCCAGAATTAATTACTTCTACAATAACTAACAAAGGAGTTTATGGAATTACCCTATTTTTGCAACACAAGAAAATGCATGAGGACACATCCAGAAATTCCCTCCTCGAAGGGCAGCCTGTTTATGTGATGGATAACATTTTTTTCCTTCCCAAACTGTATCTAATCAGATCCTTACAAAGCAATGCCACCCATCCCATGCATGTCCCATAATTCTCTTTGGAGACAGTGCACAGCTGCTGCAGTGAGTATTAGCTGCTTCTTATGGCTTGGTATTTTCTTTCAATAAAAATCCCAGATGGCTGAGCGTCTTTCACACCGCCGCGGTAAATATGAGCCTGCTTCAGGTGAAGAGGTGATGTAAGTCCATATAATTCTGCTTTAAGTGTAAAAATCCCACACTGAGCTCGATTACTGCCTGTTTTCCTCCAGTGCCTGCAAGGGCCAGACTTGATCCAATGGAATTGTTGTGCCTTGGGAAGTGTCCTGGAGTGTACAGACAGTGCCAGACTTGATCCAATGGAATTGTTGTGCCTTGGGAAGTGTCCTGGAGTGTACAGACAGTGCCAGACTTGATCCAGTGGAATTGTTGTGCTTTGGGAAGCATCCTGGGGTGTACAGACAGTGCCAGACTTGATCCAATGGAATTGTTGTGCCTTGGGAAGTGTTCTGGAGTGTACACATAGTGCCAGACTTGATCCAGTGGAATTGTTGTGCTTTGGGAAGCATCCTGGGGTGTACAGACAGTGCCAGACTTGATCCAATGGCAGGAGGGACTGCAAACAGGAATTGCTGTGCCTTGGGAGGCATCCTGGAGTACACAGATACTGCCAGCTCTGCAGGGCTGATCTCTGCTGTGTGTGTCAGCTTTGCTGCTGACTACTGGGAAGGGCACGAGGCTCCTCCAGAGCTCCCAGTTGTGCCCAGTTTGAGTGCCCAGAGCTCCCAGTTGTGCCCAGTTTGCCTCTGCAGTGCTTTCCCCTTCTCACCCCCTCTGCTCGCCGGGGGAGACTTTCCAGCATTTCCTTAGACCTTAGGGACTGCTGCTTTAGGAGCGTGTGCTGCTCGTTTTGGGGTGACAGCACATTGACACCAACCATCATCACAGACAGCTCAGCTTCTAAATTAGCTCCTCAGTTGAAAAACAGGAATTAGGGACAGGAATTTGGTCAATATTCCCTCGCAGGGCTGTGCACCATGAATTTCCCAGGAATTTCCAGTGCTCTGGGCTGGTGACCAGGTGGGGATTGTCACACACTGGACTCAGCGCTCTTGGAGCTCTTTTCCGAGGATCCTGTGATTCTCCATTGGGATGTGAGGACATGTCCCAGTAAAAGACCGAGATCCAACAGAGCTCCGTGCAGAGCCCGCAGGTTTCATCAGCTTGTGCCGTGTGCTGCTTCATCCCAGCTCCATGTCCCAAGTCCAGCAGGAGGATGGAGAAACAGAATCTGGTGGGGACTCAGAGCCAGAGGAATAGAGGAAAGGGATGGACACAAGCACGGATCCCGCTATAGGCTGAGATTATTGGTAGAATTAGTGCTGGAGGATGCCAGCTCCGGCTCTGGACAATTTCTCTATTGAACTTCTCAATTATTACAGAGAATTGGAAAATTTTCCAGCCCCAGAGGTTTGCTGAGAGCGTTGAGCTCAGCTGCCAGGGTAGGACTGTACCTGCCATGTGTTTCCGGGCTGATTTCCAGGTTCTTTTCCAGGCTCTTTGAAGTACCACATGCTGAAGTACCACAATTTCCTTTATGTAGCTTTCTCAGGTCAAACCACCAACAGGTTTAACAAGTCAGACTTGAAGCTCCTTTCTGATTGTACCTTTAATTTCTCCTTTCCTACTTCTAAGTCAAGTCATTTCCCCATAAAACCAAAGACAGAACTCCGGGGAGTTATATACAATTTCAGCACGGATATTGATCCCATTGAAAAATGCAGAGGCAGTCCTCTTTTTCCCCCAATTTTTCAGAGTTGTGTTAAGCTGGGGTGTCGACATCTGAGGTTTTTTCAAAGTTTTAATGATTTTTCATTTGTCCATGCTCATTTAAATCTTTTATTATTCTTCCACGAATCTTCTGTCATTAATTTAAATCTTTCTGGTAATGACAATCCTCAGCTGGAGTCTCAGCATATGGAAGTTTGTATCACTTCAGCTTTTATTTTCCTGCCAAGCTCAGTTCTCATTCACAGAGCTGCTCTTCGCTGCTACCTTGATGAAGGGTTTGATTTATTTTACTTTTCTTATGAAGAAGCATTGCAGATTAATTTCTTTTGCTGAGTTTCTAAGCTGAAGGGTTTTTTTTCATCCTGTTCTATCAGTTTGCTTTCTCTCTTATTCCTCTTTAAAAATTTTATCATTCTTCCTTAAAACTGCAGCATCTTCTGAGGGATTTTTTTTCTCAGAGTTAATTTTCATGTTGGTTACTTTTTATTCCAGAACACATCATAAAAGAGCTCAAACTCCAGCCTATTGCCAGTCTTTGTGGAATAGTCTAGACGTAACAGTTCATTACATTTGCCTTTAATGACTGTGTTTTGCATTCTCCTTATTAGCACTGCGTGGAGACGCTTGAATGTGTCCAAAGGAGGGCGACAAGGCTGGTGAGGGGCTTGGAACACAAGCCCTGTGAGGAACGTCTGAGGGACCTGGGGTTGTTTAGCCTGGAGAAAAGGAGACTCAGAGGCGACCTTATCACTCTCTACAACTTCTTGAAAGGTGGCTGTAGTGAGGTGGGGGTTGGTCTCTTTATCCAGGCAACAACTGACAGAACAAAAGGACACAGTCTTAAGCTGCGCCAAGGAAAATATAAGTTGGATATTAGAAAAAAGTTTTTTACAGAAAGAGTGATAAAATATTGGAATGGTCTACCCGGGGAGGTGGTGGAATCACCATCCCTGGACGTGTTTAAAAGGAGATTGGATGTGGCACTCGGTGCCATGGTTTAGTTTAGTAGAGGGTTGGGACATGGGTTGGACTCGATGATCTCGAAGGTCTCTTCCAACCTGGTTATTCTGTGATTCTGTAATTCTGTGTTGATTTTCAGTCTCTGGGTGTGCACTTGTGGGCTGCACAAGGATGTGTTGGATGGGTGTCCGGGAAACACCGCCGGGTGTTGTGGAAAATGAGAATTCTTGGCCCAGCTGTTGACTGGAATAGGGTTTAGCTATCGGGAAGGAGTTCTGGCTGGGAGGGTGGTGATGCCCAGGGTGCCCAGAGCAGCTGTGGCTGCCCCTGGATCCCTGGCAGTGTCCCAGGCCAGGCTGGGCAGGGCTTGGAGCAGCCTGGGACACTGGGAGGTGTCCCTGCGATGGCAGGGTGGCACTGGATGATCTTGAAGGTCCTTTCCAACCCAAACCATCCCACGGTTCTGTGACAACAAAAAGAATGATGATATCAGACAAACGCCTTCAGGCACAGCCAAATCCCCCATGGATCACATTGAACAGGTGAGAAGGAGCCCCTGCTGACACTTCCAGGTGCTTGGCTCCCTGAATTCTCCCCGGGGGGACAATTTCTGGGCTCAGGTCAGCACCTCAGCCCCACACATCTGACAGTATCCCCTGGAGTTCTGCTTGCAGATTATCTGAATGATAAAGGGACGTGGCTGTTTTGATAAACACCTGGAAGTGCTTAACCACACTCAGCTTTGGCAGTTCTTTGTGCTATTCTTGAATTTTTAACTGAAATTTAGAAATTAGTAGTTCTATTGTGTTATTGTGCTATTCTGGAATCTTCAGTTGAAATTTAGAAATTGGTAGTTCTCTTTTAACCCCAAATTGAATTTTGAAACAAACCTTTATTTTGGGCAAAGTAATGCATTGCTTCTTGGCTTTGAGTTTTGGAGACTTTTTACTTAACCACACTCAGCTTTGGCAGTGCTATTGTGCTATTCTGGAATATTTAGTTGAAATTTAGAAATTAGTCGTTCTCTTTTAACCCCAATTTGAATTTTGAAACAAATCTTTATTTTGGGCGAAGTAATGCATTGCTGCTTGGCTTTGAGTAATGGAGATTCTGTGCTGTATGAAGAGGTTGTCCTGTACGTGGTATAATTTCATCTCAGCTTGTACAAAAGGTAGAGTTTGTCCAGTTAATATTGGTCTGTTCCTCATATTTTAATTGGAAGTGAGCTTTAATTTCGATAAGCCACTTTTGATAAGCTCTGCACCTGATCATGTTCCCAGGAAGTTGTTTCCTGCTGGGGCATTTTTGGGCTGGAGCTTTCCCTTCCTCTCTCCTGCAGCTGCATCCATCTCTGCCTGGGGCTGTTATGACCCAAACGCTTTGGCAGATCGGGGCTGGTGGAGCAGTTGGGATCTCAGGAGTTTACAGAAATGCTGCTCAGCTCAAGGCTGGGGAAGAGCCGAGTGGAGAGTGGAGCAGAGCAGAGCTGCTTTGGAAATGTGGAGCTCGGTGCCCAAACTCGTCACTTCATGGAAGCTGGAGCATTCTCTTCCCTTTCTTCAGGCTTTTGCTTATTCTCTGCAAAAATTCTGGAAGCAGAGAACAAGGGAAATCTGCTAACCTTCCAACCAACTCAGGGATTTATCCTGCAGAGTCCTATTCCCTGTGCTGTTTGGACAAATCTGCACCGAGTCCATTGAGCCTTTATATAACACGACTTGAATTTTGGTGATTGCTGGTTAAGCCAATTCTTACACCCCAGACAGCTGACTTTGGAATTTATTTTTGATTTTCCCAACAAAGAATTTTGGGCTCTAGCCTATTTGTGTGCCCCTCTTATATGGGAATACCTAGAACCTGTTTTTCTTCCTGGATATTGGGAACAGTGGGCAACACACAAAGTGTGACTGGCACCAAATTTTGCCCCAAATCTTTGTTACCTTCGAGAAGGAAGGCAAGATCATTAAAAGTAATTATCCAGTGGCTGCTACTTGTTAATTACTTGTAAGTTCATTATTTTAAACTATGCTCAGAGTATATCCTGCCTGGACAGTAGCCTACAGGTTCTGAATATAATTTTATTAGTGTCTTTGAAGCAATCTATTACCTATTTAAAAATACCTCAAAATGTAATTATTTTAATGATTTTTAATCCTACAGGATGCATTGCTAATAATTACTGATATTATAAATTTATTTTATTGTGTGGGCTGGATTTTGCCTGACGAGTTTTGGGGGTTTAATTAAAAGTTCTAATGGATTTATTACTAATAGCTTTGGGCTCTATTAACTGGAATGCTAATCACCTTTTTTCCCCAGTATTTTCTGTGGGATATGTGGGCAATTGGAGAAATTATTCAGTCCCTTTCAACTGGCTATGGGAATGGGATGATTTACACCTTCCAGAGGAGGCAGAGACTTGTCCTGGATCGTACAATGGAAGGAGTGTTGGATAGTCAAGGCTCTCATGCAGAATTTGTCTTCTACAATAAATAATTCTCTCATCCAGGATGTGACAAACTGACCTTGCAAACTGTTCTGTTTATCAGTGTGATCTCACTCCAAAAGTGACCCAACTCACAGGCAACTTCTGCCCAGCATAGGTCCTGGAAAGAGGGAAGGAATTTGAAATATTTGGGAAATGGAGAGGAGAAGGGCAAGAAGGATCTGAGAACCAGAAGGACTCGGGGAGTCTCGGGGCTCAGAGGAGTGGGGCTGGCGGGGAGGGGTGCAGGGTGGTGGAGCTGTGGGCAGCAGGAATTTGGGGCAGCACAGGGGATGGGGCTCTGGGCCATTGGGGTTTCTTCGTAGGTCTGCCCTTGCGTGTTTAACGCCTCAACCCTTTCATATCTTACAGAGTTATTTATCAAATCCATATGTTGCTTTACGAAATAGATGTCTCCGAGCTCTGCTAACATTCCTGCCTGTGCTCTGAGTTAGAAAAGGCTCTGTGCTTTCAAGCTGTGCAGATAATTTCTGAGCCCCTCCATTGCTCTGCTGTGTTTGCTCATTACCACGCTGACTTAATGAAACCCTTTCCTACCGGTGAAACTGTGAAATTGTGTCCATGAGAAGGTTTGTAACCAGCTGGGGGCAAAGGAGGAGCTGGTGCCGAGCTGGGGATGAGGTGGGAAGGGCAGAGGTACTGCGGGAAAGTTCCCCTGGAAAAGGCTGGAAGTCACTGAGCAGCTTCAGACGGAGCCTGCACGAAACCAGGGGCACAGAGCAGCCTGTGGTGCTGCTGAGAAAGGCAGCAGTCGCTGGAATATTATTCATTCTGGAAATGGGAATATTTCAGCAGCCTGCAGCCATCTGGTTATAGTCAACATGTCCACTCCACGGCGAGCAGAGGTCCTACAGCTCTTTCCATTCCTTCACCTCTTATGTACATTCCCAGGAAGAAAGTACTCCGAAAGAAATGCTGGGAATTCAGACATTTCGCCACATTGCACAATAAGGATGATTTAAAAAGCCCTGACAAACCCAAACAGAAAAAGAAGTTACTTTCTTAAGGTATGTTTCGAAGCCTTCTCTTAATGGTGTGATTTAAAGGAGCCTGAGACATTTAAATGTCTGAATTATATGGAATATTCATAGGAAAAAAGGCATAAGCACTGCCCTTGTTGGAAAAGTGGAGAGGGGATGGGACAGTGTGGCTCAGCCTGGCTCTTACCTCCTCTGTTTAACTGCAGCTGTGGTGTTTTCTTATCACCTCACATCTGAGATAAAGCCCAGAACCTGGCCCTGAATTCAGGAATAAACCCAAAAGAAGGCCATTGTGAACAGAAATCTAAGGTAAAACATTTCCTCGATGTTGCTCCAAAGCCGCGAGCCAATCGAACAGAAAGTTTGCTCCTGTAAACCAATTTGCTGATTAAAAATGGCACCCTCTGCTCATCACCTCCATCAGGGCGTCCTGAGCTCCTGCACTGCCTTCTCCAGACAAATGCAAAGTGACATCTCCAAGCAGGAGCAGCTATTACTGGCACTCAGCACTTAATGCACTGACCCCGCGTTCCCTCCGTGACCCTGGCACCGGCAGGGAGATTAGGAGTGGCAGCGTCTCCCTGGCATGTTTATTTCCTTGGAAATAGCCTGCTCGTGAGATTCGAATTAAACAAAAAAAATTTAAATGACGAGCTGGGAAGTCAAAATGAAACAATTCGCCGCTGTGTCTTGCAGGCAGAAAGTGCAAACCCCTCCTGTGTGGCTGCTACAGACAATGGGCTGCCTTTAGGGGGAAAAATTTTAGTAAATAAATATATATTTGGGGGCAAATATTTTAGTAAAAAACGCAAAGGTGAGACCAAACGAATGTGGGGACCTACGTTTATTTCTTTTGAAACAGCTCCGTGAGAAGTTTCAAAGGAATAATTAGCAAATAAAGTCGTGTTCACGTGACTTCAATCTCAGTGCAAGGATTTCTGAAGCTCTGAAGTGCTGCTGCACCACAGAATGTTCTGATTGCACCAACCTCCCCTATGAGTCTCTTTCCAGTAATCAGGAAAGCAAATTTCCTTGGGAGGCAGAGGGAGAAGTGAATTTATAGTTATTCCCTGCCAGCTGCTTAAAAAGCTGCCAGCTAATCTGTTTCCCTGCATTTTTTGTGTCAAAGTTGAGATCTATCTTGATTTGAGCTGAATTCTTTGTGGAAAAGCTTGGTGATTGCTGGGGTTTTCCTGCTGGGAAAAAAACAAGCCCTCGACAGAAAACTTCTGAGCCCATTTTTTACCATCACACGATTTGTAGTGGAGCCCGAGAGTGCTGAAAGAGTGGGAATGGGGGAATTATGGGGAATTCACACTGACCACTCGTTCAGGGCACAACTGTCACTGGGGTTTGCGGATTTTAATATAAAAATGAAGTTTTGTTTTGCAGAGTTTGACCCCATTTTTTGGTGAACAACGCAATTGTGAGCTGTGCTGTTACATTTGGTGGATACCTGGTGTATGTACAGTGCAAATTGCTGGGATATGGATTCAGTCAGCTCTGTCAGGATTTCCTTCCCCTAATAGTGCGATCATCGTTCCCAGAGGAATTCTCCCCTCAGTCAAGGCTTCATTTGTTTTCACTTCTTGCACAACTTTGCTTCTGTTTCTGCACGTTCTGCCCCATCTTCTTGAATTTTCTCCTTTCCTCACAGTTTTATAATCCCTTTTTCTGGTGAATGATGCCTTCTCATATGGATCCATCTGATATTTCTGACATTTGCCCCTGGATCCCTGGCAGAGTTCCAGGCCAGGTTGGACAGGGCTTGGAGCAGCCTGGGACAGTGGGAGCTGTCCCTGCCCATGGGATGGAATTTAAGGTCCTTTCCAATCCAAACCAACCCAGGATTCTGTGATCCTGTATTTTCTGTGCCAAACAGCTTTCTTTTCTTATAGAAAAGGTGAATTTGGGACAAATTCTGGAAGCCATTGGTGCTTGACAGATTCAGAAAATACATATTCCCTTCCCAGTTTGTCCCAGACTTCCTTTATAATTCAGAAAAAGGTTTTATGTCTTTCACTACACAGCAGAGAGAAATATAAAGGGTTTTTTATAGTGCCTGTTGCAGTATTTAGGAATAATTATTGAAAATATGCAAATGTCAGGAAGGCAAGGATGGGTAGAAGGCATGGTTTATCTTTCATTCCAGCGAGCTGCACTGGTCAGGAACATTGCAAAAAGTGGGAAGCATTGTAGAATAATAAATAACAGAATATTCCTTCATCCTCCACAAACCCATGTGTGTTTTCCCTGCAGGTCCCACACATCTGAACCCCATTCCAGGGAAAGGGCAGCTTGGACAGCTCCAGCCCCTGATGGCTCCCCTGGGAGCCCTCCCAGTGTTGGCCTTGGCACAGCCTTATCCACACGGGCAGAGTTTGCAGCAGGAATTTTTTGCAAGGTTAGTTTGCAGAGTCTTTATTATTTGCTAATATCTCCCTCCTAAAAATGTGTCTTAAAAAATTGCTAAAAAATTGGGAAAGTATCCCAGGCAAAGTAATGGTTTCTGCTCAAGCTTTTACCTCGAGGTTTTCCAAACAGTTTCAAGGAGTAGGTGGTAAAGTCATTAGCAGATCATAATCACTGCTTTGGTATTTGCTTTAGGAATTCAAAACACAGAGCAATCTGCGCAGCATCTCTCAGGATTCAGGTGTATTTTCTTTTTGGGATTGTTACCTGCATTTGCGGATGTTCCTAATTTTTGATCACATCCTAACAGGTGCACTGTGCTGCTGTCTGGAGAGGACAGCATTTGGAGTAATTTTTGCAATCGTGTTTCCATCCTGAGTGTGTGATTTTGGTTTGCTCTGTGTCTGAAACACCGAAGAGCAGCCTGGTCCTGAGTTACACAAAACCCTTTGGGAAAAACTCACAGGGAACAGCTCCGTTATTTCAGGCATTTATTAACATCCCTGATTTCTTCAAACTCCACACCAGCAGTGCCTTTCCCAGTGCTGAAATAAATATGGTTTCATGAGTTATTCCACAGGAAATGTGAGAATTGGTAGTGTACAAAAAATGGGATTATTTTACCTGATAAACTGGGCCTGATTTGACTAATTTCAGTACAAAAACTCTATGTTAATACTTGGATTGTTGGATGCAGCATCCAACAACACTGGATATGGAAAGAGCTGTCATGTCAACGATAATATTTAGAAACATTGGGGCTGAATATTTAGGAAATCCATTCCTACCCACAAAAAATCCTGATCCAAACCCTCCTCTGTCAAACCTGTTGTTTTTGAGGTCACGGTTCCAAGTCCTTCCCTTCAGCCTTGGCTGTTGTGCAACTTCCTCCCTGTAAGAGTCAAGGAATTTAACCTTTCCCAACCCTTTCTGGGCAGAGTTTGCACATCTCCTCACGTACCCATCATTAATAAAGCACATTTATTCCTCAGCTGACAATTTTTCACAGCAGCCACACTGTAAGTCGTGGCAGAGGCTTCCAAGGCAGCATTCCTTTTGTTAAAAGCCTCAGTCATATCTGGTGTTATTAAGGATGATAATTACCTCTGGAGGGTTACAGCAGTGCTACTGCTTCGGAAATTTAAGGTGTGTTTTGCTGCTTCATTTCTGATTTGGTTTGCAGTTGTTTAGATTTAGGTGTGAAAGTTGGGATTGAAGCTGCAGTGACCCAATTATAGTTATTGCAGCTCTTAACCACCAGTGATTTAGAGATATTTAAAGGCACTTGGTAGTTGGGAAAATGGATAAAATATTTTCGTTGACAATTCATCAATGCTCTTCATAAAAATCAACACTTGGCAATTTTAAAAAAGTTTCAGATTGTTCGTTTTCTGCTCAGGCAGCCATGACAGTCGTGTCGTTAGTGGGAGCAATATTCCTAATTAATTGATACAGAATATGTGGAATCCCATCCACGTTCCCCCTGACCATGTGGCCCCACGTCCATGGGACTTTTTTCTTTGACTTTTTTCCTTGAAGTGCCCTCCCAGTGCAGAATGGGAATGGGACTGGAGGTGGTGCACTCACGTGGATGGGAGCACACAGAACTGATCCCGTTCCGTCCATCGCCACACGGCGTTGCCGTCGCGGGGAATTATGGCCGTTTAAATGTCACCAGAGTTATTTTACTTCGGCTCGTTTTAGGCAAAGCATGCAGTTCATGTGCTGATCCAGCAGGGATGGCTATTCCATCCATCCGAAGGCACATTCCAGAGCAATAAGGCTGCAGGTTTTAAACTGGGGATGGTTTCATGCTGCAGGCAGCAGGTTGGATTTCCCAGACGGACACGTAGACTCTCTGGAACCACAGGTCCAGGGCCTGGCAGCCAGCCCTGCCTGGGGACACATGTGACACTGCTCTGGTCCCCTGTGTGGCTGGGCTGAAGTCACACACGCTCGGGGGGATAAACACTTCCATCCCCTGCCGGGGTGGGCACTTGTGGCTACTTCCTAAGGCTCTGGAATTGCCCCTGCTCCTGTTTGAACAGCGAGAGGAGAACAGAAACCCTTGGCTGCTCGGGGTGTTGGAATATACACTCAGAACTTCCCTCCCTTCCCGCAAAATCTGGAAAATAAAGACAGAAAATAGAGGTTTTGCCTCAGAATTGAATATCTTTGGGTTGGGAAGAAGAATGGGGAAGTTGAGGTGTTAGCTGAGCTCAGCCTGCTCACCGAGGTGGCTGCTGAGCTGCTCTTGGCTGTTTGGTGAGGCCTTAATTACAGAAGTTGTGTGTAGAGGTCAAACAGGCAAAGGGAAGGCGCTGGGCAGACCTTGCTGTGGTCTTTTAGGACACAAAGGGGGATGATAAAACAGTGGGAGAGGAATTTGTGGCACAGGGAGGCAGTGCCAGGACACAGGGAATGGCTTCCTGTGGCCAGAGGGCAGGGATGGATGGGATATTGGGAATTAGGAATTCCTGCCTAGGAGGGTGGGGAAGGACTGGGATGGAATTCCCAGAGCAGCTGTGGCTGCCCCTGGATCCCTGGAGTGTCCCAGGCCAGGCTGGACAGGATTGGAGCAGCCTGGGACAGTGGGAGCTGTCCCTGCCTTCCAGGGGATGAGGCTCCATGGGCTTTAAGATGCCTTCCAACCATTCTGGGATTCTTTGAAAAATCCCCTCTGTCCCAACTGAAAAACTGCTTGGAAATTCTCACAACATGGTATACCAACACCTCGGCAGAGGATCCCCTTTTGAGTAAGCATTTTGACAGAGAAATGAGGTATCACCTTTGATGAATAGAGTGGGATTCCTGCACTGCCCAGGTGGCGTTTCATAAACAGCCCAGGTATTGATTTTAATCTCCTTTGCCTCCGAGCTTTGACAGAAAATAAGAACTGAGGAGAAGTGATGGACAGCCCTGTGCTGTGTTTTGGAGGGAGAAGGGGCAGCATTTCCTGGATAGCAGAGTGGGAAAGCTCCTGGATCTTTAATGGAATGGCTCCGTTCATCCCAGAGCTGACTGACAGCCGGGCAGAGCCTCATGCCTCTGTCAGAGCAGTGCCTGCGAGCTGAACAGACTCACTGCACAGCAATGTTTTCATCCCTCAGCTCTGTTCCTTTCCAGGAGTGTTTGACAGACTAAAACAAGACAATACTTTAACCCTGCCCCTGCTAAAACCCTGAGTAGGATGTGCAGTGTGAGAGCTCTTCAAGGCATCGTTCGCTTCGAACAGAGACTGAACTGGAGCTGTCCTAAAGATTGGGATAATTATTATTGAGCATATTGGGTAACAATGAGGGGAAAAAGGCCCCAAACAGCAGAGGTTGTTTAAGATTTCCACGTAGGGGATAAAATGTACTTTTTAATTTAATTTTTGGGGTTTTTTATGTATCACAGATCAGGTCCCTAATACTGACTGGCACAGTTTTTTGTGTGTATCGTGGAGATAGTTGAAGGTGTGAGTGAACACTGATGAGTCTGAGCAATGAGCAAAGGATTAAAAAGGTTAATTTAATTTTTGGGGTGCTTTCCAGAGAAATTTAATTTTAACAACTGTTGCTCTTGTGCAGATGGGGATCATTTAGCCTTAAAATGCTGTCCCAAGGGCTGTGGCTGATCTCCAAGGGTCTTGGGAAAAGTCCTACAGGTTTGCAATGTGGAGGAATTCTTTCTAATGAGATTTTTGCTGGAATATCAGAAGGGAAATGACAGAAATGAGTTCTGCTGTAGTTTGGTTTGTCAGGATCCACTGCAGGAAGTGCAGCAGCATGGCCAGAGCAGGAATGGTGCAAGGAGATGAAACAGCACCAGGTAATCGTTCCTAAATGGACAATAGAATAAAAACGAGTGTGGAATGAAAGAATAATCTCATTATTGTAAGAGGTGTTTAGCAGCACGGTGTCAATCATTGCCACTGTTCCATAATGTCAGAAATTTAGCTGTGATATCCAACTGTGCTCCAAGTGATCCTCAGACATGAGCAAGTGTAAGTTCTTACAGGTCTTCTTACATTCGGAAAAGTTTATTTTATTCCTACAGAAACATTTTTGAGAGAGATTCATGCTTGGGGAGAGAAAAAAAAAAGTCATTTTTTAGAAAAAGCAATTTTACCTTTTTACTAATACAGTAATAATCCAGGCTTTTAAATTATTGCTCCTGCTCTTCACTGAAATGAAAATGAAACAAACTTCAGCCTAACTAGAATGAGGTGCACAAAAGTAAAAACCTAAGGAGAAGGAAAAGCTATTAAGAGATTTAAGTACACAAGGAACAAGACCTTTTAGAGGAGATTAAAATGTGTGACAAGCATTAGTATTTCAAGGTGCTGCGATCTCCTCCTGGATTGATGTGCCTCAGAATGAGATGAGGCACATTAAAAGCTGAAATCATTCGAGCTGGTGTGAGACTGAATAGGAGCAATTACCAAATCGTCAGGCATTAAATAAAATGTGTGATTTTGGGAACCTGCAGCACAGGAGCCTCCGTGTGATCAAACACCGCGGCTTCGAACCTCTCCCTTGAAATCCAAACTTCAGCAGACAGCACGTGTTGGGGAGGCTGGGAAGGAACAGCTCCAATTTGGATGTTGCTGGTGTGGTGAGGAATAATTAAAGTGATTAATCAGCGCTGAAAGGTGCAGGTTGGGGTGGTGCAAACGCACCCAGGTAGCTGTGGGTGCTGCTGGGCAGCGAGGCCTGACCCACAGACCCCATTAGGAGGCTTTTTCTGCATTAAGGAGCCTTATTCCCCCCGGGCATTAGAGCAGAATCCTCTTAGGCCCCGTTCAAACAGTTTGTCTGGGCTCTAAGTCGGGCACAGAGGTTTTCCGGGGGGGTTTAGCCTAAAGACTACAACTGGGATTAAACAGCAAGCCCAGCTTCCCATTGCTGGGGCTGCCTTGGGAGCCGGGGCCTCCAAGGTGCGGTGAGAAAGCAGAAAAACACATTAAAAAGGTGTTTGGATAGCTCTAAATGAAGCACTGAGCTACTGGCAGTGAGAGGAAGCATTTTTCTCCGCCTTGCTTCTGTTTGTTGCAGTAATCCCAGCAAAAGCAGCTCCTTAGGGGGAGTGGGAGCTCTCCTGCCACTGGATTGATTTGCTTTCACTGGACTCAGCTAAAGTTTTGTCCCTGAACTAAGAAGGAGGCTCAAAGGCCCTAAAATCCTATAAACTCATTAAAAAGATACAAACCTGGGTGTGTGTTAGTATTGCAACTTTAAAAAGAAGAATTTGGCTCTTGAAGCGTCACTTAGGAAATGAAAGCGAGAGGTTTTGGAGAAATAAATGCTTTTAGAGCTTTGAACCATCAAACCCAAAGTCATTGCTCTTGGCTTTGGTTTCAAACTGAGTATTTCCATAGCTCAGTCCATGTTTCGAAAGGAAATCAGTTCTCATTCACCTGGGCATGGATAACATTTGTTTCTCACATCTTTTCCCTCATAATTCTCTGTGCACCTTTCATTTTGGGCACCGTGGCCAAGTCCATTTTCTTGGTCAAATGTGCCAGGAATTGCCTCAGCAGCTGTGCAAGTTTGGTCTTTACTTGTTTCACCTGAACTGGGAACTTGCACATTAAAGTTCACCCCTACCCATGAGTTCCTCACCATTTCATGACCTAATAAAAAAGGGAAAAAAAAAAGAAAATCCTTCTTTGTTTAGTAGGGTTAAATATATAGATATTATTATATTTTATTATTATTTCAGCCCAGTGGCTTCCCCAGGGAGTGCAAATAAAAGCAGCACGAGCTGTCAGTGACATTTGAGAGCTCCCTACATCCTGCTAATGAGAATCATGCCCTAAAACTGCCTTTTTTTGGTGGCTCCAGTTAAAAATATCAGAGAGGCTCTCAGGACACTTGTGTGGCTTTAATCGCAGCCTATTTATCACAGCTGAGTAATCACAGAAACAGCAACGAATTCAGGGCTGCTCAGAGCCCAAGGAGCTCCACTTTTCCCAGGAATTATTTATTGAGCAGCCAGAATTGGACTTTGGAAGGATTTTCCTGCAAGGACTTCTGGATGGTTTTGAATAGAATCAATATACTATTATTATTATTATTAATAATAATAATAATAGTAATATTGATATAGTAACCACCCCCGAAATTAAACACAATTATTTAAAAGTTCATTGAGGAAGTTGCTCATGAGTATCCCATCAATATCTGGAATATTTTCTTATTTTGGCTAAACCCAAATTACTGAACTTCCCATTCTTTGGTAGCAAATTGAAGTTATAAATTCCCATCCCCAATAAAATTTACTGATTAAAAAGTCTCAGTCATGATTCTGACATTTATTTCTGAAGGCTGCTTTGGAAACCTGGGGTGGAATTGTTTATGATATTTGGGTTGCAATTGGAAATGAAGATTTTTTATTTATTAAATAATTCTGTTTTAGCAATCTTTCTTGAATACTCTATTGATGCTGGATGTGGGGTCATGCTAAAATCAGATCCAATTCACAGCTTGGATGCTTTTCCTGGACAGGTGGTCCAGAGTCAGATTTTAATTATATTTTCTCCTAAGAAATATAGAAAATTTGTTCAAACTAGAAATTCTTGCTAGCTTTTATTCATGCCCCTTTTAGTAGGAAAAACTTTTAATATTTCTCAGAGTTTCACTGCCAGGGGAAGAAATAATTAAGGACTACAATCCAGGAGAAAGTTTTCAAAGCATCTGAGATTGATTTTTGGGAAAGTAGCTGATGATCATTTATTTTTTTTAATGTTTCTACGATACATAGACTTGGAATTTTTTTGTTGGAAAATTCACCCATGGAATTATACGTGGAATTTTTGCTGCTGTGTCTTGGGAAGGCCTTGTAAATCCGGGATGGACAATGGGAGGTGTTGGTGGAGGTGGTGACAGAATGGGTTGAATTTTGCTATTATTAGAAAATATCCACAGGATGTAACTGTTTTTTATTTTTACTGAACCACTGAGTAGTTCAGTAAAAATAAAACTGAACAGTTTTATTAATTTTTATTGTATTATTAATAAAATAATTATTAATTATTTTACTGAACAGCCTCCCATTGGTGAGATAGAAATTTTCATGTTACACTGCAATACAAAAATTATAAATGATTTTTAAGTCCAGCAGAGCCACTGAAGAATGGTGAGCAGTGGAATTCCAGAACAGCTTCAAGAAATTGTTGTGGTGGCTTTGCTCTTATGTTTTATGTAAAATGATAAAACCATTATTATTCATATGCAAAGAGAGAATAATTTTCCTCCTTCCAAGCCCCAGAATTACTCCTGGCAATTTTAGTGCTCTCACCCATGACCTTTTTAAACAGTGCAAGGTTGGTCTTGTTTGTTTTCTTGGGAGTTGCCTTTTTAAAATCAAATATTGGATTTCAGTCACTCTGTACCGGCAGGTTATATGCAGAGGAAGTTATAGGAACATAATAATAATATTTTATTGATATATGAGTGCTTTATCACTAAAACAGTGATAGGTTTGCCCACCATTCCAAAAAAATAGAGCTGCACATGAGCTTCAATTCCAGCCAGAGGGACAGAATGCAATGTCCCTCTTTGCAATGTTCCCTTTTATATTTACTGTAAATATAAAATACAA
>VZRL01000207.1:359586-383225 GCA_013397895.1 Origma solitaria | reverse complement strand
AATAAAATAAAATCTAATAAAATTATAAAAAATTATTAAAAAATTAATAAAATTTAAAAGAAATATATTTATATTTTATATTTAAATATTTAAATACTTAAATATAAAATAAATATAAAATAAAACTAAATAAATAATATAAAATAAAACTAAAAATACTGAGCATTTATTCTGACATACTCCTTTAATTATGGATTCATTTCAGAAGCTGAGGGAAAAAAAAAAGGATGTATTTGTGTTATTTCTTTGGCATTTTGTTATTTGATATTGGGTGTTGTTTCTTTGGCAATTTTAGTGGAGCTCTTGAAAAAAACGCAACAAAATCCTGTGTTTGAATCCTGCCTTTCCGCTTTGATCTCCCGCGACGTGAGGAGACAAACTCCCGCAGTTATTATGGAACTAGGTTGAGCCTGTGTGCGAAATCCGAGAGGAAAACTCCATTTCATAACAGGATCTATCAGCTCCAGAGGTGTTCCCAAAATACCTGCGATTTGAAGCAGGAATAAAGAAAGAAATAAATAAACAAACAGAGAAAAGTCTAAGCACTCCAGGTTTGGTGAGGGTGAGGCCTCTGTGTCTTTCTGGAGCGATTCCACACTCGGATTCTGTACAATCTCTGTAATCAATAATATCAACATGCTATCAATTAATAACTTGGATCAGTTTTTCTGCAATTACGCCTAATGCCAGCATTTGAATAGAAGCCTTTCCTTAGTGTTGTTGATAAAAACCCTCAGTTATATATCAGAGTTTGGGGAGACAGTCCAGGGCTCCTTGGGATGGTGAGAGCCCAGAATGCCTCCGGAGCTGCAGGTCAGAGCAGGGTTGGGAGGGACCCTCGGGAATTCCAGATGTTCTGGGGCAGCCTGGGAAGGGAACTGCCAGCAGAGGAGCCAGCTCTGGTTCTTAATTCCTTCAGAGCTCAGGGAAAAATGTTCCTGCATTCCTGTGAACAAACCTGGCTGCAGCAGAGAGGGAGCAGGGAGCTCTTGGCGTGAGGGAAAACCTAAAGGTTCCCAATCTCAGCTGAGCCATTGCGGCTGAAAGGGCAGGAGGGACCTGCATGTGTGCTCAGCTGATTTGGGATATTTATCCTCTGCTGGTGCTGCTGTGCGACCAAATCCACACACAGAAGGCGTGGGAGGGTCTTTGCCCACCGTGACTCCAGAGCACTTGCAGCTGCAGCTGGGAGTGGCCACTCACTGTGCTGCTCCTGAGCTCTGTGCTCGCTTTGGGTTCCTTCTGCTGGTGCAGGAACTGCAGCTGGGTGCTGTGCAGGAACTGCAGCTGGGTGCTGTGCAGGAACTGCAGCTGGGTGCTGTGCAGGAGCTGCAGCTGGGTGCTGTGCAGGAACTGCAGCTGGGAGCTCTGCAGGAGCTGCAGCTGGGAGCTCTGCAGGAACTGCAGCTGGGTGCTGTGCAGGAACTGCAGCTGGGTGCTGTGCAGGAACTGCAGCTGGGTGCTGTGCAGGAGCTGCAGCTGGGAGCTCTGCAGGAACTGCAGCTGGGTGCTGTGCAGGAACTGCAGCTGGGTGCTGTGCAGGAACTGCAGCTGGGTGCTGTGCAGGAGCTGCAGCTGGGAGCTCTGCAGGAACTGCAGCTGGGTGCTGTGCAGGAACTGCAGAGGGGTTCCCTGTAGGATCTGAGCACACAGGGATGCAGTGAGAGCAGTGCATGGAGCTCGGGGAGGACAGAATGCAGGACAGGCTGGCAGGAGCAAGGCTGGGCTGCCCTCACCAATGAATGCCATGGAGCTGATGCTGCCAGGGATGCAGGATTGGCTGCTAATCTCTTTAGCCAGGGAAAGTGGAGCACTCCAGAGTTTTCCTTAGGTTGTTGGCCCTGCTGGCCAAGCCTAGGACATTCCACACAGCCAGGAGCACCCAACCTGCCTCCTCTGGAGCTCCCCAGGACAGACTCCCCAGACAATCCCTTTTGGGTGGAAGCACACTCGTGCTTTTGGAAACAAACACATTTCCCAAGCCATCTATCGAAGTTTAACTCCAGCTCTTTCCTGGAATGCTCTGCGGTGCTGTGGCTCAGGTTATTGGCTCACTCCAATCCATACAGACCTGTTGCGGATCTGTTGTACAGCCCCTTGGATCCCGGGGGGGACTTGGCAGGGCTGGCAGAGTTCCGGGAGAGGTGGGTGCTGCTCTTGTCTCCCAGAACTTGGAACTTTACACAAAATCCGTGTTCCCTGCAAAGCCACTGCTCTATCCAGCAGCTGCAGCGGATCCAAACAGAGCCATGGTGATGGAGGACAGTGATCAGCCTGGAGAAGGTTCTGGGATGCCTTGGAGCACCTTCCAATGCTGAATGGGGCTCCAGGAGAGCTGCAGAGGGAATTTGGGAAGGTCCCTACCCCTAACCTTGGAGTGACAGGACACAGGGAATGGCTTCCCACTGCCAGAGGGCAGGGATGGATGGGATTTGGGAAGGAATTCCTGGCTGGGAGGGTGGGGAGGGGCTGGGATGCAATTCCCAGAGCAGCTGTGGCTGCCCCTGGATCCCTGGAGTGTCCCAGGCCAGGCTGGACAGGGCTTGGAGCAGCCTGGGACAGTGGGAGGGGTCCCTGCCCATGGCAGGGGTGGGATTGATGAGCTTTAAAGTCCCTTTCCACCCAAGCCATCCGGGATTCAGTGATTCCATGGCTCTCCCTTATTCTCATTTCTGCCTGAAAGGGTTCAGATTCCAGAGAAGCTGTGTGATAGAATTCATGTGGAGTATGAAAGCAGAATGTAGGAAGCTGCAGAATACAGAAAAGCTGTATTATATGAAAAGCTCCAGAGTATAAATTTAAAAACTGTACAAAATCTTTATTTATAGATTTGGGTTTTAGTCATCCAACTCTTTAAGGCTGCAGACAACAAGACAGATGAGATTGCTCTGGGAAAATGCTCCAAACACACCCAGCTCTTTATATATGGCAGATGGCTTTAGAAACATACACATAACTCTATTTAGGAATTACTTTTATTTGTTACCAATTACTAAATATGTTATTAAGTCACTTTCTTGAAACCTGGTTTGCAGTTGTTAACTCGAGTTAACCTGTTAACCTGAGCCAGAATGGGAACATCTGTATTTAATGGAGTTCATGGGAGCACAGAATCCTGGAATGTTTGGGTTAAATCCCATCCCATCCCATCCCATCCCATTCCATCCCATCCCATCCCATCCCATCCCATCCCATCCCATCCCATTGCACCCCTGCCATGGGCAGGGACACCTTCCACTGTCCCAGGCTGCTCCCAGCCCTGTCCAGCCTGGCCTGGGACACTGCCAGGGATCCAGGGACAGCCACAGCTCCTCTGGCCATCAGTTCCATTTTTAACGATTTTTTGCTTTTAGGTGTACTCTTATTTTCCTTAATTCTATCAAAATCCAATTGGGAACACAGATGTGGTTCAGAGATATCAGCCAAGACCAATGAATGGCTGAAAGGAGATGTTTGCTGTTCTGTAACTTAAATATTCCCCAGGGATTTATAGCAGACCCCACTTTGTCCTCCTGACCAGGAATCTCCATTTTTTAATACTTTCCCTACTGGGATTTGCATATGCAAATACTTTTGTCTCAATTTCTGGTCCCGCCCTTATTTGTGACAGTGACATCCTGTCCCCCTTGCAAGGACCACAGCCCCTGTGAATTTATTCCCAATAAAATAACCCCTGCTGCTGGAATTTATGGGCAGCCCTGGGTTTTTGAGGATAAAAAAATCTTGGATATAGATCAGTGTGTTTTGAACAAGTTGTAAACAGGCACAGCATCTTTTCAAGTAACTGGGGCAGAAATAATGAATCATAAACTTCAGTAAATATGGACTTAGATAATTTTAAACCTCTCAAGGACTGTTTGTGTCTTTGTGCATTTGTAAATGAACCCCTCACAGTATAAAAAAAAAGGTGACAAAAAGGTCTGAATTTCATCTTCACTCCTCCAAGTCCCTCTGTACCACTGAAGTGAAAGAAAATTCCAGAGATAAATATTCAAGGAGCAGGCTGACAACAATAATGAAGTTGTGGGCTATGACTGGAGAATAATGACATTTCTTGAAATGGCTGTGTGGAAGAAGAGGCAAAATGTGTCTGCTTGTTGACAGAAAGAACATGAAAGAGATGAGCTTGAGACCAGTAATTTTTTAATATGTACAGCAAGGGTGTTTTACTACAAAATAGCATTATACTAAGTATTTAAATTAAATACAAAAAAAAAAAATTATTAGGTGAAGAAACCTCTATCTGATGCTTGAATATTTCTAAATCTTTTCAAATCCTGATTCTCTTCTGTCATCTGTGATGTTTTATGAGCAGGAATTGTCCCTACAGAACAAAAGGGAGTAGAGGAAATGTATTATTTATAAAGGTTGCTCATTATAATGATTCTGGAGAGAAAACATTAACACAGTGAGAGGTCCTGACTGCGCTGGATTAGGGAAAGGGCAAGAGGGAGGATGGCAGCTCTGAACTTTGAACAGCATCTTCCACTTCAGATTTGCAGCTCTGAACTCTTTGCCTTTCGGAAGGACATTTTTGTACCCAGACTTTGCTCCCGGGACAGGGATGGGAGCAGAGCAAAGCTGTGCCCAGGCCTGCACAAAAACATCGGCAAAGTGAGGGGGAAGCCATTCCCTGTGTCCTGTCCCTCCAGGCCTTGTCCCCAGTCCCTCTGCAGCTCTCCTGGAGCCCTTCAGGCCCTGCCAGGGGCTCGCAGCTCTCCCTGTGTCCTTTCTTTCTCCAGAGGAACATTCCCAGCTCTCCCAGCCTGGCTCCAGAGGGGCTCCAGCCCTGGAGCAGCTCTGTGAACTCCTCTGGACTCTCTCCAGCAGCTCCTCCACAGCCCAGGGCTGGGCAGCCAAAACCTGCCCAGGGAAGGGATGGGCACCCCGAGGGACCCCGACGGGCTGGAGAGGTGTGAGCACTGAACCTCGTGAGGTTCTGCAGGGTCAGGGGCTGGTCCTGAGCCTGGGCCAGGGAATCGCACACAGATCCAGGCTGGGTGCAGAAGGGATGGAGAGCAGCCCTGGGGAGAAGGATCTGGGGGTGTTGGCTGAGGATAAGTTGGACATGTCCCAGCTGTGTTCTCTGGCACCCAGAACCCCTCAGATCCTGGGCTGATCCCACAGCTTGGGCAGCAGCAAAGGGATTGGGATTCTGCCTCTCTGTTCCATTCAGGTGAGACAGAGCTGCCCCAGCCCTGGGCCAACAGCACAAGGACCTGGAGCTGCTGGAGAGAGTCCAGAGGAGGTCAAGGAGCTGCTCCAGGGCTGGAGCCCCTCTGGAGCCAGGCTGGGAGAGCTGGGGGTGCTCACCTGGAGAGGAGAAGGCTCCAGGGAGAGCTGCGAGCCCCTGGCAGGGCCTGAAGGGCTCCAGGAGAGCTGCAGAGGGACTGGGGACAAGGCCTGGAGGGACAGGACACAGGGAATGGCTTCCCAGAGGGCAGGGCTGGATGGGATATTGGGAATTGGGAATTGCTGGCTGGGAGGGTGGGGAGGGGCTGGGCTGGAATTGCCAGAGCAGCTGTGGCTGCCCCTGGATCCCTGGAGTGTCCCAGGGATCACGACTTGGACAGGGCTTGGAGCAGCCTGGGACAGTGGGAACTGTCCCTGCCCATGACAGGGGTGGCACTGGATGATTTTTAAGATCCCTTCCGACCCAAACCATTCTGGGAATTTGAGGAAATTGTGCCTCACACCAGTGCCATGACACAGCACTAACAGGTAGAAGCTTGGTATGACTAATTTAAAGCTTTGAGCTCTTTCATTTCCATATAATCAGTGAAGCAGATATTTAAACACAGCAGCTGAAATGTGTATTAGGATGTTGAAAGACTGTCTGGTTTGGGGAGCAGTTGGAAAAATGCTGCTGAGAGCAGACTTTGTATTTCCAGGAGATTCAATTCTAGTTTGTCCCTTTGGGAAAGGTGTCATTTTCTCGTGCGCTTGTTTTTGTTTGGCATGTTTGCCAAGCTCTGTATCTGTAGTTCAATACTTTTATTAAAAACTGGGTTCAGCAGTAATTTTTACTTTGGTAGCCTGTCTTAACCTCTGAAGAATAAAACACACGTTTGCTGTGCAAACAAAACCCCACAGAAGCCTCCAAATATGACCTCAAAGCTCCCTGACTTAAAAAAAATTTGCAAGAAAGGAAAGGAGATTCCTCTCCCTCAGTATTTTTACTGCATTCTCTATTAAAAGCATGATGGCAATAGATAAAAATTAGCTTAATGAGATCTGCATATCTTATGGCATTTTACCTCCTCGAAGCTGATAAGAGGTTTTCAAGAATAAGCACTGCGTGGATCAAAGCTCCACAAATAAAGAATGGGTTTATTCATTTGGGTTTTTGTTTCTAGCTCAGTAATTTGAGGCCTGAGCTTTCAATGGCCACAACAGAAAGAAATCCCTGTGCTGAAGTGACAGAAATCCCGAAAATACCTGGGATGTGCAGGGTGAGGCCCAGGCACTGCAGGGTGTGAAATACAGCTGGGCAGCTCTGGGAAGGGCATTCCTTGGGTCCCACCCACGCTTTGGGTTCTCCTGGCAGGGTCAGCTGCTCTGGAGTCACCTGGGAGGGAGGTTTGGAGATAGAGAAGGGAAATCCCTGCTCTGGAGTCACCCAGGAGGGAGGTTTGGAGATGGCCAAGGGAAATCCCTGCTCTGGAGTCACCCAGGAGGGAGGTTTGGAGATGGCCAAGGGAAATCCCTGCTCTGGAGTCACCTGGGTGGGAAGTTTGGAGAGATCTCTGGAGATGGCCAAGGGATTCCCTGCTCTGGAAGTTGGTGCTTGTCTCAGGCTCCATCACTTGGCATCATCAGCAGACTCAAATAAGGGCCATGCATGTTTTTCTTCTTAAAACAATGGAAGAATTTAATTTTTTTTTTGTTTTTTTGTGAGACTCTAACAGAGCACTCCCCCGTGAAGGGATTTCTTGGAATGTTCATCCCTCCTGAACAATCTGCAGGATCTCAAAGCAGACGAATGCAGAGCTCCCAGGGGTGGAATGGGATGAGCTTTAAGGTTCCTTCCAACCCAAACCATTCCATGACTGAGTTTTGCAGCCTCAGAGCTGGAATGCTCAGACCGGGGCTCCGAGCTCCAGTTATGAGGTTATCCATATCCAGCTCTTGAAATGTGAAATAAATAAACTAATTTACATCTTTCAGATGCAGGGCCCATTTTCATGCCCTCAGACAGCTGGCAGGACTGTGCCCCTGAATAAAACTCAGAGACACATTTGTAGGACATGACTGAGTGAACAGAAATAACATAAAAATATTTATCCAACTTTTCCCTTGAGTTTTGTAATGCTTATTCAGGCAAGTGGCTATTTTAAAAAAAAAACTTTATTGCTCCTTTTCGTGTCACTTAGGAAATTTGAAATTTCATCCCTTTTCAAAATCCATGTTTTGAAAATAACACCGTAAAAGAAAAGTGGTTTGAAAGAGGAAGGTGAGAGATGTGGACTCTCTGAATTGGCAAATTTGTTGTCTGCACTGGGACAGGAGGTTTTGGGGTGTCAGGGAAAAGCAGAGCAGCCCAAAGGCAAGGCAAATGTCATTCTGTGAGCTGTGATGTGTCTGAGAGGTGAGGAGGGCGAGCATGGCATGCTCCTGATGATAATTTCCTTCTTTCCCTTCCCAGCGACACATGAATTTCTACTGTCATTTAAATGTGCTCATCTCCTAATTGCTGATGATTGACTCTGTTGTTGCATTAATTTCTCTGCTCCACTCTGGCATTGAAACAGCCAAAGGAGAGCTGAGCATGTTCACAGTGCCCAGGAAATGCATCTCTGGTGGAAAGTTTATTTTTCCATGTGACATCACTGCTCTTCAGGTGCCAGTAATTGTAAACATCCCTTGTTTTCAATTCTTTGTCCCCTTAATCTCATTAGGAGAATATCAGACGTTAAATCTTTTAAGTAGCATTAGGGAGTGTGTTCATCCATAACATATGAGAACGCCAGTCAGTTCTTAGCACCCCCTTCTCCAAAAGGTTTGCTGTTTTGCAAGTTCCTGGGCTGAAAAATGAGATTTGATCCCGGGAGGGCTTTGCTGGCAAAGGTTGTTGGGAAGAAAGGAGCATTGGGACTGATGGGGCAAAAAAGAGGAGGTGCAATGGGGCGTCCCCTCCTCGTTCCCTTTCCTCTCCCACCTATTTCCATCCTTACTACCTTCCCTAAGTCAGCCTTGCAGA
Source organism: Origma solitaria (assembly GCA_013397895.1). Taxonomy (NCBI): domain Eukaryota; kingdom Metazoa; phylum Chordata; class Aves; order Passeriformes; family Acanthizidae; genus Origma; species Origma solitaria. The sequence continues at coordinate 375,025 of VZRL01000207.1, read as the reverse complement.
AAAAAAAATCAACAAATTACTTCTAAACTACGAGTCAAAAGTCTTAGCCCTTCATCTTTCCAGTCATTTCACAGCTTGACTTTGCTGCTGGCAGATTTTTGCCTTGGAAAGATTGCAGCTACTGCAGGCAAATCTTTGGAAGTTCGTTAAAGCAGAGGCTTTTTTAGTTCTGCCGTGTGTAATTTTAAAGCTTCTGTCCCTGGAAGTAACAAAAGTACCCCTCAAATAAAACAAAACACAGGGATAAAAATTCTGGATGGAATTCTCTCCCAGAGCCAGCGATGAAGACAGGACCTGGTGATGGCGAGAGTTGTTTGGAGCCTTCCTGAGCTAGACACAGAAAAATTATATTCTTGCTCGTTAAAGAACTTTCAGAAGAAATAAGAACTATGATGATTCCTGCAATTCTCTGGAAGAAAAACTGATCCCACAGAAGGTTGTGGGGTTTATCAACCTCTTGTTCGTAGACCGACTTTGTTCTGCCCCATCAGAGCTTCCCCCAGTTAAAAAAGAAAGTTGATTGCTATAACGTGGACTTTCATTCGATAAATACCATAAAAGACCTTTGATCAAACAGAGACTGAGGGTAAAAATTGATTCTCTGTCAAGTTTCTAAGTGCCTTGATGTGAATTTTGTTTTACCCCAAACCCACAGATTCTGTTTTTGCAAATCCACCCTATTTTCCAAGAAAATGTGTCAAAGACAATTTGATATTGTGGCTGTTTCACAGAAATAGTTTCAGATGAGAGCTGTTGTCTGTAAAATCACAGTCTCCACTGTTGTTCAGAGCAGGGGTGCAGACCGAAAAGCCAAAATTTTGTCTTGCAAAGCCACCTGGCTGCAGTTGATAGCAAAATCTATTGTTAACCCCTTTTCTGTAATATAATTAAAACACTGCTGAGTGATCTGTTTAGTGTGGCCTGGCTGCTCCCGGGGAGCACAGCCCTTTGTGTCCCATAATCCTGCCCTTTGTGGAGGGCTGCCCGTGGCCAGGGCCGTGAAACCTTGTTTAAAGATTTGAAGATCTCCTTAATCCCTTCCCTGATGAGACACCCATTGCTGAAAGCTGGGGGGAAAGGTCCATCTGTCTTGCAACATATGTGTTTACACTGTAAAATCAGTAAATACAGCAGCGAGCTGCCAGTGCCAAGAATTTCCTTTAGTCATAAACGGAGAGACATTGTTTGGTTATTGTTCCTGGAGTTTGCACACCCCCGAGGGACTGGGATTACAAATCTCCCAAAGCAGAGTTGAACGTGCACCACAGCACCTCCCAGACCTGGAAATATTCCCAGTGGGCATGGAGGGGCACTGGGAAAGCCAGCACGGGAGTGGGGGTCTGCTTTCCACACCAAGGCCAATGTTCGTTCCGGAATTTGGAATATTCCAAAATTTGGAATATTGGCTGTTCCCATTTCTGCTTTTCCTCGTGTGCTGTACAGACCTGAGGGAGTGACTCCGGAGGTCAGGGGAGAGGAGGAGCCCAGGCAGCTCCTGGTGACTCCAGGTTAGGTGTCCAAAGGGAGATGCTGTGGCTGTCCTGGGAGTGGATCTGTTAAAAGCTGGAGAAACACAAGCACAACAATGTGAGGAGGGCCTGGAGCTGCTGGAGAGAGGCCAGAGGAGAAACAGAGCTGCTCCAGGGCTGGAGCCCCTCTGGAGCCAGGCTGGGAGAGCTGGGGGTGTTCACCTGGAGAGGAGAAGGCTCCAGGGAGAGCTGCGAGCCCCTGGCAGGGCCTGAAGGGCTCCAGGAGAGCTGCAGAGGGACTGGGGACAAGGCATGGAGGGACAGCACACAGGGAATGGCTTCCCATGGCAGAGGGCAGGGCTGGATGGGATTTGGGAATTGGGAATTCCTGGTAGGGAGGGGCTGGGGTGGAATTCCCAGAGATCCCCTGGATCCCTGGAGTGTCCCAGGCCAGGCTGGACAGGGCTGGGAGCAGCCTGGGACAGTGGGAGCTGTCCCTGCCATGGCACTGGGTGGGTTTTGAGCTCCCTTCCAACCCAAACCATTCTGGGATTCTATGAATATCAAGAACTATAAATTGAATTCTCTGGCACTTTGCATGGCTTTAGTTAAAATCTGTTTCTGGTACTGAAAATAATTTTAACTTCTTGTTAAATTTGTATTTCTGCTTAGAAAACTGCCAACACCCCCCCAGCCCCCCTTTTTTATTGTTCACTGCTGTTTCTCTAACTGCAGTGCCTGGGGAGTGAAGTTACAGAACATGAGCTGCTCTGCAAAGTTTTGTTCTTATTTTGAATTAAAATTGTCCCCTGGATACAACCGTTCAGTTTTAAGAGATGATTTAAGTACGAAGCCACTAAAAAAGGGAAGCCCCTGGCAGCACTGGGATGAAATGGATCCATTTGGCAGGCAGGGGTTTAAGCAAAACATCTTTTTTGAAATAGGTAACACCCAAAGGAAAATCTCCAAGTTGGATTTGAAAGAGGGCAATCGGGTACCTCGTGCAGGAAATAATTTCCACGTGTGTGGAACAGCAGCAGAGGAAACATAAAATATATATTTGAAAAATGGGAAAGGCAGACAGAGTGTGGCTTGTGGGCTGTGCTGAGGTGGAAATCAGCCTCATAGGCAGTGAATAAGGGAGATTTGGGGAGAGAGAGATGCTGAGTAACTCTGAGAAGGATTTTAGTTCCCTTTGGGAGGAATGTGTGGCCAGGAGCTGGAGGTGGTGGGTGAGGATGGCCCAGGGGCAGGAGGTGAGCGAAGCCCCAGCGAACAACTGCCGAGGGTTTTGTGCAGAAAGAACTTCTCAGCACAGGCAGTCTGGGTGGGAAGGCTTTAAAATGATAAATATTAATGATGCCAGCCATTAAAAGTGTTGATATTGGCTGTGGCAGAGAGAGCAGAGCCTGTGGAGTGGCCAGCCCTCACATAAAGCACCTGAAGTTTGTTCCTCTCTGTTCCCAAGGAGATTTGGGAGAGTGAGGCTGAATTCTGGGCTGGGTGAGCTGGGCAATAAATCCATCTGTGAGTCATTAATAAATCAGGCAATAAATCCATCTGAGAGCAGCTCCTGTGTGGGGACACAGATCAACACTGAGAAAAACAGAGGCAAGGGTCCACAGACCTCTTCCCATCGTCAGGAATTCCTACAAAGAATTGTTCAGGGAATGTGTGTGGCAATAATGCAATAATTACAGCCTGGAGAATGGCACAGGTGAAATCAGGTGAGAAAGTGCAGTAAATGTCAGTAAATCAGCAAATGTGTGATTCATGAGGAGCCAGGTGAGATGGGCTGGAGATAGCGCTGAGATCACCTTCAGATATTCCCTGGGTGGAAGCAGCGGCTGGGGAGGCTCCCACTGCAGGAGTCCAGAGGAAAACCTGATCTGAAACCTCGTCAAAAGCACTGATATTTGCTCTCTGGGAATGCTCATCTATCCACCCCTTGGTTTGACAGAGCGCTTGATGGTTGCTTGGAAGATTGCTTCTGAAGTTTTGAAAATCACCTGCTTTTACTTCTCAGAAATTCCCTCTTAAAGCTGCTTGGAGTTCCTCAGGGTTTTATCCTTTTTTACACAAAAATGGGGATCTCATCCAATATTCTGAGGTGGTTTCTGTTGCGTAAAAAATATCTGGGGGAACAAATTCTCATTTAAGAGAACCCCATTTAAGGGAAACCTCATTTAAGAGAAACCTCATTTAAGAGAACCCCATTTAAGAGAAACCTCATTGCAAGCCATCCTGAAGGAGCAGCATAAAAATAGCAGTGGTGGGAATGTTCATTTTGGAGTGGGCTGGGCCAGGATCTTGTGAGACGAGATTTTCTTGGTTTGCAATTGATTATCCTGGAGATTAGCAGCCATTGAAGGAGCTGATGTTGCAGTGCAGAAATGCTGCCTGGGCAGGCAGGGAAAACATTCCCAGTCTGGAGGGTTCTGGGAGCAGGCACCTGGAGAATGTCACTGAAAAAATGCAGATAAAGAAAGTCCTGGGGGGTTTTTCAAACAGAGAAAAAAAAAAGAAAAATCAGATAATATCTGTTACCCTTGAAAAACAAGGCAAAACATCTGAAAAATTCTAAGAAATGTTTCATTTTCAATTTTTACTATGAATTTCTTGTGTTCTTATTCTTTCTCGCATTCTTCTCATCAATGAGAGCTGTGGAAATTACCTGGCTAACTCCTGTCCTGGTGCCACGATTCATTTTTTTAGCAGATATATAAATTGCTGTGTCAAAGCATGAAAAATTTCCTCCATTAGTGCAGGAGAGAGCAGCAACAGGTTGAGAAAACATTGCAACATTAAATCTGATTTCAGATCAGTAAGGAACTGATTCTTGGAAAAATTAATGAGTGGTGATCAGAGAAAAAGCAATTTTTGGGGGGGTTTGAAGGATTTTTGGTTTCCAGGACGTGTGTGGTCATCCGGAATGGGAGAAGGGAAGGAAAATAAATCCACCAAGGAACAATTCCTTGTTATCTTTCGAGGCAGAAAGATGAGAACATCTGAGCCAGTGGGTAGCAAAGAATGTCAGTTATGTTCTAATCTAGATTGGTGAATAAAAAGATAATCATCAGTAAATTAGAAGAGGTGTTGAAAGCTCGGTTAATTATAGGAAATGAGGAAATTAGAGTGCTGAGTCTGACTGTTTCTGATTCACTTGTTAATTTAAAAAAAAAAAGTGCTAGGGTTTTTTGTCATCTGTACTTTTGGCTCAGGTATGCAGTGATAGCACTAGGCTTTTTAAATTTGATTTCATTTTTAATAACTCCTCAAATGAGGGTTTTATCTTTGGTTGGAGAAGATTGTGGTTTTAGTGCCTCTCCCTTAGGTCAGGGATTGTTTTCTGTTGCACAGAGCCCGAGTTCCTGCTGACCACCAAGTGCAACGCAAAAACTCTGCTGTCCCTTAAATCAGAGTCGTTTTACCCAAATTTAAGAAAAAAATGGAAGTTGTCGCTTGAGATTCTCCACATCTTATTTTTCACTTGTGATTAAATTCAGTGTGTGAGAGGGAGGAGTTTGACCAGAGGAGTATTAAAAAATGTTTTAGCCAAGTTTTGTGTCATAAAAGGCACAATTTATTTTTGCATTTACTTTAGGAATTTTCTTTTTTTGGACTTTTTTACCCTTTCTTTGAGGACTTGTCCAGTATTTAAGTGATCCATAAGGCTCCTTTCAGAGCTGAAAGAGGTCCCCAGAGTTCCCATCACCCACCAAATTTCTGATTTTTCATGTTTATTCTTGGAAGTAGCTCCTTTACATAAAAATAATGAAAAGCTGTTGACTTTTCAGCCTCACTTTCGCAATAATTCTGCGTAACCCCAAATCTTCCTCGCAGTTTGGAAATGCGTTGTGAAACCACAATGGAACGATTGGCCAAGTGACAGAGAAAGGAATATTGGCTGTTGGCAAAGGAATTGGGTGAAACAGAAACCCAGCGCTCCCCTGGGACTGGAAATTCAGCAGCAAAGCTTCCCAGGAGCTCGGAAAGCGATTTCCTTATATTTTTAGGGGACCTTTGCAGATGTACACCATTTCCTGAATTTACGGAGAGCTTCTTTAAATAGCAGCGGCAACAAATATGATGCCTAAATAAATAATTCCAGATGGTGCAGATATTAAACTGCAATTCTGTTGGAAAGGGCAACATTGCAACATCTCAGGGCCTCTCTGTGAGTTTATGGAGAGATTATTGTCCATATCAAGCTCTTGTCCTTTAATCCCTTTTTCCCTTCATATGCTCCGTGGCAGGGGTTGGAATGACTTTAAGATCCCTTCCAACCCAAATTATTCAAGGATTTCTGTGGTTCTGAAAAGAAAAAATCCAGGAGCAGGATGATTTTTTCATCATTCTGTGGGGTAAATCTCATGCCCAAAGGATAATTATAATAATGTGACAGGATGAATTCTTTATAATCCTTTGATAAACAGTTTTCAGGTCCATATTCTATTTTAGCCAGAGTAGCAATTGCAAAATGTGATATTGCCACGGGAAAAAAGATGGAGAGGAGAAGAATCACAGCCCCAGAGTTTGGTGTCAAATGGGGTTTGATCCTCAATTCTCCTTTCCTGATATTTTTTGACTTGGGATGGTATTTTGGTCAGCCCAAGACAAGAAGGAAATGTGCATTTTCCTGAGTTTTTGCCATCCATGAGAGGTTTTCTTTAGCATAGGTAAAAGGGTTAAGCAGGTTTAGGTGCTCCAGCAGCTCTGTTCTTCTGGGAAAAGAGAATGTGGCTGTGCCGTGGGGCAGAGCTTCGTCCCTGGGCTGGGCTTTGGCTCCAACAGCAACAAAATTCTGTGGAATTAGGCCATGGGGCTGACTCCAGTGGGTAAAAATCTCCCCGAGACAGCCCAGAGCTCCTCCTGTGTGGGGACAGGGAAGGCGAAAGCTCCAATCAGCACAGATCCAGTGCCCAGATCATTGCTGCTGATCAGTACCATCATTGCTGCTGATCAATGCAATCATTGCTGCTGATCAATGCAATCATTGCTGCTGATCAATACAGTCATTGCTGCTGATCAATGCAATCATTGCTGCTGATCAATGCAATCATTGCTGCTGATCAATGCAATCATTGCTGCTGATCAATGCAATCATTGCTGTTGATCAATGCAATCATTGCTGCTGATCAATACAGTAATTGCTGCTGATCAATGCAGTCATTGCTGCTGATCAGTACCATCATTGCTGCTGATCAATGCAATCATTGCTGCTGATCAATGCAATCATTGCTGCTGATCAATGCAATCATTGCTGTTGATCAATGCAATCATTGCTGCTGATCAATACAGTAATTGCTGCTGATCAATGCAATCATTGCTGCTGATCAGTACCATCATTGCTGCTGATCAATGCAATCATTGCTGCTGATCAATGCAGTCATTGCTGCTGATCAATGCAATCATTGCTGCTGATCAATGCAATCATTGCTGCTGATCAATGCAATCATTGCTGCTGCTTGTGCAACTCCGCAGGGAGCCAGGGTGGGAGAAACCACGGCCAGGGAGATTTTCCAGCACTCAACCCACAGGAAATGTCCCTCACCCCATGGTTTTCCACAGGGGTTTATTGCAGCACTGGAGTGCGACCGACTGTGACAGAAACAAAGGATATTTATTACCTGAGGCATTCTTTCCTCACATGATGTTTGCTGGGTGTGGGACAGGGCAAATATCAGCCTGAATCCTGAATTCCTGGGTTCTTAAAACTTGGAAATCCCATGAAAGAAATATCAATCCTCATTCAGGGTCGTTCTTTCTCAGACTGGAAAATAAACAAATGCATTCCTTTTTCAGTCGTTCTTTTCCCCCTTCTTTTCTCCTCCTCAACTTTGTCTAGGAATCGTGGAACCGCTTTAATTGATGCTGGGTTATTACTGCAGGTTTTAGCTAAGGTTAATAAAGCAGAAATTTAATAGATACATTAAAATGTCTGGGAGAGTGGCTGAACGTTCTGGTGGGCGCTGGCATTGACCTCGCTGCACTTAAGGGCTCTGAGTCAGACTCCTGACGCCACAGGCACGGCGAGAGTGGCGATGCATTTATGCCTTGGGTGTAATTCAGCCTCTGCCGCTCTGGGCATTCTGGAGCGCTAAGAGTTACTCCAGGCATTGCTTCAGCACAGTCAAACTTAAGGGCAAAAAAAAAAAAAAAGTTATTTTCTAGTTGAAGGTTGTTTGAATTTATTTCCCCCCGCGGGTTTATTTATTAGCGGTTCAAATCTCGGTATCAGTTGTTTGTGGATGTTTGCTTACAGCAATCAATAAAAATGGATCAGAGATGAGGAAGGCAGCATCCCTGGAATGATTAATCTCATTTCTTTCTCCAAAGCTCTGGATTTTGGCCTCGATCCTGGCGGACAGGGAGTGTGTCCCTGCTCTGGAAGGGGCTGGGTTCCTTACGCAAAGGGAATGTGATAAAAGCAACGCCGCAAGCTTCTGATCATTCACAGTCCCAGAATGTTTGGGTTGGAAGGGACACCAAAACTCATCCCATCCCAGCCCTGCCATGGCAGGGACAGCTCCCACTGTCCCAGGCTGCTCCAAGCCCTGTCCAGCCTGGCCTGGGACACTCCAGGGATCCAGGGACAGCCACAGCTGCTCTGGGAATTCCAGCCCAGCCCTCCCCACCCTCCCTGCCAGGAATTCCTTCCCAATATCCCATCTAAACTTCCTCTCAGTTTGACTCCATTCCCCCTTGTCCTGTCGCTATCTGCCCACGTACAAAGTCCCTCTTGATCTCTTTATAAATCCCCTTCAAGTACTGAAAGGCCAAATTTGAGTAACTGTAATCGTTTGCATTTTTCCCATGACAAATTTCAAAGCAAAAATGTGATTTGCCTTTCCTCCAAATGCTCGGACAACTGGGCTTTGCCAGAATTGTAGTTCTGCCTGGAGAATTGTCTCCTTCCTGAGGAACTTTTCCTTCTTGAGCTTCAAAGTTTTCACTCTGCTCCGTGGGCTGAGCGTGCCTTGTTCAGCACAACAATTAGTTCAGGCGTAAAGACATCTCCAATCAGTGAGAATTCATCCCAGGCACTGCCAAATAAATTTTAAATCCTTCTGTGAAACTGGAACACCCCAAACTGCCTTGAGCTGTGGATTGTCCAGCTCTCCCTGACTGCAGCGCAAGTAGTCACATGTTTGTAATTACGGTCGGAATCAAGATGTGGATGGGGCTGCAGAGAGAATCAATGATTGCTGCAAGAGTCACTTCCTTGCGCAAGGCAATTTCGCTGCCCTGAATATTAAGCTCTTCTAATTAAAATGACATCTTCACGTATGTATTTACGTGTGGAAAAAGAAGTGAAGAAGCCTCCAGAAAACAAAAACTCATGGCTTTCTCATATCAGTTTCCGAGAAGAAAAGCTGGGAAAAAAATAATAGTGAGGTACGATGGAGTACAACTCCAATGTGGATTTGAAGATACAGAATTGGTTTCAAATATCCTCTCAAAAATTAAATTCAGAGGATATCACTGCTGAAGGGAATCCGAGTAACCACTAAATATTTACCTTGTTGCCAGCCTCATGTTCTAAACGCTCACCCAGACAACAGTTGGGCCAAAGTGGGCCTTCTGTGTTATTATTTTAGTCTGAGACAGAGTAAGCAAACAACACGAAAAAGCTTAAATTCTTTGCTTGTTTCTGGCGCTGTTTCCACCAGAAAAGCACGGAACAGAACAGACTTCTGTTTTTATACCATGGCTATCAGTAATAGGCTAAAAATATGTCTTGTGATTGAAGTGTTAAGTGCTGAATTGATTATTTCTATTAGCATTCACAGCTATTGGGAGTGGATTTATTAAAAGCTCCCTTGCAGCAGCAATCCGGAAACATTTACAAGGATGTGCACTTTTAATGGAAGAGCTGAGTTTCACTCCGGCGAGTGGGAGGGATTATGGGATGTCAGTGATTAGCTGCAGTTGGAAAACCAGGGAAATCCGAAGCATATGGGCTGTATGTGGAGTGAGAGGACATGGGGAAGGGAGGCAGACTGAAGGGGAGGAGGGTTAGATGGGATGTTGGGAATTGGGAATTCCTGGCTGGGAGGGTGGGGAGGGGCTGGGATGGAATTCCCAGAGCAGCTGTGGCTGCCCCTGGATCCCTGGAGTGTCCCAGGCCAGGCTGGACAGGGCTTGGAGCAGCCTGGGACGGTGGGAGGTGTCAGGGTGGAATGGGGTTGGATTTAAGTTCCCTTCCAACCCAAACCATTCCACAATTCCGCGATTCTCTGAGCGTGTCCCTGTGCGGAGCTCTCTCCCGGTGTGATGTGTGTGTAATTCCGCGGTGCACTGTGATTCTTTCTGGGGTGTGTCACTGTGGGATTTCTCCATCTCCCACATCCTTATCTGACAGCCCTGAGCTTCCTCCTCTCCCAGAGCCTTGGTGTCTTCCAGGCCTGGAGTGCTAGGAGCTCACTCTGCTCACTTGGTCCTGACCAGAACCAATCCCAAAGTTGGTTATGAACTCTCATTAATTCATGAGTATTTACCCCAGGAGGGGCAGAAAGTAAGCAGGAAATTCTACAAATTAAAAGAAAAGCAAGAGGTAACAAAACGAGGACCCTCAGGTTGTAGAGAAGTGTTTATTAATTAAAAATATTAAAGGAAAAATGGCCTAATGCAGATGGACTCTGTCTGTGAAAGGGAACTTATGAGCAGAGATATTAAAGGAAAAAATATGTGCAGAAAGTTTATTTGAAGCAAAGGATCCATGTTCTGGGAGCACTGCTAATTATCTTTATCTTGAAATTACTTATAGATCCTGCAGATGAAATATAGAAATAGTGCTGAATTAAACATAGATGTGGGGGGGTAAAAACCCCCACCAATACTAAGTTTGCTGTAGCTGCTGAAGGGAATAAAGAGAAGATCCCAGAATCCCAGCCTGGGTTGGGTTGGAGGGATCTTAAATCCCACCCAGTGCCACCCCTGCCATGGCAGGGACAGCTCCCACTGTCCCAGGCTGCTGCAATCCTGTCCAGCCTGGCCTGGGACACTCCAGGGCTGGGAATTGCAGATAACTCCGCACGGAGATGAGGCAGTAAAGACACACATTTCCTTTTAGATTCAGGTAATTTATACAAAATTAAAGATTACTCTCCTCCTATTTCTAATAACGTTGTACACAGCAAACTTGAGTTCAGCATACACAGGTAGGAGGTTTTTTCCGTCCCTGGTCCATGAATACTCTGATTTTGCATTTGTGAATCCTTCTTTCTCACAGCTGTGGCATTCCCACTTGGGACAATGCACTTTGCAATGGAGCACTGATAGGAGGAGATGCTTTTTGTGCCTTTCCTCACCGCAGTTCATCAGGCATCCCATAATTTCCAGTATGAAAATCAGATATTTTAAACCACTATTAGATATAAAATCCTTCGAAGAAGAAGAAGCCAAAGAGTGAGCAGAATTTGTGTTGTAGTTTTATATGTGTGATTTTTTTTCTGGTTTGGTTTGGTTTTTAACTCCTCCGAAGCTCTGGAATATTCCGTCCAGCCCACCAGCTCCTGGGAAGCATTCCCTGATATTTGTCTCCTTCTTTAGATGGTGAGGGAGCTGAGGAGTGTGGATTTATCCCCGGAGTGAGGAATCCTAAAATAGGTGTTCATTTCAGTGGTCCCACTTCACCGCAGATAAATCTCTTTAAATCTCAAAATATTGAAACCCTGATGGGCAAAGGAAATCCTGCTGAGGTCCTAAAACCTGGGTTTGGAATTCTGAATTCTACATTCTAAATTCTGAATTCAAAATTTTAAATTCCGAATTCTAAGCCCTAAATTTTCAGTTCTGAATTTTAATTTTTAAATTCCAAATTCTAAATTTTAATTTTTAGATTCCAAATTATAAGCTCTAAATTTTCAATTCTGAGTTTTAATTTTTCAATTCCAAATTCTAAGCGCGAGGTTTTAAATTCCGAATTCTGTGGAATTTTCCAGCGCTCATCCAACTGAATTTCAGGCAGAACTTTAAGTCCCTGCAATCACTAAAACAAACTCTTAAGAACTTTTCCACGATGAGCGACCAAATTCTGGTGCAAAGTTGTGCCCTAAAATCTGCTTGCTTTCGGTGCAAAGCCGATGGTGAATTTTGGTTGTGGCACCTCCGGCACTCCTTTCCTTTGTTGGCAAATCCCGTGGGCCATTTAAGCTCCCTAAGCACCCCATGGGGATATAATCACAGAAAAGAGGCTTGGGACAGAGCCAAGAGGGTTTGCCTGGCTCTGTGTCGCTCCACCCGCTGGGAATTCAGCCCCAGGGAAGTCCTGCATCCTCCCCTGGCCTCGATGGATTTCCATCCTGAATGATGCAGGAGCAGAGCTTGGATAAAAACAATAATTTGTGCTTTAAAACTATGCAAGTTTTAAAAAAAAAAAAAGAAAAAAAGGGGACTTTCTGGCAGAGCTGATACTTTTAATGAGGTTTACTGATAGTTTTATTCAAATGTGACCTTTGCAGGAATCAAAGTCTAGCAGAAAACCAGTCCTAAATGCCACTTTATTATAGTGACACACACTGGTGTCGCTGTATTTTAGGGTCTGTCAGCGTTTCCATTATAAACTTCCAGAATTTTTAATTTAACTCTGCTATAAAATCTGTTCAGGATCCAAAACTCACCCTGTGTTTAGGAGCATGTTAGAGTTTAAAAAATAAATATCTGTCTCTCTCTGTTCCTACCCCCTTAAAACATTTTTTGAGAAAGTATTTCTGGTGGAGTCATTCTTTGCTAGGAGGAATCACTGATTCTGCCTGGACAAAAAGCTTTGGGAAGAGTCCTGTGCCTTGAAAGATTCAGTTGAAATGAGTTTGGAGTCAGTTTTCCTTCTTTTCATGAGAAATAGAAATGCTGGAATGCTTTTTTCCGGAATTCTTTGTCTCCCTTTCATTCATAGCACTGCACGGAAGGAAGAGGAATTTTGTAGGGTTTCGTTATTATCACAGAACCTTTGGATGTGGGGTTCAAAATGGGTGTGAAAATCTATTTATTGCAGTTCCTGGCAATCTCAGGGTGGCATTGCACTCAGCACTTACATTTTGGGCCTTTTTGGGTTTCCTCTGTGAAGGATGAACGAGAAATTCCTAAAAAAATCCAGATTTGCCATCTTCAGCTTTCTGCTGCTCAGGAATTTCCCATCAATAGGTTGTAGTTTGAATTGATTATTCCAGGTTTTCTTCACAGATTTTCTGTTTTTATTTTATGGTTTGGGAAAATTTTTTTGTTCTCCATCTTCATAATATCTTTGTGTATATATATATATATATAAAATACAATTACAATTAACTGATGTTATGTCCCACTCCTAGTTTCCTTTACTTCCTTGAAATTTTAACTTCACTTGAGGTCTCTGGACTCAATTCTGAATCTCAGTTTTAAGAAGGGACATCGGTGTGGGTATTTTTGTTATTTTTTAATTCTGTGTTGTCCTCTCAGTGTTTAAAAGCAAAGCAGCCAATGTTCTGGTGGCTTGGTTGAACATTTAACTGCCCTACCAAGGGTTTTCTAACAAATATCAACTTAGAAAAATCCCAGTTTAATATTAGTTCATAGCAGACACTGCCACAAAGCCCAGTTTCAGACTGTACTGATATATTTTTCAACCAAGCCTGAAATAAATCCTTCTGGGAAGACAGGGAGACATCCCAGAGCCATTGTTACCTACTTCCCTTTACATTTCCTAAAATAAACCAGACTCATTTTCTCTCCCCTTCTGTTTTTCATGAATAAAGTTTGGGAATTAGTGATTTATTAGCAGAAAGGGTCTGAAACCCATGAAGAGATTCTTCTGTGTGGCTGTATCATTTACTTTGAAATGTTAAGTATATCTATATATAGTGAGCAGGTGGATTTTAATGTCTGTGGATATATATATGTATTTTCCCCCAAATTAGTTTTCCAGCAGCATGTGCTGATTAGAGAAATGACAAGAAAATCTGATGATGACTGAAGAAAGTTTTTCTATAAAGAGATCATTTCAAGGGCAAGAGCAACTTCTGATGGCTCTCATCCTGGAGCACTGGGAATTGAGCAGGGAATAATCTCAGCATGGAATTCAGTGCCTTGTGTTTATCCCCATGCTCACATTTTGATAGTTGATATAGGTAACTAATCCTGCTCTGATCAGTCACTTCTTAGCGTGTGTTTCTCTTTCAAAATGTGGATGTGGCTCCAATTAATACTAATTGGATTTATGGAGGAAAATACTCTCCAGGACTTTCGGGCTAGGTTGGTGTAAGAGCTGCGTGTTGTGGAATGTGATCACCGCAGAAGCATTGCCAAAAATATTCCTGCCAAATCCACCCATTTTTCCCCTTTTTCTCCTTGTTTGTAGCAAAAAGAGCTGTTTGCAAACCAGCTTTATCTTGAGCAGAGCACGGGTCTGTTCTGTCGGACTATGGGGGGAAAGATATTGAAATATAAATATCAAAAGGAGGTGTAAGGTCGTTAAGTGCGCAGTGCCAGTGAGGGCAGGCACAAAAAGGACATTAAAGGCCAGAGGAAGAACTCCATGGGAGCTGAACCTTTGAGTAGCTGCTCCCACGAGCAAGGAGCTGTGAGTAGGAGCTCATCAGCTGAAGGTTGAGAGCTGCCACTGCTTGGGGTGGGAGCTGGAGCTGCAGGAGGAGAATCAAAGCCTCTACATTCATCTGGCTTGTGGCTCCTGGTGGCTTGTTGCCGTCATTATTCTGCTTTTCCTGTGAAGAAATTGGTATTTTTTGCTTCTCACAGTGCACTGACATTGTTGGTGGTTGTGTTTGTAGAAGAGTGGGGGGACCTTCCATCAATTAAAAGGTGCTTGTGAGCAGCCTGGAGCTGGATCTTCAGCACAGACAGCAAGAAAAAGCCTCCCAGTCTGGTTTGCAGCACTAAAATATAGATTATCCGAGCTGGGGTCACGGGCTGCAGTCAGAAATCTGTGCAGGCTGGGGAGCGTGGAGCTGTGTGAACAAATCTGCATAAGCGCGCCTCGAAATCCCGGCACGTTCCGCGAGCAGCGACTTCCCCAGTGCAGCCACACTTGTTTAGGCTCTCCCACCTTCTGAATGACAAAAAGCAAAACCCAAATATGTGACAGAACCGGGAGTATTTATAGCTGCTATTGACTGTTGTTGTGGAGGATGGAGATGCATCTCCTTCCTCAACACGTTCCATATGTTGTATGGATCCGTAGGTGGTGTTCCCGTGCGTTTGGGGATCTGTCTATTAACTCATCTAACAGCAAATGATTCGCTTGTTCTGTTTGTTTACCCAAGCCAAGCTAAACTTGGCTAATGGTGGTGTGGGCATTTAAAAATATCCCTTTGCCTCATTAGACAGCCAAGCTGGGGAAGAGTTGCTCAGAAATGTTCTGCGGTGCCTTGGGGCTTTGCGGGGCCTGACTGGTATTAAGTCCAAGGAAGTTGGTGTGGATTCTCAGCTGGAGAGGAAGATTGGACTGGAATTGTGCTCCCAACTTGGAGCAGAAATTGGGAGCAGAAATCTCCCGATCATTGTCCCCTGATGCTGATGAGGAGGAGATGCCAAGGCCTCCCGTGCGTTGTAGGTGCAATGTTAGGTACCTCGTTAATTCTTAATTCTTCTGTTCCTCCACTCCTGTCCTTATTTCCCATCCCTGTCTGCAGCCAAATTCCCCATGAGGTTGGACTTTGCCTCTTGCCTTGTCTCAGAATTAGCTCCAATTAGCTTATTCATCCAGGGTTAATGAGGAGGGCAGTGGATCCCACAAATGTCCTGCACGGTGTAGAACAGGAATATCCACCAGCCATCCATAGCCAGAGCCACATCCAGCGCCAAGATTCTGCACATGGAGCCACCCCAAACATCCTGGAATCCTCACCCTCATCCCAGCAAAGCTTTCCTATTCCCATTCCTTGTCCCTGGATCCCCGAGTACCTTTGGTGGTGCTTCCAGAGCCTGGAAGTGCTTATTTTTTCTTATTTTTTCTTTCCTGTTTTTTTTTTTTT
>VZRL01000207.1:341571-357368 GCA_013397895.1 Origma solitaria | reverse complement strand
TTTGTTTTTTGGGTTTTTTGGGTTTTTTTTCCCCCGCAGTCTGACAGGAAGCAGCAAGTGATTGCAGAGCAGAAAACTCTGCTCCACCAAACACATTCCAGCCATTCCTTCACCCACCATGCTCCTGCCTGGAGCTGAGGGGAAGGGAAAGTTGACATCACCTCATCCTGGCTGCAAAAGCAAACACAGGCACGCTGGGCACCACAAAACCTGCCCTTGGTGTGGTTCTGCAAAGCTCAGGATGTTTATCCCCAGCTCCCAAATGAGCCTCTAGAGGATCTGGGATGAGAAATGAATTCCTTGCTCCGGATGCAGACACCATCGTGCCCTTGGATGGGGCAGTGTGAGCTGGGATTGAACACCTTCTCTCCTCGGGGTGGTTTCCCGGGAGAAGAATGGGATCTGGGAGTGCTTTCTGCGCCTGGGCCGGCCTGAGACTGAGCACTTCCATCCCAATAGTGATAGGCAAACAGGAGCTCCAAACTGTGGCTTCTTCCCTCTGTGTCTGCGATCTATTAAAAATCAGCAATTTCCAGACTGGGTGGTGAGAAGGGATCCCAGGGGCTGTCACAATGCAGAATCTCTGACATGATTTTAAGGAAATGAGTGAAAGTTTATCCCAGAATCCCAGAATAGTTTGGGATGGAAGGGACTTTAAACCTCCTGCCATGGGCAGGGACACTTTCCATGATCCCAGGGTGCTCCAGCCTGGCCTTGGACACTTCCAGGGATCCAGGGCCGCCAACAATTCTGGATCCTAGATGCTAATTTTTATTTTTTTAATTCCAATGAGCATGACTCAGTGCGGATAATTTACCTTTGGCCAATGATGGGGACAGGAGATGCCTAAAACACATTTATTTACCTACTCCCCACTTCTCCCATATTTCCTAGAGATCAATTTGAACCTCTCCATTTTCCCTGGCGAGATACAATCCTGCTTCGGATTCAACAAATCACCTCGATGTAGAATTTGCTAATTTCTCAGTTTAATCTGATCTTTAAGCACCCTTCCTTAGGCCTCTCCTGCAAATCCTTGGCTTTGTTTTGCTTTCCGAGCCCAGCCTCGCCCGAGGCATCGCTCCCTGGCCCCGCACCTGAGCAGGGCGATGCTCTGGGGGGTGACTGCTCCTGTTGTCAGCTGTGAGGAAGGTTGGAACATTTTCCTCCGTGGCATCCTTCCCACAGCTGTCATTGCTGTCTGCAAGTTTATTCTCAGCACAGTGTGAAGCTCTCAGCCCTGCAGAAGGGCAACACTTCCCCTGAAATCGCGAAGACATGAGTTTTATATTCAGTTTGCTCTCGAGCAGAATGGAACTTGTTACCAGGTCCTCTTCCCTCCTTTGATTCGAGATTGGTGTGCACTGTTCAGGGGATTTTGGGCCAATTTGCTCCGAGTGCTGCATAAATGTGTTTTATTCTGAGTCAGAAAAGGTTCTCTGGCTAGAAAATTGTAGCATTGTAGATAATGCACTATATTGAAGGCCACTCTTCTAAAAATATAGAAATGTTTTTCCTTCGCACAGAAAGCTTGTGTTGCCACACAGACTCATCGAATCCTGAGGGGTAAAGAAGAAATCTTAATTATCCGTGGAAAACAGAGCATTTCCTTGTGTATCCCTGAATCCCAGCTCCAATCTGGCTGCGCTCACCTCCTGCAAAGAGGACACGGCTCCAGGATTTATCTGGGATGGATGTGCACATGCACCTGTGTCCTTGAGCAGGGACATAAACACCACATCAATAGGAATAACCTCCCAGAGTTATCCTGATGCACGCAGAATGCGTTTGGGAGTGGAACTCAGCGTGGGGGATACTATTGGGAACTGGGAATTATCTGAAAGGTTCATCTGGGACAGCAAAACCTTGTGGCTCCGCAGACATCAAGATATCTGCTGGAGAAGTAACCCACAGAAGGAAAATATGAAAATAATTGGCAGTGGAACAAACAGCAATGCGTGGAATAAAGAAGAGGGAAGAGGAAGTAACTGGCAGGGAGTAGCAGATGAGAATTTTATAGGGAAAGTCGGTGGCATCCTGTGAGTTCCCAGCCTTTATGGCTGTGGTGGCAGCAGCAGCAGCTCTGGGCTCCCCAGACCAGTGTGGCTCCTTCGTGTTCTGGTTTTCAGGCTGTAAATCAGGGCTCAAATCTCATTCCCCATCTGAATTAGGAGGAGAAATCCTTGGCTGTGAGGGAGGTGAGGCCCTGGCACAGGTGCCCAGAGCAGCTTTGGCTGTCCCTGGATCCCTGGAGTGTCCCAGGCCAGGCTGGACAGGGCTTGGAGCAGCCTGGGACAGTGGGAGGTGTCCCTGCCCAATGGGATCAGCTTTAAGGTCCCTTCCAACCCAATCCCTCCTGTGATTCCATGATTCTCTGTTTTACTCAAGCTCATTCTCTCCAAGCAACCTGGGATGGTTCCTGCTCTGCACCTTGGGCCAGCCATGGACATGTGCTTGCAGGCTCCAAAATGTCAGATTTTTCACTTTGAACTTCAGCGAAGGGAGAAATATGTCATAAACATGCAGCTATTTGAAGCAAAAAAAAAAAAAAGATTTATAGTTGTTGATGCAGAAATTTCAGAAAAAACAATTGCTAAGGCAGCTGTGAAATTACTGCATGGGAGAGAAGCGAGGCTGAGGGAGCTGGAGCTGTCACTGTGTGAAGGAAGCTGGAGCTGCGGTTTTATGAACTCACGATCAGCTGTTACCTGCTCACAGGAGAGCTCTCCAGCCCTGCTCTTGTGGGCATCAAAAATTCCAGAAGCAGAAGGTGGGAATTAGTGGATGGCTCAAACCGGTTCTCCCAGCCTGGCACCGGCGCAGAGGGAGCACGGCAGGTTCAAATCCAGGTTAGCTTTTCCTTCCAAGGAGCAGGAATTCCATTGACGTTGTTGTTTCCCCACCAGGCAGGGCTTCTCCACACTCAAGGCCTCCCAGCCACCGGGTCAGGGAGCGTGGATTCCCAGCCCCCAAAGGGAATCAAAATCCAGATGCTGATGGATGCAAACGCTCGGGGCTGGCTGGAACAGCTGGAGGAACGTGCGGGACAGGACCTGCCCTTGCAGCTTCCAACCTGAATTCCTGATTCCCTTCCTGCCTTGCTCCCTACAGAGATCCTCCAAGCTGCTCTCCCTGCTAATTCCCCAGTTCAGTGTTTGTTCCCGAGTGGCTGCAGCACTCACAAGTTTCCTGGAGCCTTTCCATCTCGTGTTTGGGGCTGACATCACCATTCCTGCAGTGAATTCCTGCTCCTCCTCGGGGCTGACCTCCGACTCCGCGTCGGGTGCTGTGTCCTGGAGTTTGGGAATGCTGCCTCCTGCTCCTGGGAGGAACCACACAGGCACAAACTTCTTGGATTTCAGGAATTCCTCAGGCATTTGCCATTTGTTGTCTTTTAGGATTTTAAGAGCTGGATGCACTTTATCGGGATTTTGGTTCTCACTGCAGATTTTTCTTTCTCTGGAATCTATTTCTGTCACTGAGATTTGAGAGCTCCTTGGCTCTGTGGTTTTTTCCCCCGTTTTTAGTGTTCAAATGAATCTGCTGAAGGATGCATCCCTTTCATTCCATAGCTGTGGAATAAGGAACTGATTTGTCTTAGTGATTTGCTCTTATGGTGACTCCTGTAGCCTGCTAAAACCAAATCAACATTTTCTTTTCACTGCTTACAATTGCACAATTGATATTTATTGCTCAGTTCCTCAGGGAGGATAAGTAACCCGTTCCTAAAAGGACAGGAAAGATGGATGCTTTTGCAGGAATCGCTTTAAAACATAAATATTTATTTTTTAAATTGCTAAATCCTACTGTCCTTCAAGTTCAGGGATAATAAGGTCAGACAGGAGACACAGATTCCATGGAGAAATTTGTCAAGTTTAGTACAGAACTTGTAATTCCTGCTTTGTTCCCCATTGGCATTTGAGTAGCAGGACCCATAGAGATTAATAATCAAGAACAGTGAGAGAACTTTCCTGGAGAAAAAGTTGGAGGACAGGGCATTGTATTGGTTGGAATCCGGGCTGGGAATCTAATTTGATGAATTTATCCAGACAAGCTATTCAACTTTGGAGTGACTCAGCTTCCCTATTTTGAAGCAGAATTACCAGTAAGACATTAAATCTAGATGTTATTAATGGGAAATCAAGTTACATTGCCGAAGGTATAAAAAAAAGGGTTCATATCCTGCTTTAAATATAACGATTTTCTCACTTCCAGTAACTTCTGAGGCCATAAAAATGGCCTGGATTACAACTGAAATGAAATTGATAAAGGACGAAGTGGTGCTTATAGAAAATAAGAACGGTGGAATGTGCTGATCCAAGGGAAACAGGAAAAATGCTCCATTCAGGATCTCTCAGAAGCACAGGATCCTCAGAGATCACCGTGGGTCTGCCATCCCGGCGCCTGCTGAGAGAGGGAAGGGAGCGAGGCGTTTCCTTGCGGCACATTTCATGCGTGGAAGCGTTGGGCAGAGTTGAAAGGTCGCGAGTTAATTTTAACTGGAAAGAAACTCTTTGGCAGCGGTTAAATAAATCAATGAATGGAGTTGGTGCAGCCGTGTGAATAAAAGTGTTTTGTCCCACGAGGATCCCTGAGGTTTGTCAGAGGTGTTTGGAATACCCAGTCCTTGTAGCAGCTCTTGTTTTGCAGTCAGTACAAGGGAAAGTTCTTTGGGCTTTAAAATATTTACAAATACATAACGAGGCAGTAACCAAGCTCAGCACTCTGCTGAAAGAGTGTGTTGTAGGGTCTGAGGGAGGATTTATGTAACATGGATATATTTACACGTGGAAAAGGAAATCCATATGATAAAGGATATTGGGTAGTTTGAAATACAGAGGGAACTGGGTGTGAAACCCTGAGCTGAACTCCAGACTTGGCTTTGAGGCTCATCCTGATGCGATGATCGAGTGTTCAGGGTTGTATGAACTCAGTAATTATTTAAAGTCATTTAATACAACGGAATATTATCTGTACCAAGGAAAACCATCCCAATGTCTCTGCCAGCAGGGCAGCGGCAAAGAGATCCGAGCAGGGGCGGATTTCTGCCCGCCAGACAAAGACTTGACAGCATTTGTGGGGAAATAAGCTGCTCTGTTTGCAGACCGGAGCAAAAATCCTTTCTGTACAGCTGGTGAGTTTTTGTTTTTGCAGTCAAAACAGATGCACTGGCTGGGGCAGCCTTTGGGAAAGGTTGGCCTTAACCCGTGCTGCAGTCGTTAGTGGGAAATTCTGTTAATAGTCAACTCTTGGCTGTTTGGAGAGGCTGATTCCAGGCCAGCTTTCTGAGGAAAAAGTTACCTGCTGTTATAGCTCTGATGGAGTGAAAGCTCCCCCAAAACAATAATAAAAAAAATCAAACACCTCTCACTCCTTCTACTCCGCAGCCATTAAAACCCAAAGAGAACGTAAAAAGAGCACGTGCACGCTTCTTCACCGTTCTGAGGGAGCCCTAAATCTGTGCCAGTGAAACGCTCAGAGAATGTGGCTCTTTGTGCCTGTTAGGCACATTCATTCTTCTGGAAGCACTGGCTGTAAATCCAATTTTATAGATTAAAGACTTGTAGCATAATGTAGGCACCTGTCGGTTTATGGCAGCCTAAAAATATCTGCCTGCCTATAACATGTTTTTCAGCAACTTGGAGCATATGTATGTTTTTTGCTACCTTTTAGCTATTTTTTCCAGTCCTTGTCTGTCACCTCGGCTTGTTGTGCTGGCTCTAATAGGAATAATAAAGGACATGCTGGATCAGATGCAGTGTGGGCTTGCCATTAGCAGTGAATAATAAAATCAAATATCTCCCCACGCTGCAGGAAGGAGTCAGGCAGCAGAACCATCACTGCTTGAGCTGCCAGGGTGGGGTCTGGCTCTGCCAACGAGCTGGGGGTGATTGCAGAGATCTTTCTGCCTGGGAAACACTCGAGGATTCTGTTTTGTCAAGGATTAAATGAGGAGGAGGCTTTGTGGTGTCAGGGTACGACGATCTCCCCGAGCATGAGGAGTTGGGATGTGTATTTTGGAGCTCAGATTTGGTCAAGGAGCTCAGTGTGGGGTGCCGGGGCAGCTCTTCCTCCAGGACGTGTCTGGGGGAGCACAGCAGGATCACCCTGGAGCCTTTGGCCGGGGATTGGTGTCCTGTAAACGGCAAATGCTCTGCGCAAGCGATTGTGGAGCTTGAGAGGAGTGAATCAAAAATCATTGCATCGCTGAATCACAGAACCATGGGATGGTTTGTGTTGGAAAGGATCCTAAAGCCCATCCCATTTCACCCCTGCCATGGCAGGGACAGCTCCCACTGTCCCAGGCTGCTCCAAGCCCTGCCCAGCCTGGCCTGGGACACTGCCAGGGATCCAGGGGCAGCCACAGCTTCTCTGAGCACCTGTGCCAGGGCCTGCCCACCCTCCCAGGGAACAATTCCTTCCTAATACCCAACCTAAATCCACTTTCTTTCAGAGAGAAACCAAACCAGACCTTTTAGATCCTTTTGCTCCTTTCCAGGATAAGATCAAACTTGTGACGAACAAATGGAATATGAGCTATTCCAGATGAGATTCGGGAATCTTAGCACCCCAAACCTGAACCTGATGCCCAGATCAGAATCTCTGCTTTGGGAATCTGTTTTCCTTCCCACCCTCCCTTAACGGCATCGAGATTTCTGTCCCTCCATTTAATATGATTGAAACTGGCCAATGGTTCAATGGCTCAAAACCTCCCTCACGGAGAGGAGCGCAGAGGCACAGCCTGGCAGCTGCCGTGATTCCCCAGCCCTGTTTCCTCAGCAGACCTGCCTGAAAAGCCAAGGCTGAGTTGATGTAACCCCTGCCGCTGCTGGGATGAGCTTGGCTCAGGCTGGAAGTGCTGAATCACCCCAGAGTGTGGAATTTGGTTGGACAAAGCTCCAGCAGGGCTTGCAGATAACACCGAGCTTGAAACTCGGACACGGCAGGGAAGAAACAGGAAGGAAATCTGAGCTCTTGTAGGTCAATCTTTTGGTTACATTGGCATTAAATCAAGAACAGGAGGAGAAAAATTTTGCAACAAGAATCTGAGAGGGTTTTTTTTCCCTGGCTTGCCACTTTCTATTTATGGGAACCCAAAATGACCTGGCTTCCTGGGCTGAAAACAGTAGGAAACATGCCCTTGGTGTCAGTCTGACTTCGGCATTTCCAGCCAGTCTCTGCTGCATATTTAGGACATTTTTTAATGGATGCTGTAGTCGAGAGGTGGTGGGACCTGGGACTGCATCTTGTGGCATGGGAAGCACCAGGAAAGGCTAAGAAAGTCATGGAATTCCAGACTGGTTTGGGTTGGAAAGGACCATAAAAATCATCCCTCCCACCCGGCCATGGCAGGGACAGCTTCCACCATCCCAGGCTGCTCCAAGCCCTGTCCAAGCTGGCCTTGGGATCCAGGGGCAGCCACAGCTTCTCTGGGAATTCCATTCCAGGCCCTCCCCACCCTCCCAGCCAGGAATTCCTTCCCAATATCCCATCCATCCCTGTTTCAGCTTGAAATCAGTGCTGATCTTAGGGCTGCCTCTCCCACCCCCAGTAAATCAACATTTGGTGCTTCCCTCATGCTCCCCCTCCCCCTTTGATAAACATTGTCACTCATTCTTTCCCCAACAATACCTCCAGGAAGAATAAGGCAGAAATGGCCAACACCAGAGAGATTAAGCAGAGCCATCAGCAGTCCAACTGTTACAGTTTTTCTCCCTTGCTTGGCTCGTGTACTAAATTTAATTTGTCCCCCAGACAGCTCAGAATCTATTTTTTCCCCCCTGTTCTGTTTTAATGCACTCTGGCTCTTACCTGAGCTCGTACGATCCAGGAACAGAGTGATGAGACAGGAGGTGACACTCGGCACCCATTAAACCTGGGACAAGGCTCCCCAGTGACTGCGGCACAGCCTCATCCCCGGGAATCGCTCAGCCTCTTCATTTTTGGGGAGAGCAGAAGTTTGAGGATGCGTTAACAAACCTGGGGAATACAATATTTGTTCTGCTTCTGAAATATGGCATTTAGGAGAAATCACAGAGTCGTGGAATCGGAGAATCCCAGACTGGTTTGGGCTGGGAGGGACTGAAGCCCAGCTCCTTCCACCCTGCCATGGGCTGGGACACTGTCCCTGGCCCAGGTTGCTCGGAATGGCACTCGTTCAAAAAAACACAATTTTTTTTTTGTCTACCAAGCCCTTCCTCAGTCTTTTATCCTGCAAGGCCTTGAAAAGTGAACTTGAATTTTTGGTGTTTGGCTTTGGTCAAAAGGAGCACCATCACAGACAGCACTTAATGGCTCTTAAATAGCTCACTACTCTTAATCTTTTTTGATCACCAGAACCAGAGGGAAAAGTGTTCCCTGGGCCTTTCCCTCATTTTTATATAATATTGAGGCCGCAGGGTTCCTATTTTTCTAGCAGTGACTTTCACCAGATTCACTTTGCTTGTCCTGAGAAGCTTTTTGCTGCTTTTTTTTTCTTTTCTGGAAAATTTCAGTAACTTTCTTCCAAGTTTAATCAACCCCCCTCCAGGAGAGAAAAATTCCACTTGGGAGCAGCCTATAAAAATGGTGATCTCTCACCTGGATTTTCCAAAATCTTCTTCCTCAGAAGTAAATCTTAGTCCACCTCGCATCCTTTTGCTCCTGTCTGCTGGGCGTTTGCAGCCTGCTGGAAAGAATTAGGATTCATTGCTGTATTTTTTCCTGTGCACACAAATAATATACATGGGATTATTTATTCATAGGTGTGAGGAAATGGTATGAGGACTTCAAACAAAATTAACATTTAAAAAATGCATGAAAAGTGATTGCAATATTTAGTCCTGCCTTAGACATGGAGCTTTATTTTTTTCTTCCTCTGAACTTTCGGAAAGAATTCTGTTTCTAAAATCAAGCACCTATAGATGTCAGAGGATAATTGGGTATTAAATTGAAATAAATTACCTCCATTTCTGTGAAGCCCTCACCAGTGCTTGAATATTTGACACTTTTGTGAACATTGAAAAATCTGGAATAACTGAAGAAGTTTATAAATTCTTTGTGGTACTTTTGGTTACCCAAGAGAACTTTACAGACAGAGAATTGACTTTGAATCTCAATCTCCCTGTGCCACATCAGAGCACCTGAGCCACATTTTCACCAGGCAGGGTCAAACACAACTTCATACTTAGAACATTTTGGAGTCTTTTACTGAGCGTGACTTGATGCCCAACTTTCTGTAGGTAGCAGCAGGAGGAATAAATGTGGAGAGGGATTTGAGCAGAGCTGGGACTGAGCTCTGAGCTTGGCGCTGCTCAGTTCTCTGCAGTGAGACCTGAGAGCACTTCTCTGCTTCTCTCTCTTCTGCAGTTCAGAGGTAAAGCCATCTGAAGGAAAAAGGACTCCAGCCTCTCCCAGACACATCAGTTAGGCCCAGCTGGAGGATCTGCTCAGCAAGTGGAGCCCAGGCTCAAATCTCTGTTTCAGTTCCAGGGTCAAAGAGGGAAGGAAGAGCTTTCCTTCTGCAGCTCCATGCACAGCCAGCTGGAAACACTGTATGGCAATGTTTTCATTAATTTAAGTCATGTGGTAAAACAATTTCTTTTGTCTGAGAGTTGCATGGATGCGTGTGATGAAGGTTATTATTTTTTTTTAGAACAAGAAACTCTCAAGATCTCTCTAGAGAAAGGCATTGATGCTTCCAACTCTTGTCACTCTAGATAATAGGTACCAAAAGTTTTTGCAGGTCATTTCTGTGATAGAGAATATCCTCAAATTAGGGATTCTGCAGAGATAATGGCAAATGGGGGGAGTGGAAACAAAGGAAATTGGAGTAAGGATTTAAAAGAAACAGAAGTCAGAGGGCTCTTGCATTTGACCTTCTCTGAGTATTTATTATTTCTGAGTTCTTATCTGCTGCGAGCGTGGGTATGGGTGGGAAAGGGAAGCTGAGGGAGAAGAATGGCTGTTTTTCTGCTGGCCAGAGGCAGGTTTGGCACAGAGCAGAGGACGGGCAGTGTGCTGGTGTGTGCTGAGGGCACAGGAGCAGGGAGCTCCTCGCTGGTGGGGGCAGGAAGTTCTCACCCACCCTGCTGGATGCCAGCGCTGCTCCTTTGTTCCCAGCTCAGGAATGTGCTGCCTGCACCACAGGCACAATGCCTGGGATAAAATGTGCAGCTCCTGTGGGTGGGGAAGAATGTTTCAGAGGGCTCAGCTGAGCCTTCCTCTGGCCTGGCAGTGGGGCAGGGAGAAGGCGAAGCCTGTGCCGGTGTCATGGTCTCGCTGTGTCTGCTGGCCTGGGGCTGGCTGCGGTTCCTGAGCCAGATGTGCTTGGGTTCATGGTCATTTAGAGTCTCTGGTTTGTAAAGATCTCACATTTTTTACAGGATGGATCACATTGGTTGGATGGTTGGTTAGGTGTAAGCGACATTAATGTTGTTCATAGGAGAAGAGAAGGCTCTGGGAGGAGCTCCTTGTGGCCTTTCAGTGCTTCAGGAGGCACTGAGAGGAAGAGAAAGGGCACAGACTTCTAGCAGGACCTGTGAAAGGCCACGGGACAAGGGTTAGTGGATTTACACCGACGGATTTAGGTTGATTTAGACTAGATATGAGAAAGGAGTTTTTACCATGAGGGCAGGGCACAGGTGCCCAGAGCAGCTGTGGCTGCCCCTGGAGTGTCCAAGGCCAGGCTGGGCAGGGCTTGGAGCAGCCTGGGACAGTGGGAGGTGTCCCTAAGTTGATCTAGATGGCCTTTAAAGGTCCTTTGCCAGCCAATCCATGATCCCATGAATCATTCCTTGAGGCTGATCAGTGTTGGTGCCGCTGGGTTAGAGACACTCCCCAAAGTGAGGACAAAGCCTTGGATCCCATCCTCACCCATCCCTGCTCCCAGGAGAGCTCTCACTGTGCCTCTGTGACCCTGAGCGGCTGTCACTGTGCCCCGTGGTGGTGACAACGCCCTGAGGCCTTACCCAGCTCACGGTGACCCTGAGGCAGGTTCAGGGAGCAGAGCACTGTTGGGAGCTGTCAGCTGGAGACACCCAGAGCTGTCCCTCCTTTGCAAGCCACGATCTGAAAGCTCAAGGTCCCCAAGTCCTTGGGCTGCTGGCTGGAAACTCCCACAGAAGCATCCAAGAGCCTGCTTCCCCTATCTGCTCCCGGGGAGGGAAATGTGACAATTCACTCTGGGGACAGCCCTGACTTCCTTCATTAGCCTGCTATCAGTCTGAGGCTGCTCGTTTTTCCCGGAGCCTCGTCAGAGCCAGTTCAGGGAGCAGGGCTGGGTGATGGAAGCTGCTCCTCGGGATGAGCATCCTGCCCCTGTGCCCTACAGGTTGTCCTTCTTCTCGGCCTGGGAGCGGGATCCCATCAGCCTGGGTGGAATCCCCAGAGACTCCTGGCCGGGCTCCGGAGAGGCCTTCCCTCTGGGTTGGTTATTTCCCCGTGTTTATTCCGCAGGAATGATCAATAGAAGCCTTCAGCTGGAGCCAGCAGGACTTGCAGGAGCCAGCCTGGAATGACTTCCCAGTGCCGTGTGCCAGAACTGTGAATTCCTGGCGTTCCTGCCACCTGAACAGCCTCCGTGGCACTTCTGCAAGGGATGGCTTCAGAGCTGATCCATGGATTTAATCACAGCGGGGTGGTGCAGAATTCCTGCCGCTCCCGATGGAATTGTGGCACCCCGGGAAGGCTGGTGGCACCAAGTAAAATCTTCCTGAGGGGACAATCCTTCCTGGTTGGTATTAGGAGCTTCACAAAAATACCCAACCCACTGAATAAATGCAAAATTTCACTTTTTATGTATTTTTAATTCAACTTGTTGCCTACTCTAGGAAACCACTTATTTTTTTTTAACTCTGTCAAAGGGCAGTAACTTTAAAAAAACTTTTAATTTCTTTTTTTCCCCCAAATTTTTAAGATTCTCTTTGTTTCCCACCCCAAAATAATGGGGTAAGACCATGTATCATTCCAGAAGCCATGAGCAGAGAGCTCCTCTCAGCAGTGCACTGTGGCTGGGCACGAAATGCTCTGGTTGGGATTTTATGAGCCAAATGTAAATGTGCTTAATGAGACACGAGGGGACTGGGCTGGGGCTGGGGAGAAATGGCTTTTAGCAGCAGATGCAGACAAAAGGATTGGATTTCAATCCACAAAAAGTCAAAAAGAAATAGAGACTGGGGTCCCAAATGGAGGGAGGAGGTGTCAGAATTTGGAAGGCTGAACAGCTGTAGCTTGTTTATGGGTCTTAATCCATTGTTAGAGAGCTGGAAATTATACAAAAAGCTAAGGGCATTTAAATCTTTTTTCCTTAGAAAAGATCTGCAGTTGACCAACACAGGCTACAAAAAAAAAAATTGCAAAATTTATCAAGAGTTTTCGGCTTATATGGAATGAACCTAAAATATATTGAAAGATTCTTCTGCGTGGGTGTTGTAGGGAAAACAGTTGAAATCACTGAATGAAAATAAAATCATTGGGATATCTCATGGTGTCAGAAATCTGATGAGTGTCTGGAACCTGCTCTTAACCTACAGCTGAGGATATTCCTGCTATGAAAACTCTTTACTGGCAACCTATAGAAGCATTTTTCCTCCAAGTGTTGAAAAGTGGAATATTTCTGACCTTTAACAATGGTGACATTTGATACTGGTGAAAAAAGGAAGCAAAAAGTAATTATGAAATATTTTTATTGGCTTCAGCAGCAACTCTGCAGTGCAGATGGTTTAAATTACCTTCCTCGGGGTTGGAGTGTAAGGCTCAGCTCCATCTCCACAGTTTTAATATTTAAAGCAAGGTACTAACTCGCTGGCCTAGATCTTGAAAGCAGCTTAATTGAGCCTTTAAAAGCTGGTAGTTCTCTCTCGTTGTACAGGAGTCAACAAACACTTCTCCCTCTCCCGTTCCCTGGCACTGCATTACTCACACTCACACAATGACAGGCTGAAGAGAAGGAATTTTTTCCCCCAGACTGTTCTGTCTTTCAGCAGAACACGAATCAGACGGAGGCATTTGGACGCCACTGCCTTGTTGGTTCGGTGACTGAGGCCCAAGTGGGAGTCACACACAGGTTTGGGGTGGGAGGGACATTTAATCCCACCCAGTGCCACCCCAGCTATGGGCAGGGACATCTTCCACCATCCCAGGCTGCTCCAAGCCCTGTCCAGCCTGGCCTGGGACACTGCCAGGGATCCAGGGGCAGCCACAGCTGCTCTGGGCACCTGTGCCTTCTGCCACTCTCACTGTGAAAAACATCTTCCTTAAATCCTACCCTTTCCTCTGCCTCCCACCACAAACCCACCCCACCTTCATTTACTACTAACCAGGTGCTTTTCCCAAGCAGCGCTGCTGTTTGTCTCTTTTTTTCCCCCTTTTTATTTTTCTCCTTCTTCTCCTTCTCCTTCTCCTTCTCCTTCTCCTTCTCCTTCTCCTTCTCCTTCTCCTTCTCCTTCTCCTTCTCCTTCTCCTTCTCCTTCTCCTTCTCCTTCTCCTTCTCCTGTTTTTTTCCCCCCTTAATATTTTTCTTTTCTATATTTATTTTCTCAAATAAGCTTTCTTTTGGCTTAATAGATGGATTAGCTTAACAGGGCAAAAAAGTGCGATGCCCCTCTTTGGTGTCTGCCCTGCTGGACAACTTTCTAAAACATTTAACATTTAACACTTCAATGTGAAGCTGGGTCACTTGTGGGGCTGCTTTGCTTCAGTGTTCACAGAAACCCAGAATCCCAAAATGGTTTGGGTGGGAAGGGGCCTTCAAGA
This sequence comes from Origma solitaria, assembly GCA_013397895.1. Classification (NCBI taxonomy): domain Eukaryota; kingdom Metazoa; phylum Chordata; class Aves; order Passeriformes; family Acanthizidae; genus Origma; species Origma solitaria. The sequence continues at coordinate 343,634 of VZRL01000207.1, read as the reverse complement.
GCCTCTGTTTCCAACCTGACATTTTCCATGAGACCAGGCTGTTCCCAGCCCTGTCCATCCTGGCTCCTTCAAACCTGACGAGGCTGGGGTTGAGGGAATTCCCCAGACCTCGTTGACCAGCGGTGTCCTGTGAATCCCTGTCCAGGTCAAACCCTCGGAGCAGTGTCCCTGTGATTCCCTGTGCAGGTCAAACCCTCGGAGCAGTGTCCAGCAGTGTTCAGCAGTGTCTCTGTGAATCCCTGTCCAGGTCAAACCCTCGGAGCAGTGTCCAGCAGTGTTCAGCAGTGTCTCTGTGAATCCCTGTCCAGGTCAAACCCTCGGAATAGTGTCCAGCAGTGTCCTGTGATTCCCTGTCCAGGTCAAACCCTCGGAGCAGTGCTGGCCCTAGGACAGAGCTGCCCACAAATCTGCTCAGTGCTTGATGAGTTTCAAGAGCAAATGTTAATCAATGCCTTCACTTTTCTGTGAAGAACTGAAGATTCCAAGGACACCTCTTTTTGATGCCCCAGCTGTGTTTCTCCACTCCAGAGCCAGCGGGGGAATGAGGAAGGAGCCGAGTTCATGGAAAGCTCCTGTTGGTGGCCGAGCTTTTCCCTAGAAGTCCCAGCCGTGTGTCAGACAAAGCGAAGCAGGGAGGAGCAGTGGGATGGCCCTAGCCAGGCTCCCAGATGTGGTGGGATCCCTCCAGACAATCCCTGCGAGCTCCCCAAACTTCTGCCAGGACCTGGAGCGAGAGCTGGGAAATCAGACTGGAGCCACACCTCATCCAAACCCACACAGAGCACAGAACTCCGGCTCCCAATTTGGGTTTGTACAGAAAAACTACAATTCTAAAAAGCCTCTGACTGTTGTTTTTCTAACAAGTTAAACAGATGGATTGGAAATAGTATTTACTGTTTATTTCCTCAACATATCAATATGTGAGGAGCCAGTATAAATTACGGTTTGACTGCAAACAAACCAACCCACGCCAAAGCAATAGAGTAAACACTGGTGTATTTTGTTTCAAGTCAATATTATGGGAATTTAGATGGCTGATGTTTCTGTTTTTGCTGGCTATCTCTGACTGGCGGAATTTTCAGCCTTGTAATAGAAAGAAAGAGCGATGGTTGCAGATTTTTTTAGGCGAAATTGCCGTGGCGGTTGTTCCACAGAGCATCAGAAGGTTGTCACTTCTGAAGTCGCAGGCTTTAGCAGTGGAAACAAGATTCTACCTATTTCAGAACTGTCACTTTTTTTTTTTTTTTCCATGAGAAGAACAAGTGTGAAGCCGTTGCCAGGTACTCTGATGGTGGGGTTGATGATACAGCAATCTGTTCCTTCCTCTTTTCCCGGCTTGGGCTTTCTTTTCTGTGCTGACTTCTTGACCTTTCTGGGAGTCGGTTGCGAGCCCTAAACCAGCAAAAAACCCACACAGCCAAAACAACAAAAAAAAAAGTGTTTTCTGCCATTTTAATCCCCCCAGCTGGCTCCTCTTGAAGGAATGGGCTGAGGAGGTTGAGAATGAGGGGATGATTTTTGGCAAAAACGAGCCATGAAATTGTCTGGGCTGGGTCGTGTCCCTGAACTCTGCACACCAGACTCCCCAAGTGATGCACGTCAAGCTCGGTACAGCTCAGCCCGCATGTGATTAATTTAACATTAACATTATTAATTTAGCATGCAGCCCAGCAAATTAGTGGAGATGTCAGCTCCTGACCAACCTGTCTCGCTGGCCACGTGTTCCCAGCTGCAGTTTCCCAAACGGCAGCTCGTGGAAATTGAGCCCAGATGAAACAAGGGAATGTAAAAAGAGTGAATTGAATATACTCCCCAAATTATTCACTTATTTCAACAAACAAGAATCCCACTGATGTAATATATGACTGGTTTCGATGCTAAAAGCAAATCAAGAGCTGGAATGTACTTACGTGGCTAGACAGTAAATATCTCTGAGTCCTCCTAATCCATTAAATTGCAAGAGTATGTCTGCTTGTCTAAATGGAAGGAGACATCTCTTCTCCCTACCACTGTCATTTACTCCTCCGCTTCCTGCTTCTTTAGCCTTTTTTCTTTCCTTTTTT
>VZRL01000207.1:328144-341528 GCA_013397895.1 Origma solitaria | reverse complement strand
TTTTTTTAAATAGGGCTCCTTTTGTATGTGTGAAACTACTGCTACTCCCACTTCAGTGTTCTCCTGCAAGCCGAGTGAAAGTGCTGCAGGAATTCGTGTAGGGATGGATGAATCTTTTCCCCTGGGGTTTGGCACTCTGTGGAACCTGAGCTTGAGCCCTCACCCTGTGCTTTGTGTTCTGCTTTTTGGGGTTTTTGCTGACACCTCCTTGCCTGGTGTGCAGATGAACACCCCAAATCCGACCATGATATATCCTCGTGCTGCTACATTGGCTATTCCCACCACATCCCACTCTGCCCAAAGCTCTGAGAAAAGGCACACCGAGCGTTCTTTCAGGGAAACTCCTTTTGGGTTGATAAATGTTGGTTCACTGCAGATAAATAATCTATTTCAGGATGTTTTAGTCCTGGCAGGGCTTTGGAAGTCTGTCCTGAGGCACAGAGCAGACCTGGCTGAGATCAGGATGCCAGAAGAGACGGAGGTGTCACAGTGTCCGTGTTTTCCACTTTATCTCTTTGTTTTGAACAGATTGGAGATGGAATCAGCTCTCGGGGTGCCCTGGAAATTTATTTTGGAGATCCTGACCGTGCAGGGATGGGCGTGGATGTTCAGTCTTGCTCTCTGCTGTCCGCACTGTGGTGATTGTTCCCAAATGTTGCTCTCTCATGGCTTCAGCATGTGCATCAAAGATCTTCCCAATTTCTCCAGTCTTCCACAGAACCCAAGATTTGAAACTATTGCTCTGAAATCTGTGATGGGTGATACTTTCTTACAGACTTGCTTGGGATTCAGAAGGTCTTTGCCCTACGGGAATGATGTTCCTGGAAAGCTTATCAGGTGGCTGATGAGAATCACTGCAGGACATTCTCCCAAGGGATCCTGCAGCCCAGAAGTTCTGTACCTTGAGGGGCTGCTGAGAGTGCCCTCATGATCCTAAAATAGCTATTTTGAAGGGCAGAATTGCCTTGACCTTCGCCTGATCCCACAAACATTAAAGAAAATCAGACTTTTTCAACAATCCCAAACAAATGAATGTAATTGTGGACATTTGTCATGACAGAGATGACAGGGAAGAAACCCTCTGCATTCCCCCTAGATTTCCAAGCCTCTCAAATCTCAAAAGTCATCCCTTATGGATGTGGTTCCCTCAGTGGTTATTGATTGATTCAGTCGCAGCCTCTGGTGCTGCAGACCGTGGGCAGGAGGGGCTCAGTGCCATCCCTCTGCCAGCTTTACTGGAGCCCCTCCGTGCTCCTGCCTCCTGGAATTCTTTCCCTCTGGGACAACACACTTTGGTTGCTTCTTTCCCTGAGCTTCTGTCTGCTCTCAGTTTTTGGAGCCACCAAACCTCTTTGGCAGAGGCCTCGTGTGATCACCTCTTCTGCTGGATTGAAATGTTAGCCAGTCCTTAATGCAAACACCCAATTACTCACTGAGGCAACAGCCAAATTCCGAGTCTGAAGACTTTTTACACCCCGGTGTTCTAATTTCACATAAATAATACAAATTGGCCTGCATTCTTTATGCAAAATAATGAATGGGATTAATGTGCGCTGTTTATTACAGACCAGAAATCGTCTTTCAATTAGTGACTTGTTTTGGGTGGCAGGTACAGGGGGTGTGCATGAAAAGGGGGCTGATAAAACACAGGAGAGTGATTTTTTTACATGGCCAGGCAGTGACAGGACAAGGGGGAATGGATTAAAACTAAAAAGAGATTTTAATTACATAATGGTAAGAAATTCCTCCCTGTGAGGGTGGGGAGACGCTGGCACAGGTGCCTAGAGAAGCTGTGAATCCCTGGAGGTGTCCAAGGCCAGGCTGGACACTGGGGTTTGGAGCAGCCTGGGACAGTGACAGGGGTGGATTGGGATGGTTTTGGGGGTTCCTTCCCCCCAAATCGTGCTATGATTCTGTGATAGCTGTCACAGCTTTGCTGTGTGTGAGCCCCATGTGGATCCCGAGCTCGCAGCCCTCTCTCCTGCCCTGCAGTGTGTGTGTAACACGGGAATCTCATTTCCTTCCCCACAACAGCACCCAGAGGGTGCAAACCTGATAGAGGCTGAAAAATAATCAACATCATCAGACTTTAAGAATTTTGCTTCAGCGCATTTGAATCGAGGACAGAAATCAAAGGCGAATAATGTCAAGTTTTCCCATGCCCCAAAATGTGAAGACAGTTCCCAGATCTTTTGGTTCAATATTTATTCTCCGTCTCAGGTGTTCAAGTAGGTCTTGAGTAGAAGATTATTCTGTTGAACTCACAATTGCTCCCTAACTTTTATTAAAATAGTTTCCCATTTGTTGGAAGAGCAATTTTGCTGTGTTGCACTTCAACTTGTCACGGGGACTTTGTCTGAAAACACCTGAATAGTGGGAATTGGACAATTACTGCAAACCTTTCATTTTCCCTGCTGCAAATTAGCAAGTGGTGCGAGCTGCCATGTAATTCCTGCAGCTCTGCACACTTCCAGCTGGACAAATCCCACCAAGACGTATAAAAAGAACGGTAGAACTGAGCGCTGTGTGTGCTCAGGCTGGAAGCGTTGGGTTATTCCCATCTGAAATCCCACTGCAAACGTTGCCGGTTGGTCTCCCGTGAGCCGAGGTGGGCAGGGCGTTGGAATTGCCACTTGCAGAGCTGTTAGAGATCCCTTTCAGCCCAGGAGGCAGCTGGAAAAAGCTCACTCGCAGCCTTTGAAACACAAAACTGAGACCTCAGACCACCGAGAAACGCTGGGCACGCAGTGTTTGCAGCGCTTTGTTTTCCACGCACGGTTTGGGATCCTTTAGGAAATATCTGCCAAGGAGCGGCGCTTCCTTTGATGTCACAAACCTTAGACTTTGCCTCCTTTCGTTTGAACGGGCAGGTAATAAAAAATAATAACTTTCCTTGTCGGTTCCCACCTCAGAACACAGTGCTAAAGTCTTTGTTAGCGACTCAGAGTCAAGGATTTCTTGCCACTGGTACAAATATAAAAGAGCAAGCAGGAATTTATTTATAGAGCTCCAGATCCTGCAGAATTCTGAACAACAGATTAAAGGGACTGGTGGTTATTTCATTCTCCAATGAATGTTTGACTAATTATGAGCTATCTATTTTCTTTCCAAATATCGAAATGGGAAGAAAACAAATGTTTAGCAAACTAAGCCCCGAGTTTATATTTCAAACAAATCTGTGAGGAAATGTGTCTTGCATTCACAGCAGTCTCTGCTCTATTAATCCATCAGGGGAATCTGAGGAGAGCACGGCAGTACAGGCAGAATAAGTGGAGGTTTATAGAAAACTGCCATAAATGTTCTACAGGAGTAAATAAAAATACAGATTTATGTATTAATCTGCAGCTGCTCAAAACCCAGTTTGCCTCGAAACTGGAAAACAATGTTTGCTTGTGGTAGTGTGAAAAACCAAACTCACTCCTTGTGCTGCATTTTCGTTTAACAGCAAAATGCAGGACAAAGCCTACAGCTGCAGAAATTCCTATTTTGCATTCAGTGTCTGTCCATGGCCTCCACATCCCTGGGAGTGTCCCAGGCCAGGCTGGACAGGGCATCCTGGGACGTGGGAGGTGTCCCTGCCCATGGCAGGGCTGGGATGAGATGATCTTTAAGTTCCCTTCCACCCCAAATTGGTGTGGAATTCGATGTTTTCTTGTGCAAAATACACAATTCAAAACTCATAGCGGCAGATTTATTTTCACACCATCCCAGGCGCTGTACTCAGCTTCCCAAGGTGCCGTTTTTGAGGGTGTGCTTCCCTCCTGTTCAAGAAAACTCCCGATGTGATGCCATAAAACCATTCCTGAGGGTCTCACACAGGGATTATTCCAGGCAGGCCTAAAGAGCTCCGAGAGCAAAGTGCTCACCCAGCAGAAACCAACTCGCAGTACCTTGTGGGGCAACTTAGGGAAGTTCCTTTGCCTCAGTCTCAGGTTCTCCATCTGTTACAAACAGTGCTTTGCAAAAGTTCTTTAAGATCTGCTGATGAAAACCATTTTTATACTTTTTTTTGCAGCTGTGGACACTTTTCATGTGAGAAATCCTGTATAGTTACACATGGATTCATCACAAAACTGGCAAAAAAGGAAAATATCCCAAAGAGCTATGCTTTTTTTTTTTTTTTTTTTTTAATTGCATTGGTTAGAAAGGATTAGAATCTGATATTTTCAAGAATAAATACAAATAAAAGGGATTATTTAAGCAGCTCGTGTTCAAAGCCTGCAACTCACAGTGAGCCTGGGTGTTTTGAAGTTTGTAAGGAAATTTTCTGAAGCCATGAGGCTGCTGCTGCTGCTTGGAAGCAGAGTGGAGACTTAATTAAAGGTTCAAGGGAGAAGAGAGGACAGTGAGAGTTGTAGAACCGCAAGCTGATATTTTTGAAAAGCATAATCATGTTTTTTAATATCGGGAGGATTTGTAAAAATGCAGGTTTGGATGGGAAAACTTCCTCCTTGTTTGGTGCCAGGACTCACCTGCAGCTCCCGACCCTGGGATTTCCCTGCTCTCACAGCAACTTCCTGCTTGCTTCATCCACCAGCTTCATACATTTCTGTGTGTGTGGAAAGGGCTGTCTTAGTGGGACTAAAAATGAGCTTTAAATCTTTAAATTTTTTGTAGATAACTCCACAAGTTCAATCAGAAAGGACTTTCATGTGTTTCTTTCCTGTAGATATGTTCATAGCTGCATTTCCCCTTACACAAACATTGCCCTTCACAGTTTTGTATTCTGCTTTTTAAATAATTGCATTGAAATTATTCTTGGTGCTTAACTTCCTTTCCTAGTTGCACTTTGTCTTGCTGTGTGAGTTTGGGGGACTGTTGTGTGCGGTGTTCAATTATTGTCCACTCTTTTGACATGTCAACAATGCTACAAATAACAGGTTTGGGTTGGATCCTGATCCCCATTTTTCTCGGGGGTACTCAGGGAACTATTGCCAAAGCCTCTGATCACAGAGGGCAGATGAGGAGGGAAGGAGGAGGTGTTCAAAAATCCCAGAGTCAGAGAATCATAAAGGTTGGAAAAGCCCTCAAAGATCACCAAATCCAACCATCCCCAGCACTGCCAAGGCCACCTCTGCCCCGTGTCCCCAAGTGCCACATCTGCATGGCTTTGAAATCTCTCCAGGGATGAAGACTTCACCCCTATCCCAGGCAGATGTGCCAGGGCTGGGTGACTCTTTCCATGAAGGAATTTTCCCTCATATCGACCCTGAGCCTCCCCTGGCCCAGCCTGAGGCTGTTCCCTCTCCTCCTGTCCCTGTTCCCTGGAGCACAGCCCGACCCCCCCGGCTGTCCCCTGCTGGCAGGAGCTGTGCAGAGCCACAAGGTGCCCCTGATCCCCTTTGCTCCAGGCTGAGCCCTTCCCAGCCCCCTCAGGATTCTCGAGCCCCTTCCCAGCTCCATTCCCTTCCCTGGACACACTCCAGCCCTTCAGGATCTCTCTTGTCATGAGATGCCCAAAACTGAGCCCAGGATTTGAGGTGAGGAGATGCTCATAGTCAAGATTTACTCCTATAAGTTCATGCATGGAAAAGTTCAGCCACTGGAAATTCATGGAATTGAGTTAGTTCTGAGATAATATGAATGCTTGGTCTTTGCTTTGCAAGACCCCAAATTAAGCTAAATATCAGACTCCAAGAGTTATAAACGTGTGGGGCTAAGGGACAAGGAGTGTTTGTGAAGAGAACAAGGAGTGTGTTTAGAGGGCACCAGGGAAGGGAAAGGGTATAAAAATAAATAAAAAGGGTATAGAAAGAAAAGACAAAAATCACCGGCATCATGAGCGCAGCTCCCAAAGGCTCCAGAGGTGGCCCTTGGTAGGGCAGGGACATCTGAAAGGTGGCCCCAGGGTGTTCCAGGAGCAAGGCATGGACAATGCCAGGCTGTCCCAGTGCAGAGGGAAACGGGATGGTGCCGGGAGCCTTGGGAAGCCTTTCCTCCTTTCCTTGGCGCCTCACCCCTCGGAACAGCGGCGATTTTGACAATGAGCAACGCGCCACTTTCCTCAGGGCTTTCACCTCCTGTCTCGTTGTAAGAATTTCCACCTTCATTTCAAACAAAGCTCTCACTCTTTGGAACTCCAGGAGGAAAACTTGGAGCCGTGGGCCCAGCTGTCGGAGCGCCAGGCGCTTGTCACTCGGAATTTCACCGCCTAAATCTGTTTGAGAAAGTGGCGTTATTTAGACCTGTCTGGGGAGTGCTTTCCTGTTCCTTGGCACTTTTTTGGGAGCTGAGGTGTCCCTTTGTTTCCACACACGAAATAATGTGTTACTCATCGATTTCTGCCCTCCCCGAGCTGAATCAGTCAGATGGATTTGTGTCTAAGAGCCTCATGACTCCGTTCCTTCCACTTGGGTCAAACGAGACAAATTTTAGCTCCTCAGCGCTCGGCTAAATTTACCCAGCTCTGCACACTTGATTTGGCAAAACCATATGGACTTTTTGATACATTCCTCAGAGCTCTTCGGAATCCGCTTCCAAAGTCTGTATTCCTGGCTTGTACCCACTGTTCAGTGGGAGGTGTAGAAGAACAACGCCTATTTTAGGCGGAAGGTTTCCTGTCAATGTTCTTGTCTCGGACCAGCTCTTCCCTGCAGCTCCACAAAGCGTGGAAGGGGCCAGACCTGTCCTCCCACCTCCTCCCACGCTCCCACACCTCCCCGGGATGGGGTTGGGGATCCAGTGGATCAGCTCAGGGATGAGGCTGAGCAGGGATTTTCTCCCCGTCCTTCACGCTGAGTTTTCCAGAGCGGAGCTCCTGAGCTCCCTGTGCCGCAGGGAATGCAGCTGGAGACGGAAAGGAGGACTGGAGGGGGTCTCAGGTCAGCTTTAGCTATTTGTGCCATCACACTTCGCTTTTTGCTGTGGGTTTTAGAGCTAAAAAAAAAAGGAAGATCCCCTTTTAACCTGTTAGGCAGGATTTCCACAGGAAAAAATGAATTTGCTAAACACAAGCTGTGGAGCAGTGACGGATCAATCCCCAAGGATGTGCCTGAAAGTCATCCTGGGGGATATTAGGAGTTTTAATCCTGTTCCCTGGGAATGTCTTGCCCTGCCAGTTGAGCTTCCAGTGGGACTGGAGCGTGAGCCTGCAGCAAATATCCGAGGCTTCATCCATAAAACACTGAGTGCACGGGGCCTGAGAAGGGAAGCTCCAGTAATAAGAGGTTCACAGGGAGAAAAAAACCTATGAGCTGTTGCAAAAGAAACATTTGAGAATAGTCTTAACCTCCTTCATATTTCAGAAACAACAACTGCATGCATTGCCTTGTAATTGCTTTTGAGAAATTTTTAAATTGTGAGTAGGTTTGGGGTTTTTCCCTTCTCTCAGCGGGCTTAAGAACAGATGATTTGTACCTGAAAGGAGGGATCTGAAACAGAGGGGTGCTGGAAGGTCTTAGGTTAGAGAGAAGACAACTCCAAAATCAGCTGATGCAAAACCATGACATATTTATCCCAGAATCATCTTTTCCCTCCTGCTCCCCAAACCATGTGATCGCAGAGCTCGTTTGCCCTGCGAGGAGCTGATTCAGGGAGCTGTTTTCTGGAGAGTTGGCTCTTTGCTGCCTCATTTGCTGCACTGATTCACCACAAAGTGAGGCACATTCCAAAGGTAGGAGAGGAGAAGTGGAGTGTGGGCAGCGCAGCAAAGGAGGGAGCCAGCAGGACACCTCCTTCCCACTGCACATCACCTTTGCGTGGATTTAACTCCCGGAAAAATCTCCTTCTTATCATTTTAGAGTGATTTCAAGGCATTTTTTGATACTGGGGGGTAGCAGGGATCGGGGAAAATTCAAGTGTCTGTGTCAGCTCATGGTTCAGATGAGTGTGGGAGTCAGCCTGGACTCGTGGGGTTAAAATTTGGGTTTGCTCTTGTGTGTGCCTGTGTTTGGCAGGGTTTGTAAGAACAATATAGAGAAACTGAAAAATAAAATCAGAATTGTTGGCATTTTTTTCCAGTAGAAACTATTAACTTAGAATTGAATGCAACATTTTGTTTCACATAAAATATTTTGCTTTGAGCTTTTAAATACTTTCCAAGTTTCATATCTCCTCTGCTCTGCTATAAAAATCCAATCTGAACGTGCAAATAGTTTGTTTACTCCAGAATCCTATTTTTTTTTGGAATATAAACCATTCCTTTTTGCTGCCAGCTATAGCTCCTAGTGCAGGCTCATGGAGCTAGGCCATTTCCCCTCCCAAACACTCCCAGTGAGTCAGGGCTGCGGGTGGAACTGGAGTTTTGTCACTGCCAAGAATAAAACCCCACTGCTTTGGAGAGCAGAAAACTTAAGGGCATCATTTTTGATCATCAAAACCGAAAAGCTGTGCTTCAGCATTTTGATATTTTTGTATTGCTGACGGTTCTTCGTCTTTGAAATTAAAAATACGCTGCTCACGCATCGGTTAAAAAGCACCCAAAGCCATCAAAATGCAGCTTGTGACATCTCGGGGTGGTCCACGAAGCCACCAAGGCCCTTGGCCACGTTTGGTCATCACGGTGGCTTCAGGAGCTCCTCTGTGGGTGCAACCCCAAAGAAAGCTCCCCTTGCAGAAGATCGTGGAGAAGTTTAGGATCCGGTTGGCTGAACTGACAAATTTTCTGGAAACTCCCCTAAAATCTGAGCTAAAATTATTTCTTTTTGATGCTGAAATCACAGCTGTGACAAATATTCAGCCTTCTCCGTGATTCATGTGCTCTCTGAGAATGGGAAGTGTCAGAGTAGCACAATTTAGTAACTTGTGTTTCCTTCCCCCTACTTCAGCAATTCTAACTCCACACGTTTTCTCTGGAGTGGGATATCAGCAGACCCACCCTTTATTACCTGTTTTTATCCCATTTCTCCAACCCTTCCCTGCTCCCCAGTTAGCAAATATTCAGTGCCCTGTAACGTGACCGAGTGGGGGACATTTTCTGCGCTAAACACTGCAGAATTAATTTACAATCTCATGTCTTTTCCACATTATTCTGTTTCAAAATATGTCTCAATTAACCTGGAAAATGTAATTTCCATTTTTCTCTCTCTCTTGGCAGCTGTGAAGTTTCTCTGGACCTGGACACCTCTGGCTCCCTGGAGCCACCTCCAGCAAGGTAAGACAATTCTGGGCACCTTCAGAGGTGTCCTGGGGACTCCCAATTCTCAGTTCTGCTCCTGAGGGATACAAAAAGCAGGGCTGACCCCTCTTTTCCCATCATTCCCCCTGTCCTTGACATTATTCCCGTGCAACCCTCTCCCTGCTAATAAATTAATTCACACACTTCTCCTTTTACCAAAGCACCAGAGCACGCTTGAAAGTCGCACTTCCCATCCTTTTTTTGCCTTTTTGGTTCCTTTTAAAGCATTTCAACATCTCAGATTGGTTTCCTGCACGCAATAATTGTTTCTTTGGTGGTAGGCTTCAGAAAGATTGGTTTCCTGCACGTAATAGTTGTTTCTCTGGTGATAGGCTTTGGGTTTGTGTTTGAGAAAGAAATCCTGGTGGTCTTCCACGCAATTAAATTCAAAATAGCTGTGGGGATGCTGAAATGAAAATATATTTCACTGCAGAACTGTCATCCTCACCAATCACCTCTCACGAATGCTTGCTGTTCTCTCCTTTGCTGGAAAATAACGTGTGTTTTAAAACCGGGATTTTTCTTTTCTCCCTACCCTGGTGCTCATTAGAAATCTGTAAATGAAACCTCGTTACGTTGAACAGCTGGGAGCTGTATAAAAGCCCCTCACATTAAAGCCAAAGAATTAACTCAGTGACAAAGTTAAAATGTGCACACTCAGAGGCCAAAGTGGACAGGGAACCGCTGGAGCCTTGGCAGGAGCAGCTGAGCACACGGAAAACGCGTAAAACACGTCTGGAAAAGTGGAATTCTATTTGCATGGTGTTCTCCCAGGCAGGCCTTGGTTTAATCACTCACCAAACATACGTTGTTCAAAGTCATGAGAGATTTTTTTAAAACTTCCCCTCTGTTTTAAAGTATGTAGGGTATTTTTTTAAAACTTCCAGTGATTGTCTAGAATTAGAGGAAATTTTGTTCTCCTGCTTACAGCAAAGCAATTTCATTTAGGGGACTGCACTTCTGGAGGAGTGAAATGGAGCTTGTGGTGTTTAACTGAGGGATTGACAAAAAGAACAAATCCGGGGCTGGGTTTATAGGGAATACATCTTTTACGTGACAAGGAATTATTTTGAAAAGGTCAATTTACAAATGCCAGTCCTCCTGGTAGAGTATGGAACAGCTCAATCAGAGATGAAGGACTTGAGGGTTTGCTTTTTATTGGGATAACTCTGCACTTTGTAGGGCTCTTCTTTGGGAAGGACTTTTAGGAGGGCAGCTCTGTGACCAGAGGAGGATCTGGCCCTATACTCCCTCATTCCAACCTGGAATCTGAAGCTGCTTAAAAACCACATTATTCTTCATTTGACTTTCCTTTTTTTGGGTTTTGAAGACTGTGTTTTTACATGAATTTTCATGAAGATTGGAGATGAATTTAGATTTTTAAAGGCGAGCTTTCAAGGCAGCTCACTATTTTTTGTGAGTCAGAATGGGCTGGAAACTGGTTGGAAGTAGAATGGCTGGGATCACATGGGGCTTTTCGAGTCAAAGATAGCTCCACTTGTTTGAGAGTTGCTTTCATGTGGTTTCCAAGGGAAATGGTGATTCCTTATCACATTTTTACAAGAGAGCCAATGTCAAAGTGCCTGGTGGCAAAGTTCCACTGTTTCAGCCCCCAAACTCATCTTTCCAGCTGAAATAAATACGTGTTGGTGAGGAATAAAACTCCTCTGCAAGAAGTGGGTTGGGCAGGAGGTTTTAAAGGTTGGTGGTTTAATAGAATTGAAAATTCGCTCCCCAGCAGAGCCTTGTCTTAGTGAAGGTGGGAAGAATGAGCAGGCAGAGCAGCAGGTGAAATCTCCTGGGGCTGCAGCTCTTTGCCATGGATTGGCAAGGAATTGGGAAGAGCTGGGCTGTACAAACGTGGAATTGTTTAGGCTGGAAAAGATCTCCAAGATCAGGACATTTCACAGGGCAAATGCAAGCAGAATAACCTGTGGTTCCCATCCAAATCCCACTGTCTGTATTACAGGGAGTATAGAATTCACTTTTTCATTGATAAATCCCATCAATATTTCAGATATCACACCAGGGCTCATCGCTTGAAGTACATTTTTCCCATTACACTGGCTAATTGTTCTGTGTGCAACGAGCAGATCGAGTAACCCAAATCATCCCACGGATTATTTGGGATTATTTGGCCCAGTGCTTCAGACTGGGCTCTGGGAATTGTTTTGGCCATTGATGCTTCCAAGATCAGTACCCAAATAATAACTTAGATGTGGTGGATTTAACTTCTGTCTGTGTTTTCTTCTATCAATCCAAGACATGCTTGTTTTGGCGTGAAAATCAGCTTTTTTTCCCCATTTTAAATGTTGGGCTCATCGGCCACTGACACCATTATGATTATTTTGCTTGTGCCAAGCTTTAATACATCTCAGACAAGCTTTTCTCTATTCAGAGCATCCTTGGTGGGCTGTCTGTGAGCTCTGGGGTGGGCAGGAGACGGCATCTGCTCTGCCTGACAGTGTCTGCACGGCCAGAGGCAGCCCAGGCCTGGGGGCACTGATGGGCTCCCATTTAAGCCTTTTTCCCAGCGACAGCAGCAATTTGTGTCCCTTGCCAGCCATCAATTTTCATTAGGCTGATAGGAAATGATATCTGGGAGATGTCTACCTGGCCTTCTGATCCGATTAAAATTGGTCCCAAAGTTATTGGGCCGAGAGAGGATGGGCAGTGGGACCACAGAACTCTGATCTTTTAGCCATCAAAGCCAAGTCTGCCACATGAATAACTTTGTGCATGTTTGGGAGTTATTTCTATTTTTCTGGTCCGTATTTACCATTTACCCCTTGTTTGCAGTGATATTTTCTACGACCTGAAAATCCTTTAACAATCAAAGCCATGGCTGCCCATTAATAACTTCCTTTGTGCATCTTTGGGAGATATTTTTATTTTTCTTTCATATTTACCATTTACCCCTCATTTGCAGTGATATTTTCCATCACCTGAAAATCCTTTGACAATCAAAGCCATGGCTGCCCATTAATGAATTCCTTGTGCATGTTTGGGAGATATTTCTATTTTTCTGGTCTGTATTTACCATTTACCCCTTGTTTGCAGGGATATTTTCCATCACCTGGAAATCCTTTAGCCATCAAAGCCATGACTACCATATTAATAACTTACTTGTGCATGTTTGGGAGATATTTCTATTTTTCTGCCATTCACCCCTCGTTTGCAGTGATGTTTTCCATCACCTGAAAAGCAGTGCTGGCAAACGAGGAGGAGCAGCAGATTGTGAGAGGAGCAGCAGCCACGTGAACATTAAAAGGCCTGAATATCAGCAAGGCTACTACATTTGGAAGACATTAGGTAGTTTATGTACTATTTTATGCACGGAGCCTCCTAACAGTTATTTCTCATGGATCTGCAAAATATAAAAGACTTTAGGTTAAAGGAATAATAATGAATCATTTATGAGATATTATCTACGAAGATGGATTGGTTCCATCTGTTGCAGTAATAAAAATAATAATGCTTAGCAATTACATAAATGCTTTACAGGTTTTCAGTGTGCATCACAAACATTAATCTAAGATCTAGCCCATAGCACAGTTTTTAAGAGCTTGTAAAAGGGCTGCAGCTTATACATGCTGGGTTATTTATTTATTTTTAACAAGGAAATTCGCTGTAATAGAGTTTTTAAACTGGTTTAGGAAATTGAGTTGTAGCTCCTCGGTCTAAGGCACTCTATAGATGGCCACAAAATTAGTTTCTTTTTCCTTCTGTTGGTTGAAGTTGCTGCAAATGTCCAGGAGAAATTCAGCTCCACAGGCAGGTGTTTGTTATCGCACAAATGATGGAAAGGCCTTCCAGGACGCCTTACTGGCATTATCTTCCAGTTATTTGTTAATCTCATTTTTTGTGTCTTGTAAGCAGCTCCGCTGAGGGTTTCTGAGGCAGGGAAGAGTCTGACAGTGGTTGTGCAGCTCCACACTGTTATATTTCATAGAAGATCTTGCTCCCTCAAAGAAATAATTCCTTTTGTTCACTGCAGGAACAAATCAGATTCAGGAATAAGTGGTTTCATTCTTTAGATGCAGCCTAATTTAACCAACAGAATGAGTATTAGGTTTAATTTTGTTCTGGTTGGATTTTCATTTGAATTCTAGAAAAAGTGATGATAATTTTAGACTAAAGAATTGTTTGATTGTTTGATGTGCTTGTGGTAGACGGAGGTGTGGTGAAATAGGCAGGATTTATAGGAAATGCGATTTAATATAGAATTGTCTCAACTGATATTTTGGGCTATATATTCATATACATATA
>VZRL01000207.1:244615-318725 GCA_013397895.1 Origma solitaria | reverse complement strand
TTCCCCTCCTCCCCCCTCCTCCCCTCCCCTCCCAGCCACAGCCATGGGAAGGAGCAGCATTTTTCCAGACTAGCAGTTGGAAAAATGGACTTTTTTGGCTTTCAAGGGATGGGATTTCACTTCCCCTGTTCAGGACCGAACAGTTGAAGGTTCTTGTTGCTTCTGTCCGTGGGATCAGAGCCACGCAATGGTCTGGGTTGGGAGGGACCTCAGAGATCACCCAGTTCCAATCCCGTAATTCCTGTGCCACCCTCTAGGTCATGTTTGGTGGCTTTTGGTGTCACTAGCAAGGGTTTGGGTTGGCTGAAAGATGCCAGTCTTTGCTCTGAGAGGGATGGGTGCTTTCCACACTGCTTTTGTTATGTGTATTTTCACTGACAAACATAAACTCCAATTCTGGATGCTGTTAACCTCATGCTGAAAACATCCTGGGGTTGGTCTGTCCATCCATGTGGGAATATGGATGGGAACGTGTGCATGGTAACATCTCCCCCTCACATCACTGGGACAAACTCCCAGAACAGAAATAATAATAATAATAATAACAATAATAAGAAATCCTTTCTTCCTTTTGACCTTATGTGGAGACACAGAATTCAATACATATTAATGAAATCAACAAAACTTGTCTCTACATAATTAATAAGGTTATTTATTTTATTCAGGGCCTTACTGGATGACTGAGGAATCAGAATAAGGAAGGGCACAAATAATGACAATAGAAATTTAATGTGTCACTGAGGAAAGGGCTCAGGTTCTTCATTTCTTCCTCATTTTTCTGCTCAGATGAATTTGGTGATAACCTCGACCTACAGTTTCAGCACATGCACCAGGTTTTAATTAATTGGAGCCTTTTTGCTGCCAGTGATCTCGCACAAAAAGTATTTTAGGAAATCTGTGGTGTAGGACTTCTCAGACTTCCTGTCCAAGCCCTTGGTCTCCTTGCCAGGACAGTTCTGTAACATTCTTGTCAGTATTCATTAGGATTGTTTCCTTATTCAAATCCAGATTTCGTTGGCTGGCCTATAAATGAATCCAGTACCAAAGGGTATGACATCTTTCAGGATTCGAAATGTTGCATTTTGAAATCTTAAAACCAATAAACAAAATCAAACCATTTCCACAGCTGCCTCCATTGCCCGTTGTGACCTGCACTGACAGCACTTCTCAAATGTCCAAATTTAATATTTAGAAATAAAAACGTGATTGAATCTCCCCTCCCATCTGCCTTTCTCAAATATCTGTGTATTTCCCACAGGACCAGCTTTATTTGAATGAGCTCTATTTTTAGGAAGCTGGTGAGGAACTCCACATATTTCCCATCCATATATCCATATACATATGTACGTGTGAGAGCCAAAGAGTGCAGCAAGCAGCAGACAAAATAGTGCTTTTGAAGAGTGATGGCAGTGATGTATGCACAGCAAATTAGGAGGATTTGTGTGAAATCCTTTGTACTATTCTGGTGATCAAATGTAAATCTTTCTGGGGAAAGTCACCTCTTATGGATAATAACCTGGAGCCAAGCCTTCCATGGGAATAGGGAGAAGGCAATTAAAGTAAGGGCAATAATTTAATTATTAAGGGTCCTTTTTTGAACGTTAGCAGATACTCTCATTTTATTTAGACTGATTAGTAAACTTGTGGTTTTTATAAATTTCAAATGACTCTGAAGGCTTAGGACACAGTTTAGTCCTGACAGTTTTGATCTTTGCTTCATCTATAAGCCCTGGGGAATTCCTGCTGGGCCAGGACCACGAGGTATCACTGGGAAATGTTCCTTTTTTCAGTGCACTCACTTTCCACACAGGATATTTTTTTCTTTCTGCAAAGAAAACAGGTGTTTAAGGCTTATAAAAATATAACAATGTGGGAAAGTCTGTTCTGGCAGTGACAATCTGATTTCATCACCTCGAAGAGGATGCACAGATCACTGGGCTCTTGTCAGCTGCTCCACCTGAAGTGTAAGAGCCCTCTCCACCCAGCCCAGGATAACCAGCAGGAAGTGAACCAGGAGATTACTGCCTGTCTTTGTGGTTTTCCGACTCCCACAGACATATTGTGCCACTGAGCGTTTGAAAGTTAATTCAGTTTTTCTCGCAATTCTCCGAATTGTTTGGGTGCTTTGGCACAAGAATTCACCAATTAAGAAACAAGAAAAAAGACTTTTAAATCAAACTCACCACATTTGTTCAAGTCATTGAAAAGCAGGAAATTACTGTTGCTCTCCAAAAAGCAGCTGTGTGTATACAGTGACATTTTATTTAATGATTGAAATTATAGCATAAGCATACATTGTATTACTGGTTATTCTCCTTTGTGCTGCAGTGCTGCAGAAGGCCTCGAGCAGAGATGGCAGTTCAACCAGCCAGGCTTTCTCCAGGAGCAGCAGGAGCCCAGACCTTGATGACATTAAGAAATATTAATTGGTTTTTAGGAGCTGATGTTGGAAGGGTTTTAATTGGACTTTTTGAATCTGTTCATTCGCAGGACTGGGCTGCTGCTCCCTTGGTGTGACTTTCTGTTGGTGTTTAATAGCAAGGTGAAAAATGGTGTTTTAGGAGTTGTAGAATAAAAGAATCAGAATGGTTTGTGTTGGAAGGTAACTTAAATCTCATTCAGTGCCACACCTGCCATGGGCAGGGACATCTCCCACTGTCCCAGGCTGCTCCAAGCCCTGTCCAGCCTGGCCTTGGACACTCCAGGGATCCAGGGGCAGCCACAGCTTCTCTGAGCACCTGTGCCAGGGCCTTCCCACCCTCACAGGGAAGGATTTCTTCCTAATATCTCAACTAAATCTCTCCACTTTTAATATAAAGTTGTTCCCCCTTGTCTTACCAATACCTCTCCTGTAAAAAAATCACCCTCCCTCTATTTTATAAGCCCTCTTGAAGTACAGGAATGTTAATGTTGAGCTTGCAAGGATAAATAATTCCAGGATTCCCTGGAAGCCCTGCTCACATCCCTGCTGGTGAGGAGAGGTTCTGTGGCTCCTCCAATAACCCCTTCAGCTGATGGAGCTGTGGCAACTTCCACCCCAGGGGAAAAAACAGAGGCAGCTCCTGCCTGAGCCTTGGTTTATTCAATGATGGCAAGTGTGTGAAATTGTGCAAGGATTCATTCCCTTGGAGAAAAAAGTGGCTGGACCAGTTGTAGAGTTTCCTGCTCAGGAAGGGATCTGGAGATGAGGAGGAAAAGCTCTCAGAATCTCAGAAGCAATTCAGCTGGTGACTTCTGTCCCTGCAGAGTGCCTGGAGGAGCTCCTGAATAGCCTAGAAATATAAAAAATAGATGGGGGACATGATTTGAGTGGTGCCTGATGAATAATGGACTGGGAACATGCACTGTGGCATTAAGGTCATGCTGTATTTTAATTATAGAGAAGATTGTAAATTATCTAATTATCTGCATGGCTCCTCCAGAGAGAGAATGAACAACTTTCTGCACGTGGAGGTGGCCAGGCCTGGCTTGGCTGGGGCTGGAGCAGAGCTGGGAGGTGATGGGAGGTGCTCGAGGAAGGACTTGATGTGACACTCGGTGCTCCAGGCTGGTGACAAGGTGGGGTCCAATCCTGGTTCTATTTAAGGCAATGGGTGATAAAACTATTAAAATAATAACTTTCTCAAAGTAAATATTTAATGTAGACACATGTTGCACCGTGAGGATGGAAATTTTCTAATTGATTTAAGGGCATCTCATTTATTTTTAAGAGCTGAGGTGTTTTACCCTTTGGTTCTGTAAAGCGTTTGAACTTTTCTTTGGCTTCATATTGGAAATGCAGAAGGAATCTCTTGCCTATTTTTCAATCTGGAAAGCTCAGAGACATAACTTGTGGTTAATTTTCCAGCCAAGAGGATTTCAGTCATGTGAGGGAAAATGACACCGATTTTATTCAGTCCATCAGCACTGATAATACACTTGGAGAGAGCCATCTGCATTGATGGGATTGTATTTATGTACAACTGCACATAAATCAATTTCTTTTTCCTGAATCACCACTCGGTGAGAATTTTTAGGGGTATTTGGGATTAATTTTATTGTTGTTCTAGGAGAGGGAAGATAAGAACCAGTCTGTAATATTGGAAAACAAGAATGCATCAGCCTTGTTTTAAAATGCTTAGTTGGTTGGGGATTCAGTGTGAAAACAATCTGAGTTATGTCTTGGAGATGGGCAAGGAAATGATTAAGTGACTCTATTTCTATGCAGATTGGGGCTACGTAATTAAATACCTACTTACAGACAAAAGCGGAGATGAAATTGCTTCCTCAGTTCAGGGAAAAAAATAATAGCAAGGGCTATAAAATGGTATGAATAAAGAAATAAATGGGAGCAGTAAATGGCCAGTCAATAGGGTGTTTTGGAATTAGAGAGGGTCAAGCCAACCCGATCTTTTATTCTATTTTTAGTTTTTCTGAGAGCGCAGGTTAGGCTGAAAAAGAGACTGTAATAAACCTAAACTTAAATAAAACATTTGAAGTGGGGTTTGTTTGAAATGTTGATTAAGAACTAGAAATCATTATCTGGCACATATTAAATAAGTTGAGCTGGCAACTGTCTGGTTTCAAAAGGGAGCTTAAACAGATAATAACTGAGAAATAAATTCCTGGTCAGGGAGACTTTTAGGTTGGTTCTAGATGTTTCCATCAGTGACCTAGAAGGAAGCAAGAAATCATTACTGAGCATCACTGAACCCCTGGAAAACAGCTTTATAGAGAGAATATCTATTCTTTACGTGGAGAAGATGATGCATTGGTCTATCAGAATTGTGCAATGGCCTCATCTCTAATAAACTCTGCGGTGTATAAAACATTGAGCAGATAAAGGAGTGGAGCAGGCCAGGAGTAGGAGCTGCAAGGGAGCAAAGCCGAGGTGCACTTGTTAAAAATGGCTGTGATTAATCATTATTCTCACAGGCTGAGGCTGCAGCGCCACGTAACCTTTGATTTTATCTAATTCTCTCAGGTTCTGGAGCAGGGGATCTGCTGTGCTCCCAGACCTCTCGGCGGCTGAGGGTGGAGCTGCCAAACTAAACGCGGAGCTGCAAAACCTGAACAGCTCCCTCTTCACTGCCCTGCAAGTCCTGTTCTTGGCTGTGCTCAGGGAGCCTTGGGGGCTCCCCAAAGGGTTTTCGGTGCATCAGGCAGAGAGCTGTGTTTTTGTAGGATCCGTAATGCAGGTGGGAAGATCAGGGAACATCTGCGTGATAAATTCTGGATAAATGAACGTTTGCCCAAATGACCTAAAACGCAGCTAATGACACTAAGACCCACTCTCTGGATGTGCTCTGGCTTTTCAAAAAGTTGTGTTTGAGGCTTGAAATATGGAAATATCGTGGGTTTCCTGTGCGTCCTGCATCCCTCTGTGCATTCCCATGGCATTCCCTGGTCCTTATCATCTCCCTCCTCATTCCCAGTCCCAGCTGATTCCACAGAATCCCAGAATCCCGGACTGGTTTGGGTGGGAAGGGACCTCAAAGCTCATCCATCCCGCCCGTGCCACGGGCAGGGTCACCTCCCTCTATCCCAGGCTGCTCCAAGCCCTGCCAGCCTGGCCTGGAACATTTATATCCATTAACTGTTTATATTTAAATACTACGCAGTAACACAGGACTCCAGTGCGGAGAAAATGTTATTTACTCCTCGTTTCCCCTCTGTAGTAGAAGTGCTGAGTAAACAAGACTGCTCTCAGTGATTTTCTGGGCATCCCCTGCGGCCCGGAGCAGACACGGCTCTGGCTGGCGGAGCGCTTGTCTGAAAGCTCCTGCCTCGGCTCCATGGCATTAATTCAGCTCCTTCATATGGCTGCTTTCCTCCTGGATCATCTGACATATTCTGTGCACTGCCTGCCGAGGCACTGTGTCTGTATTGTTCCGTGGAGAGCGCTGCCAGTCCCGCTGGATTTATATCCCAGATTTCCTGGATGCTGAGCTTGTTCCCATTATAATTCAGCGTCCTGCCTCCATCCCTCTGCTCGGGGTGCGCGGCACGGAAATTGTTTATGTTGTGGAATTACCTTCTGACATTGATGCGTGAGGAAATTATTCCAAAAACCGCTGAAAAATACGGTGCATGCTGCAAGAAATTCAGGGAACTAACGGGATAAGGGTAACCTTCCAGACCGGCCGGAAGTGTGGAAGTCTTTCCAAGGATTTGTGTCATCCAGAGGCAATTGTGTGGTGCTCCGCAAAGATTCCTACAGGACAGTCACACTCGGAATTCCAGCAGATTAGCCTATCATCAAGTCATCAGACCCTGCTATTTGAATAAACACAGCTGTTGTTTTCCAAGAAATGTGGCAAAGAGCAGCGAGGAAAAAAGGGACAATTAGTGTGCCTAAATGCCAAGGAAAACTGGCAAACTGGCATTGCTCTGTTTGGGAGAGTTTGGCTTTCTGGAAGGCCCTTTTTGCAAGAGAGGAAAACCTAAACCTGTCCCATATCACAGTGTCACTCATAGCTGTTTAAACTGATAATGGAAATAATTCCCTTCTTTTTCTTTTTTTGCCTTGATTTGGCTTTTTGGTGTGTGGGGCTTTTTTTTTTTTTTTTGGTTGGTTGCTTTTATTCTTTCAAAAGTATTTAATTTATTTTGTTTCCTCAAACCTCCTATTTCTGCTCCTGATCTATGTTTGAACAACAAATAGGAGATCTGGAGATGCTCATGTGGAGAGGAGAAGGCTCCAGGGAGAGCTGCGAGCCCCTGGCAGGGCCTGAAGGGCTCCAGGAGAGCTGCAGAGGGACTGGGGACAAGGCATGGAGGGACAGCACACAGGGAATGGCTTCCCAGAGGGCAGGGATGGATGGGATATTGGGAATTGGGAATTGCTGGCTGGGAGGGTGGGGAGGGCTGGGCTGGAATTGCCAGAGATCCCCTGGATCCCTGGAGTGTCCCAGGCCAGGCTGGACAGGATTGGAGCAGCCTGGGACAGTGGGAGCTGTCCCTGCCATGGCAGGCGTGGGATGGAATGAGCTTTAAGGTATTTCCCAACCCAAATCAGTCTGAAACTCAATGATTTCTTGTTTTTGATGGTGTAAAGATCTGGGGAAAAAACCAATAATATTTCCTAAAAGAAATCCCCAGATTACACTTCCATAGCATCTCTCACCAAGTAATCTGCAAACTCTGAAAAAGATGCAGCTAAAGGCTTCTTTTTAAAGTTCTGGCTTCTACAACATATTTTGCCCCAAAATAAGCCCACAAACTGTTTGTCAGCACAGCAAGACCAATAAAATTCAGGTTTAAATGGAAAGCTGGGGTTGAAAGGATCTGTTCTTTCCTGGGATCTCCTTGGAGCAGGACAGGCTCGGTTCAGAGACCTGAGATAGCAGGGAAAGAGATTAATTTGGAAAACAGAGGAAATAGAAGAGTCTTGATGTCATTAAAGGAAGAAAGTGGAGAGAAAATGAGGGAATAATGACATAAAACACCTCTGGTGGTCTCGGGGAAAGTGTCAACAGGGGACATCGGAGAAACTATGTGTGACTGAGAGGAGCTCATTTCCTCTGCGTGGCTGAGGTGTCTCATCCCTCACACCTCAGCACTTTATTTATACCCCCTTTTGGCAGGGTATGGACAGCAATTTCCTTATTCCTGGCAGCTTTTTATATCCAACCTGGAAATCATCCTGCTCTCCCTGTTCCTTATGGGGAACAAGGATGGATTTGGCCAAGGGAAGAGGCCTAAGAAGGTCCTGGAAATGACAGTGGTGAGAGGAGTCTATCATTCTAACGAAGGTCTAGGATCCAAAAACCTGGGAAAATTGGTGCTGCCACCTGAGGACTTTTGGGGGGCACCAACAGATGGAATTCAAAAGCTTTTAACAATATTCAAAAGTTGAAGCCTGAAAAATATTGTTTATTTGTGGGTCTTTGTCACAGAGCACATTTCACTGTTCAGCTTGCTAATTAATTAATAAAAGGAACTTTTTTGGCACAGCTGTGCCGTAGTCCTGCATGGGCTGAGAAGAAGAGGAATTAAATTATTTTCCTTGGACATTACTCAATGGACCTTCCACTGAAAAGTCTCTCTCTTTTGCTTCTGCTTTCAAGCTTATTAACACAAATTTCCAACTCCTTCATTCCTCATGCCAGAATAAAAATTTGTCCGTGTGAGTCCAATCTGGCAAAGTTTATTCACAGTAAGGGTAGGAAATCTGATAGAAAAGGAATGATGGATAGAAAATCTGATAAAAGGAATGATTCATGTTCTGCTGTAGCCACGAGTTGCACCTTTGTTCCCTCTTTATTTGTGTCACTTCAGGTGGAATGTCCTTCCACTGTGGCTCTGTAAAGCACTGGAGAGAAGTCCTGCTTGGGAAGAGAAATGGAAATTCCTGGGAGATCTTTTCATCTTTCTTTTCTGTCGCTGTGCATTGTTTGTCCACACTTTTGTGTTTTAGTAACAGCAGGAAGTGGAATTTGTAAGAATTATTTCATGACTGGATGAAGAGAGAACGTGGCAGACAATAAATTAATTTATTGAAAAAGCCTGAAAATATTATCCACGGAATTTCAGAATTAGTAAATATAAGTCAAAGTTGTCTCTGACTAGATTTTCATGTGGAATTACCATGCAAGGATGGCTAAAAAGGTTCATTTTGTTTGGCACATGGATTTTAAAAGGAATGAGTTGTAATGTGCTTGCGGAATACCACTGTGGCATTGAATATTTGTATGCAGCTCCTCATATTTTGGGTTTGTGGCGCAGAAGTGACATGTGGAGAGAATTCATGGCTGCTCAGGCATGGCATGGGAATTCTGTGGCCTTTTATTTGTCCAGCTTATTCCCAAATGTTCCCTGGGGTGGTTGTTGGTTTTCCAATGTGGTGGAGATTTATTATGGAGCTCTTGGATGTGACGTTCGGCAGCACGAGGAGCCCACCCGTGCCTGAAGGCCCCTGGAACGACATTTTTGGACCATTTTTGGTGGGAATTTGGAGCCCATGGTATTTCTTCCAGCTTTGATTTTCCAGCTGGAACTCTCCTGGGCACAGGGAAGTGTCTCCATCCCAACCTGTAC
The DNA here is from genome assembly GCA_013397895.1 of Origma solitaria. Taxonomy (NCBI): domain Eukaryota; kingdom Metazoa; phylum Chordata; class Aves; order Passeriformes; family Acanthizidae; genus Origma; species Origma solitaria. The sequence goes on along the minus strand of VZRL01000207.1, from coordinate 309,707 downwards.
ATTTGGGATCTGTGCCCTGCACGCTCTGGGCCATCCAACCCCAAACAGAGCCCGTGAATCCCAACCCCGACAATCAAATATGCAGCAGTGCCATCGCATTCCAGGAGGAAAGAACAGCAAAGTGCGTTTGGAAAATATTTGGGAAAATAAGATAAGTGGTGCACGCGGAGGTAGAGGGAGCCAATTTTGTGAGTCTCGGCTCCAACCATAATGATGTGATTTAGATTAATTGCAGTGTTTTATTGCTTTGAATTGAAAACAGCATTTTTATAGGCGAGACAGCAGGTGCAGAATATCTCAAAAGCAAAGATCCAGTTTTTCCTGAATGCTTACTAAGTAATAAAAATGGGAAAGGAAAACAAGACAGAAAATTCACTACACAAAGTGAATTTTTTTTTTTTTTGAGTTGGAAGTCTTGTGCTCTCCCTCATCTTACTTGGAGCAATCACAGGTCTCCAGGGAGCAGATTTCCATGCTGCCTCCCTGTGCGCCCTGGGGATGTGGATCCAGTCTGAACTTTGAATAACAGGCTTTGAACCATTGGGATTGATGAGGGGCTGGAGAGCTCCTGATTTTGGGCGAAAGCTGAACAGCAGGATGAGCATGAGCACAGAGCTGTGGCTCCAGGACCAAAATGTGCAGGGAATCCTGTGGGTCCTTATCCCTCCCAGCAGCAGAGCCCAGTGTGTTCTGTCTCAGAAATATAAACAGAATTATCAATGAGGCACCTCAAATCTCATCATTATTTGCAGCTCTCCAACAAAAGGCTGCTGCTTGCTCATTCTGGCTGTGTGTGGTGGCTGCAGCCTGTCTGGGGACACTCTGCTGCTTTCTTCCTAAATTAGCCAAGAATTCCTCACCCTGATGGGACTGAATGCCCAAAGCTGCACACTGACAGTCTGTTTCTTGGGATGATCATAAGGACGTGGTGCTGTGCAGTGAGACAGCATTTTCCTTACTCACAGGCAAAGAGAAGGGTTCCAAGGCGACAGGACAAGGGGGAATGGCTTCCAAGTGATGAAGAGGAGCTTTAGATGGGGTATTAGGAGGAATTTTTGGCTGTGAGGGTGGGGAGGGGCTGGGATGGAATTCCCAGAGATCCCCTGGATCCCTGGCAGTGTCCCAGGCCAGGCTGGACAGGGCTTGGAGCAGCCTGGGACAGTGGAAGGTGTCCCTGCCATGGCAGGGGTGGCACTGGATGAGCTTTAATGTCTCTTCCAAGCCAAACATTCTGGAATTCCAGGGGAAGCTGAGGGCGTGCTGTGTGGTGAGCTGTGGGTTCCCCAAATCCTTTCCTTGGGCAGAATGGCTTTATCAGCATCCCGTCTCCCATCCTTTCAAGGTAGAGATTTAGAAATCCATTCCCTGTTGGAGCAGGAGAGTCAGTTCTGCTGAGAGCTTCCAGGGCTCTGCTGGAATGGCTGAGGAAAGCTCAGGGAGCAGCAGCACACCTGGGGCAGCTCAGGCTCTTCACCTGCACAATTCAGATCCCTGGTTGTTTACCCACCGTGGTTGGTCTGCTCACCGCCCCAGAAAGTTTTCATTCTGTTTCAATAAACGAAACGGAGAATGCTTCATGTTGTGGAGGAATTATGCAAATTCATCCATAGTAACAAAGGGATTTTGAGCTTCATTCAGGGGGCAGAAACCACAGAGAGACCGAACGAGAGGGGAGCCAAGCCTGAACACAAACTAATTATTTTAACTAACAATGCAATTTTGGTTTTTCTTCAACACAAACAGTTTAGATTCCCTTTTCCCCCTTCCCATTGATTTCCAGGTTGGTTTGATGTATTCGATAAGGAGAGAGAGCACTTAGCTGGGAGGCAGGGCTGAGCCCGAGAGCCGTGCAGGGCTGCTGGGAAGGGCTGGCTCGCAGAGCTGTCCAGCCCGGCTGTGTCTGCCCGTCGAGGTGTCTGCTGAGCAGGTGTCTCCTGCATCGAGTGGCATGGCCACGATGGCCAGCAGCTGCCAGAGCCCTCCTGGGGCTGCAGAGCTGCCTCCTGTCCCCAGCAGCACGGGGATAAGGCCCAGGGTATGTACTGGAGTGAAATGGAAATAGAAAATTAATGCAAAATCCCAGAATCCCGGAATGGTTTGGGTAGAAGGGAGCTCAAAGATCATCTTTTCCATCCCCTGCCATGGGCAGGGACACCTCCCACTGTCCCAGGCTGCTCCAAGCCCTGCCCAGCCTGGCCTGGGACACTGCCAGGGATCCAGGGACAGCCACAGCTGCTCTGGGCACCTGTGCCAGGGCCTGCCCACCCTCACAGGGAACAATTCCTTCCCAATATCCAACCCAAACCTATCCTGCTTCAGATTAACATCTTTCCCCATTGTTCTGTCTCTCCATGCCTTGTTCCCAGTCCGTCTCCAGCTCTCCTGGAGCCCTTTAGGCACTGGAAGGGGCACGATGTTCTCCCGGGACCTTTCTCTTCTCCAGGCATCAACATTCAGCTGCACAAGGTAAAAAGCTGTCAGATCCTGGCCAAAGATTCAGCTCCATTTGGTTCAGCTCTGCTGTTGCCATAGGTCTGTCTTTATGCAAACCATTTCAGGTTTCTAACGAAGGCTTTGGGTTCTTCCAAGGCCTGGAAATCCCATCCATGAGGTTTGGGATTTTTGTTTCTCACGGAGGAGCAGCTCCATCCCTGCCCTTCACTGGTCCCATCCATCTGCAGTGGTGGTCAGGTGAGCAGCACCAACCTCCTGTGTCACCGCATCCCCAAAATGGGGTAAAAACCTTTCCCATTTCCAGTTCTGTGCTCCTCATGAGGTTTGGGGTATTACCCAATCCCTCAGTGTCTTTGGGGAGAGACAGCTGGGAAAGGGCAAGCAAAACTCTCCTATTTTAGAGTGCATTGCATAAGAGAAGCACAGGAAGCAGGGAGAGAGCTCCAAGGAGGAGAGATTTATCCCACACAACACTGCCAACGGAGCACAGTCTGGTAAGGGCACCCAGGGCTCGTTCCTTCCGTGCTATACATAGCTCCTCCTGTCTATAATGGGAGAATTAGGTAATTTTGTGCAGATTTTGGTACAAAGTATGGTTTGTTTAGTATAGCTGATGGCTGGAATGGCTGGAAAGCTAGCTTTCCTTGAGTTGTGACACTGGAATATTTGTTCTGTCAGTGATTGAAGGCTCTGTCCCCATTTGTTTTCCTCATGACCCTGTCCTTCTGCTAGTCCCATTTCCATTTTTGATGTTCTCCTTGGCGTAGCAGCAGAGCGAAAGCGGGGCTCGCTCATTCAAGGCAGGTTTCGTTGTTTTCCTTTCTCCTGTTTGTAATTTTGTGCTGCTACAGATCAGGTTGTAGTTGTTGGCAGTGATTCACGCAGAGAGGCAGGAGACCCAGATTTTTTGTTTAGCATTTTTCAATATGTTTGGCATTTTAATGTTCTCAAACCACTCTTTAATTTGTTACATCTTGCTCACTCATAATGTACAGCTGGGGAGAGATTGGTACCGTGGAAATCTCCTGAGGGCTCCTGGGTGAGGAATGTTAGGGACTGGAATGTTTAGGTTATTATGGAGCAATTGGGGCTTTACAGAGGGTCCATTACATGCCACGAGTATAAAATGTGAAAAAAAATTATGTTCGATGGAACAGATTCTTTGCTTGTCTAAATTAGAATCATGGAATGGCTCAGGTTGGAAAAGACCTCTTCAGACCATTGAGTCCAACCATTCTCCCACCACTGCCAAGGCCCCCACTGCCCCTTGTCCCCAGGTGTCACATCCACACATTTTTTAACACTTCCAGGGGTGTGTGACTCCATCACTTTCCTGGGCAGCCTGTTCCAATGCCTGACCACCCTTTCAGAGGTGAATTTTTTTCCCAATATCCAATCCAAATTGCCATAATTCCATTGACTGCAGCATTTGCAGTGGCTGCAAAGCCATTGTGGTGTGTAAATCGGATTTGTAGCCCTACAAATGGCATAGTACTTAATGCCAGTAAGGAAAAGTCCTCTGCACATAGTTAGGTGAAGGGAGGGATCCCTCGGTGAAGTTGTCCAAGTTCTGTTTTGTTTAAGCTCTGTTTTAGTGAGATTGATGAAAGGCAGTTGGAGGGTGAGGCAATTGGAATGAGGAGAAAAGTGCTGGAGCAGCAGGTAAACCCCATCCTGATTTATTTCTCTGCCCACAAAGGAAAATATTTAATCCGAGGGTAGATGCCAAGACATCGCAGTCCCTTGAAAGCAGAATAAGATGAATTATGGATAGGAACAAGGAAAGCAGCGAGACTGGAGTTTCGCTTCTTCATTTCCCCCCCCACGTTCACCTTACAACCGAGTACATCTTTTTCCAAATGCATCTTGCAAAATAAATCTCCCAAGTGGAAAGATCGCTGTGTGTTCGAAACGCCTTCGTAATTCCTTCCGCTTCCCTGTGCTGCCTTCCCCGTGGATCCGAGCATGAAGCCACCAGGATCTGCGTGAGGAATCATCTCCGCCTGACAGATGGGGCTCCGAGGCACAGATGGGGCTCCCTGACTGGAGCAGGGAGGCAAAAGCCCCGCGCGGCGACACCGCCGAGCCTGGAACATCTCGTCTCTCCCGGATCCTTCCCAGCCCCGATCCGGCGCTCCTCACACGTGTTGGGACACACGGGAGGAGGATGAAGCCATGCCCTGATCAGGTGTGATTTCCCTGTGAAGTGTGTGACACTGGTGGGGCGAGGCCCAGGGGCTCACGAGACATTCCAACGTCACACAGGTTTTCATCTTTTTCCTCCGAGAATTCAGCATCAGGTGCTGAAATGTGGATTGTTCTCACACGGAGTAAAGGAGTCTCTGCCATCCTGCTCGATCTCTGCGGAGTCTCCAGGAGGAGGTGGCTGGAGATGAGGGATGTTTCCTTCAGAAAGCCTCCTGGGTTCTGGCTGTGCTTGGCAAAAATTGAACTTTGCCTGTCAGATGTTCTGATTTTGTGGAAGTGGTGTATTTCCCAAATTTTTCCTGTTATCTTTTAGATGTGGAGAGAGCTACCTTTCTACCAGACTGGGACAAAAAATGCATGAAGGCTCTGAAAATGCCAGAAACTGAGCTAATAGGGGATATTTAATTGGGGTATAGCTAATGGCAGGTATTTAAAAGCAGATAAATCACTTCTGACTTTCATTAGCCAAAAAAAGGAGGTTGTGGGGTCCCCATCCCTGGGAGTGTCCAAGGCCAGGTTGGATGGGGTTTGGAGCAGTCTAGGATAGTGGAAGGTGTCTCTGCCCATGGCAGGGGTGGAACAAATCAAAGTTGATGATGAGCTTTAAAGTTGGCATGAGCTTTAAGGTCCTTCCAACCCAAACCATTCCAGGATTCTGTGAAAATTTCCAGCAGGTTTAAACCCCATAACAAGTGGTGAAAGGTGAACATTCCCGAGCACACAGTCTCCAAGAAACCCAGGAAATTGCACTGTCACCTGTGATTCTCATCCTTTCATTTATTTCCTCGTGGAGGTCAGGTCAGAATTCCTTGTTCAAATCCTTCCTGATGGAGAATTAATTCGGGAAGGGATTCGTGGGTGGAACGGTGTCTTGAGCAATTCCTTCTTCAACACGTGCTGGCTGTGAGATAGGCAGGGATGTTCTCCACGAGGGATTATCATTCCATCCTCCTCCCTTGCAGGAGGTGTGTTTGAGCTCAGGAATTCGATGATTTATGTTTTTAATGCGTCGGTGTAGGAGCCGCGTTGGCTAACAGCGGTTCTGTGTCGCTTCACCAAACGAACGAGAGCCGCTTTGCTCCGGAGCTGGGCTCGGCACGTCAGGATTGAGAGCTCATTTTCTATCAGAGTTGGGAGATATTATTAAACTTTGCATCGCTGTGAATTATGTATCAGTCAGCACATTATCAAAATAGCAACATCTTGAAATACTTATTGAACAAACATGAAAGTAGCGTCTTGGATTACTTAGGAAGCATCTTTACACAGTGAGGGAGAAATACAAGCTTTCTGTTTTTTCGGGTAATAAAGGGCAAACAGGCTCAATAAATAGCTGCTTTTGGGAAATGTGATTTAATATTCATGAAAGTCAGCATTCTTGGGGAAAAAAATATAATAAAAGAGAGAGAAAGCCTAAAAGCTCAGGGCTCTCCTCTACACAATAGCAGAAACCATCAAGGAGCCCATTTAGGATGCACTGAAGTTCAGGTTTTTTCAATCCCAGGGAGGGTTTTTAGTGGCTAGAGGATCTCAGGAAGTTAAAATTCACCAGGGCCGTTGGGAAGTGCTCTGAGTTCATTAAACGAGATGGTGGCAAAATCAGAATATTTTAAACCTCACATTTTTAATGATTTTTATTAATCATTTTACACTTTTTTCTTAAGCTTTTTGGTACTTTTTTTTGTTGCAAGGGCCTTATTTGACACCCTGTGGAGATAATGGGACAATCTAATACCAAACCAAAGGGTGCCAGCATGAAGCCACACCTCAGTGAGCCCCCAGCTGAGTTCTAACGCTGCCCTAATTCCTTAACGATCCTTTTATTCCAACAACCTTCAGGTTGTCCAGAAGGAGCTCTCTGCTTGCTGGGGACTAAATGCAGGAATAAATGTTCCCTGTCGTGCCAGAGCATGTGGCTCCCGGGAAGAGGCAGCAGAAAGGGCATGGAATGGTTTAGGCTGGAAAAACCTCCAGGACCATCGAGTCCAACCATTCCCAGCACTGCCAAGGCCACCACTGCCCCGTGTCCCCAAGTGCCACATCCACACGGCTTTTAAACCCTTCCAGGGATGGGGACTCCACCCCTGCCCTGGGCAGCTTTTTCCAATGCCCAATCACTGTCCCCATGAAGAAATTTTCCCTAATATCCAACCTAACCCTTTCTTGGGGCAACTTGAGGCTGTTTCCTCTTGTTACTCGGGAGAAGAGCCTGAAACCCAGGACCAAATGAAAAGCAAAAATACTTCCAATAGTACCCAGAGGTTGTTCTAGCCTTTCATAAATTTGATCACATTTGCAGTGTTCTGAAGATAAAATAATGAGATTATGGAAGTCATGAGAGGGAAGAACTAAGTGAGGGGGGAAAAGGAACAAACGAAAGGATGAAGTGGCTCATCTCACTGTTTTGAGTATGGCAAGAACAGCTACAGATTTGTATTTTCTTGTAAGCTTAAGGCCTGTAATTGAGATCTCAACAATAATTTTAATGGGATGCAATTCTGAATATAAAAACATACAGTAGCCTATAATAGGGTGTTCGTAGCCTGTCCCCAGCAGATTAATTTTCATATTCTGCATGTGTTTCCAGTGTTCAAACTCATATTTTTATGTGAGCTACATTTTAAGAAAATATTTTCTGTCTTTTGTCCCAAGACCTGAAATTGGCTAACCACTGCCCCATGTCCCCAAGTGCCACATCCACACGGCTTTTAAACCCCTCCAGGGACGGGGACTCCGCCCTGCCCTGGGCAGCCTTTTCCAGTGCCTGATCACCCTTCCCATGAAGAAATTTTGCCTAATATCCAACTTAAACCTTTCCTGGGGTAACTTGAGGCTGTTTCCTCTTGTTACTTGGCAGAGAAGAAGGAAAGGGAGGGTATCCTTCTCTCTCGAGGGGGAGGTGGATGGCTTTCTCTGGGATGCTCCAGGAGATTCCTCTTTCAGTCCCATTCTTCAGTCTGTCCCTTCTTAAAAGTGATGAAACGCTTTAGATTTGCTTATCATTGCTGTTATCAAAAAGCAACAATTTATATTTGTTGCAATGCCATTTGCTGCTCCGAGCAGAGTTTTACTACAGAATTTTGCTCAGCCACTGATTGTTTAAATTTTCTTTTCTCGGGCAGTAAGTGACTGGTGAGACACCCTGACCCGTGGATGTCCCACTGAGTACAAATCCCTAGGTCTGATCGTTTAAATTTACTTTTCTTGGACAATCAGTGACTGGTGAGACATCCTGATCCGTGGATGTCCCACTGTGTACAAATCCCCAGGTCCCTTCCAAAGCAACAGTCTGAAGGCATTCCCAGTGCTGACACTTTTGGGATCTCCTCAGCCCTCGCCCTGGTGAAGCTCAGGCTGCTCTGCAATCCATAAAACCTTTTTGGCATCCCTGAATTCCCTGGCACTGCTCCGGCGCCCGTCCGAGGGAGGGGAACTCTCTTTGTCACTGTAATTATATCTAAGCTGAGCCTCTGCAAAACAAAGTGATGTCAGGACCAGTCCGTCACGCTTTTCCAGTAAAAGTAAATATGAGAGACTTCCCTCCTGCTTCTTGACATGCTGGAATATGCTTGGAAAAAAAATAAATTGTGTTTTGAAATGATTATTATGGACACTTGTTTTCAGTAATGCTCCAAAGCACCACCTGTTCCTGAGGTCACCGCTGCAAGTGAAATGCACACCAGCGCTGGCGAGGGGATATCAACAGCGGGAAAACCACTGGAGACAGTAAATAATCTCGGAATTTGATTTTATCGCACCTCCGTGTTTACATTACAGCCCTCATTTTGCAGTCGTTGGGAGCTAAGTGCGACCTGGGGAGACGTGCCAGCGCTGACAACAAATGTGTGAACAGAGTCCCTGGGCTAATTGGTGCCCCGTGCGTTTTCCAGCGGGAGCCTCGCAGGCGCTGAGGGAAACGAGACAAAGCGCTGCTATCGTCTGCTGTAAACTGAGCTGAGGCTGCCCAGGCGCTCGGAGCTCTGCTGATTTATTGTGGCAGCTGAGGGGATGGAACGTGGAATTCTTCGTGTTTTTAATAATTTACAATGCTGTTCTGACCAGCAGGAATGAACTCATATGTGTGAGTCTTTTAGTGAGGTGCTTTGATGGCTGGGGGAGCACAGGGGAGGCTCCTGGAAGGGGAGGAATCCTGGGGATTGCTCGGGATCCTGGGGGGCCCTGCCAGCCCCACAGCCCTGGGGTTGGGGCAGCAGGACACACCTGTGGGGTGGCCACTCACACCCCACAGTGAACACATCCTAGGGATAAGGAAATCCCTGAATTTGCAGGAGTTCTTTCAGTACTCTCGGGTCGGTTCTTGCTCATCTCCGCTGCTGTTCAGCCTCTGGACGAGGCACAAATATTCCATCCATTGACTTTGATCCAAAACCAACCGCACACCTCTGCAAACACTCATTTCATGGCAGCCATCAGCACTCCACAGCACCACTGCCTTACCCACCCGAGCTCCTCCTGGTTATCCTCTTGGGAATCACGTCGCTCTGGCTGGGATCGATGTGATTTAGGGACTGGTCTGTCCTGGTAAGGTATCCCAGCAATTTGCAAACCTGTTGCAATATGAAAAGGTTGCATATCAAGCCTTGAATTGTTTCACTGCTAAATACCCATTTCAGCTCTGCTGTGATGACAGAAATTCTCTAAAGAGGACAAATAGATCCGGAAATGCAGTGGGACTTTTTCATAAACTGGTAGGAATATCAGCGTCTTTTAATGTTTGTAGGCCTTTTGACCTCCTTAATTGCCAATTCAAAACTGCTAATTTCCTTGTTAATATTGCCAATATTAACAACAGGTTGTTGCTAAATTATAAGCTTTAATTAGAATCTCTTCCATTGTCCATTAGTGTGATTGATATTTTGTGGCTCTCATTCTTTCCCCTTTTACTTGTGATCGGCAAAATACATTGTTTAAAATATTGGTTATTTTGCAGAGGCCTCAGCCCATGATCTAATGATAATCATGCTTTCAAAACTCTAAGAAAATGTTTAATATTTAACTTTTTTCATTTTTTTTCTGTTTTCATTTGTAAAGCAGCTGAAGAATAATTTGGACTGGGTCTGCTGAAGTTCATCTCTGATTTAGAGACCTAAGAAATATTTGCAAAAAGAATAACTCCCAAGTGAAGCCCATTGTTCCCCAGATCAAACTCCAGGGAAAGAAAGAAGTGCAAACACAGCTTGCCATTCCATGAGGGGAGTTTTTGTATTCCTGGGTCTCAACTCTTCCCTGAAGCAACAGAAATGGGGGAAAGGATCCTGAAGCTTCTTGACATTTGTAAATTCACTCTTATTCATCTTCCTATCTCAGATTTCTCAGCTGGATGACAAATGTGTGTCATCCATGGAGTTCTGTTTTTTAGCCGTCTCCATTTATTGGATGCTCCGGGGTGTTTGGATTCAATTGGAACTTACAGCTTGTCTATGTTTTATTTGCATAATAAGACTCTGAATGACAGAGCAGCTCCAGCCAGACGTGTTGGCTCCAAACGCTGCAATTTAAGCTGGGAGAATTTTGCAAGAGTGAAAAAAGAATGAGAGTGAGAGAAAGAGTCGGATCACGTGTGAAAAAGTTACAGGAGGGAAACACCATCCTGTGGCAGGAGATTCCTGGGATGGTGATTTCCTGGCCTGGTTGGACAGGGCTTGGAGCAGCCTGGGACAGTGGGAGGTGTCCTTTTCTTGTGGGTCCATTCCCACTTGGGATATTCGACGGTTCAATAATTCTGTGATTCTACGAAGTGCCTCTTACCTTTAGAAACAGTCAAAGGAGAGCCAGAGTTTCCCATCCCAGTCCCAATCCATGTTTTATGGTCTGTGCAGTCCTGCAGCTCATCCCCACCCATCCCATCTCCCCTCCTGCCTGCCCCAGGTCTCAAACAGCAGCAGGGGAGCCCTTCCCTTCAAAAATCAGCTCTCACACACCAACTACTCACCCATATACACAGAATATGATATGAAATATAGCATAAAATATAATAGATAACTTATAACTCAGGTAGATGTGGTTTCAACTCACATGTAGGGCCTGTGTGTTAGTCCTATGTGGAGAACATTTTTCTATATATCCCAAAATCCTTCATTTTTCTGCTTGAGAATCAAAGTGTGGCAATTCAGATGTGAACCCTCAGAATGCTGGATGTTTCCCCATGGTGTTCCCGAGATCCTACATGGAATGGGTCATTAAAGTGCTATTTTGTGTCCTTCCAAACTCAGTTCCTGAGATTCTGTTGAGAAACAGCTCCAGGTTGGCATGAGCTGAATTGCAGAGACAAACCCCTGTGTGTAAGTTGCAGCATTAGCTGTTCCTGCCCGTGAAATTCCCTGTTTTTCCAGGCTGTGCTGACTGGAATCATCTCCAAGAGGGCATGAGCTGCCACTTGAGATCCCTGGGTCGGTAGTGCAGGAATGTGGCATCGATTTCCCTTTTTTCTCTGTATTTTTGAATGCATATCTACAAAAATGAACTAGGCAAACACCGTGTGCAGACATGGAGAGGGCTGAGCTTTGAAGCATCTTTGATATTCCAAGAGTTAATCCAGAGCCAACCAGAGCTTCTGGACGATGATTTACAGATTTATTGAGCCGTGCGCTTTTATTTCTGAAATGATGCTTTTCAGTCCTTGTCAGGTGAGTTCTGTGCTCGTGCCATGCTGATAATGGAGCCCTTTGTATAAAAACAAGACATCAATAGAATAAAAGATTTTCCTTTACATTCTCCAATCGCAGAGGTTATTGATTGTAATGGTGGCCGTGTCAGGCAGTGCATTTTTAGATGATTACTTCATACCTCAGGTGATGTGATGCACCATAAAGATGATGGATGGCGATTTGCACTTCCAGGACCTTCCAAGTGAAGCCTGAATAATCCCTGTGGGTGTTTTTCTTCCTTTACAGCAATTCCAACACTGTTGGCCTTCTCCTGAAAGAACAGAATCTGCCCAACTATCTCTTAAGTGCTGCCTTGCCCAGTTTCTAATAATGACATTTATGTTCCATTGATTAAATTCCCTCTCGTGCAGCTCCTCCCGGCAGAGCAGTGTGCGAGCAGACATTATGAAGTTAGTAAACACTATAAAGTGTGAAAGCATTTGCTGCAGGAGCTGCAGTCTAAACATTCCAGGAGAAAGCAGGATTCCAGCTCTAGTCTTGGCTTTGCCTCTGAATATGATTGTAACCTTGGGCAAAGCTCTTCAGTTTGCCTCTCCTTAGTTGATTTAATTTGTGTTGCAGGATAATGAGACTTAGCAAGTCTCATCCCTTTTTTTTTGTTTTTTTTTTTTTAATTTATTTTTAAATTTTTTTTTGTTTTTTTTTTTTTCTGGGATGGTGGAGGGGATGGGTGGAGGATGGAGGGGACTGCTGGGCTCCTCCCTGCTGAATTGACTCTGGAAAAGTGAGGCTGAGCCTTGGCTAAGTTGTGCTGCTTGGCTCTGTCTTTGAGGGTTGCTTGAAGAGGAAAATATGTGTGACACCAGAGAGGACTGGGGCACAGCTCCTTTGGAGCCTTGAGGAAAAGAATATCCTCAGGATGAGAGGAAATGGCCTCAGGTTGTGCCATGTGAGGTTTGGATTAGGTATTGGGAAAAATGCCTTCACTGAAAGGTGGTCAGGCATTGGCACAGCTGCCCAGGGAAGAGGTGGGGTGACCACCCCCGTAATTGCTCAAAAAATGTGTGAATGTGTCCCTTGGGGACATGGGCCAGTGGTGGCCTTGGCAGCGCTGGGGAATGGTGGGACTCAGTGACCTTGGAGGGCTTTTCCAACCTGAGAGATTCCATTGTTCTCTGACAATAAACTGCCAGGGATACACTGAGCTGTGACCCAGGACCTTCACCCCTCTCCCTGGCATCAGTTTCTATTTCTTTTACATTAAACTGTTTTCTCCAACAAATCCCGTGAATTCTGACTTCAGGACGGGGCTGCCTCTCTGCTTCCTCTCTGGCTCTTTTTCTCTCAGCTTTCTTGTCCCCACCGGGAGATCCACAGACATTAAAGAAATTAAAGGCTTACTTCATTTCCCAATCCATCTTCTGGCAGAGGCTGCCCTGTTCCCCAGAGTGCAGGGACGAGGGCTCCTGCCCAGTCATGTTTTAAAGAGTGTAGATTAACTGCTTGCTTGGGAGCGTGTTTGAAGCTGAAACCTTTCACTCTCAGGAAGTTGTTCTTCAGATTCAACCTGAATTATCTTTCTTAATTGAATCACACCACTCCCAGCTATGCCCAGTGAGTTGCACTAAATCTTTCCTTTCCATTCTTTCTGTTTACATCCTTCATGTGTGTGTTGACAGATATATTGCCCATAGGTATTGCTTGGCTTCACTGTGTGTATTTAATTGAAATGCTTCTAATTATTCTTCCCAAATCCACCTCTGTGGCCCCTGCTGTGTTTTTCTTTTTCTGTGCCTGGTTTGCAGCAGCTTGTTGGTTAAAATGATTTACAAAAGTGTGTTCGATGCCCAAGTTTTGGGAAAGCTGGAGCAAGGGAAGGAGGCCACATCAACATGAACAAATCATTAATTTTCTAAATTCTTGCAGAGCTTTGGTGTCTGTGCGAAAAAATTATCCTACTTGTGTTCTTCTAATCTTCTGGCATGTCTGTGGGCTGTCATTTGGATCATTCATGGGCTAAAACGAAAGGCTTCCACTGCAAGATTTCAAAGTGGGTTGGAATCTCTTTCCTGATACAGTCTGAACCTCTGCCATCCTCCAGCATTAGCCACAGCACCAGCCCCTACATGTTCAGCTCAGTTTTGATCTAATATTCTTCTTTTCCCTCTTTGCCCAGAGGGAGATCTAGAAAGGTTTCCCTAGTGCAGCCCAAAGCCAATTAGCAGAAGAGTTCTTTCCCTGGCACTGCCCAACCCTCTGTACCTTCCACTGGCTTTACCCATGGATATCAGAGGGAATCTACAGAGCTGCGATCAAGGCATTCTGGAGCTCAGCACAGCTTCTCCTGCAGCTCCAGCACATCTCAAAGGCCCAGAGGCAGGAAATTAGAAAGGAGTGTAGAGGTAGGATGAAAAAATGTCACCGACACTGATAAGGAAATAAAGATTGGGGACCAAATGCTCTGGAAACCCATCCAGTTTGTGTTTATGCTTTGATGCCTTTGGATGTACATGGATGTTTGGGATGGTTTAAAAGTGCAACCTCTGGCCAGGAAAATGAGGGGAAAGTTCTGTTCCACCAAATAATTGTTTTCCTTACAGACTGAAAGTCTCCCAACACTGTAAACCCACAGCCTGGTACCTCTGGCTGTTTGGGACAGGAGCTGGCCACAATCCCAAAAGACAACCAGAGCAATTCCCTTCGCTCTGCTCTGTCCATAAATGGCTCCCAGTGGAGATGGAGCTCTGGGACAGGAGCCCCAGGCTGGGGCTGGATGAAGACAATTGTTATGGAATCCCAGAATAGTGGGGTTGGAGGGGTCCTTAAAGCTCATCCCATCCTGCCATGCCATGGGCAGGGACAGCTCCCACTGTCCCAGGCTGCTCCAATCCTGTCCAGCCTGGCCTGGGACACTCCAGGGATCCAGGGACAGCCACAGCTGCTCTGGGAATTCCAGCCCAGCCCCTCCCCATCATCCCAGCCAGGAATTCCTTCCCAAAATCCCATCTACCCCTGCCCTCTGACAGTGGGAAGCCATTCCCCATTGTCCTCTCACTATAAGACCTCTGCATATTGCATAGAACAAAATATTATTGACTGGAATAGCAACATCCCTGGGAAAAAATGTACTTACTGTTGAATAAAGGAATTAATTTAAAGAAATACCTAAGTAAATACCTAAATCCCCAGATTTTTGTCTAATTTCACTTTGAGAACATGAAAAGCCTCAAGCAAACCCAAAATAATTGTCAGAAATCTCCCACACTTCCCCTCCCTGGCAACTCAGGAAGTCAAGTTGAAAAGTTGTGATTTTTTTTTTTGCTGCGCTGAACGAATTTCCCAACTCCCCAAGTTCCAGAGCATATGTTCCCAAGCTGGCAGCTCCCGGGCTCTGGGGCCCTGCTGTCCTTCCCCTGTGTATGGCAGCAAAGCCCAGGAAGGCCCCGTGCCCGCGCTGGGGCTCCAGGGGTTAAAGGAACTGAACTTGTCAAGATATTTTCGCGCTGTCTGGCGCAGTTGTTTGTTGTGCCGTCGGTGCTGCAGGGTATCAGTCACTTTGAAGGAGAGGATGTCCAGGCAGTCCCACAGCCAGACAGTGACTGGCACTGTCAGTAAATCATTGTGTCAAGGCTTGGGTTTGCAGCAATGCAAAGGGAATTGTGTGATTGTTTGGAAGGAACTGGAGCGTTTGGGATTTATCGGCGTGCTCAGCCCGCAATGAAATAATCAATTAGGGCTTATTAATGGCACTCGATAGCGGTTTGGACAGGAGATAGCAGACCAGCCTGGCTCTAGGTGGGTTCATGGGCCAGCAGAGCCTCTCAGTTTTCAAGGAGCAGTGGTGCCCTTGGTGCTCTGGGATATTTTTGGTACGAAGCAGGGAAGTGAAATGTTTTTCTGTACACTTAAGAAAGCTGAGAGATTTGGGATTGTTCGGCCTGGAGAAGGGAAGGCTCTGGGGTGACCTTTGGGCCCTTCCAGAGCCTAAAGGGGCTCCAGGAGAGCTGCAGAGGGACTGGGGACAAGGGATGGAGGGACAGGACACAGGGAATGGCTTCCCACTGCCAGAGGGCAGGGATGGATGGGATATTGGGAAGGAATTCCTGGCTGGGAGGGTGGGGAGGGGCTGGGATGGAATTCCCAGAGCAGCTGTGGCTGCCCCTGGATCCCTGGAGTGTCCCAGGCCAGGCTGGACAGGGCTTGGAGCAGCCTGGGACGGTGGGAAGTGTCACTGCCCATGGCAGGGGGGAATGGGATGATCTTTAAGGCCCCTTCCAACCCAAACCAGTCTGGGGTTCTATGATTAAAGTTCTGTCCGAGTAGACTCTGAAATTCCACATCCCAAAGAAATCAGGGCAGATCCTTAAAAAATCTTAGATGCTTTACCCTCATGTATATCAAGGTTTAACTTTTTAGTTCTTCTCAGGCAAGTCTGTAGCAAAGTGCAAACACGTGGGTTGGCACTTGACCTCCAGATGGCAAAGATCTTTTCAGTTCTAGGCATAAAATCTAAAAATTGGATTTCAGTGCATTCAGAAACGTAACATTTTTCAGTGATAAAACCAATTTAAAGAGCCAAACACCTTTGTTAATTTGCAGATAACCTGGTCTGTAAAGAACATAAAGAGCATTAAGGGGCCAGGCCCTACTTTAAAGATAAAAAGGATTTGTTAGGGGTGAAGGAGGAACGTGATGGAGTCAGACTTTGATGATCCTTGTGGGAATGTTCCAATCAGGATATTCCATGTTTCCATAAGTGACAGGTCTGGGGAGCAGCTCAGGCCCCCCTGTTTCCATCACCCTTGAGCCCACAGATCTCCCTTTCCTTTACAGATAACTTAAAAAGTGCTGTCTTCCTTTCTGCTGCCTTCTCCCCCAAGAGCTCTGCCTCCAAAATCTGAAAAATCCCCAAACCCAAACCAAAACAACAAAACAATGCCCAGGGAGAAGCCAGCAGGGCAATTCCTGCCTGTGAGAGAAGCTCAGAAGACACCTGGAAAGCCTCTTTTGATTTTCCTGGACTTTTTCTTATCTGAGCCATTCTTCAACCCCATCTTCCTTTCATCTTCTGCTGCTCACCTCAGGTTCCTCCCACCCCCTCTGCTCCTTCCTCGGAGCCTTTCCTTGCCATTGATTTGCAGAGCCATGCCAAGGCATTTTGGCAGGGAAAGGGAGCATAGATGGGAGCAGGGAGGATGCTCGTGCCCGCCTTGGGAACCCCAGCATGGTAATTGAGGTGCCACTCATCCCATTAATTGTGCTCCAACTCCGAGGCAGAGCCTCCCCTGGCGCCTCCTTTAAATATTTTGGATGCATATACAGCAACCCCTCTGCGTTTAATCTTTCCTTGTGCCTATTTGTTTATTTACCCTCGGGCTCCCAGCTCCCTGCAGTAAAAACCAGCCACTTCCTGAACGGCAGGTAATATGGAAATGGGGGCTGCTTTTCCTTTCAAATCCATTCAGCGTTATTTTCATTAGATTTTTTCAAAAATAGAAGCAGAAGATTGCTATCGGTGCCTAGGAAAATCTTGGAGTAACTCTGGAGCAGCTGAAGCCTGCAAATAGGGGATTTTTTTGGGGTCAACAGACTGGGTTTGACCACCTAAGCAGGGACCTTTAGGTGCTGGAGGTGACGGGGGATTTCTGACAGGCTGTGCTGCACCATCCAAGCTCCCACGACTTACAGCAGAACTTGATTGCTCTAGTTTGGTTTCCTGAATGTCAAATTTTAGTTGAGCTATAGAATAATTTCTGCTGATTCTCCACTTCTCCTTCCCATCCCGGAAAATCCATCTTGGGGCTTTCTGCTGTTGATTCTGCTAATCCATTTGTCATTGCTTAGAAACTCCCGCTTCTGTAAGGATCGCTCCTTTTGGGGAGGTGAAAGATATTTGTCTTTCTCATGATCTGAGATACGAATCAGAGAATCAGAGAATCAGAGAATGACTGCCTGCGTCAGGGGGGACCTTAAAGCTCATTTGTTCCACCCCTGCCATGGGTAGGGACACCTGGGGTGTCCAAGGGTGTGGGTGAAGATGGGTCACTGGAATTTTTCCCATCAGATGATGTGTTTGCTGTGCCCTGAACACCATTCAGAGACACCTGAGCTGCAGAAACAGGCAGGGCTTGGCTGAGAAGCTGGAGCAGGTCAGGTCAGCCCCGTGGGCTGCCCGGGCTGAAGGAATGTGAATCCTGCGTCTCGTTCCCGCAGGAAGGAAAGGTCCTGCTTTCTTCTCCTTCGCTTCCTCCCTCCACCTGCCCTGCTCCAGCCCTTGTCACATCCTTCTCTTGTGGTTTGAACCTGGCAGAGAACTCTTCTGAGCTCTCCAGCGGCTCGTGCGCTGACCTGGTTCATGGGAGCCATCCAGGAGGCTGCAGGGAAGGGAGGGAAGGGGAGGACTGGGAGCTCTGTGCTTCACGAATCTGCTGGATCAGCTTTGCCTCTGCATCCCCGAGGACTCCCCAGCTGAGGAAGGAGCAATTTCTGCTTGTTGCTTCCGGGACATGAACTTGAGTGCAAACATTTTGCTGCCTTCTTTTGGAGAGTGATTTACACAGGTCAGCAGTGGGGGTCTGTGACCCCCGGAAAATACCCAACCTTGTCCTCCTGGGACACAGAATTTTAAACCAAAGCACCACAGGAGCAGTTAAAAATTCACACTCTGTTGCCTCATTAATTTGTCGGAATCTGTGTTGTGAAGTTTGACAACACGGAAGGGTCCCTGCACACCGCAACACAACGTTCATCCCTTGTCAGCCCCAACATCCATCTGACAGCTCTACCCACAATTATCAAATCTTTTATTTGTTGTCTTGTTGCAGCACTTCTGCTGATTATTTTTATCCTTTTGTCTGCCAGTACCAATAAAAACAACAGCTGAGGTTCACAGGCTGTGATGTGAGTGTGGGAGCTGGGGGTTGGCCCTGGCTCTGCTGCGGTGCTCAGCGGAGTGATCACCACCAGCAGTGGCACGGGCTCTGTGCGTTAAAGCCCTGCTCCATAATTGAGAAGAAGGGGCAGAAATTCCAGAAATGCAGATTGACAAGTGCCCTGGCTCCTGAGTCCTCGAGGATTGTCACATGGCTGCAATCCTGCGCTTTTCTCTCGGTAAACACGGTGTTTTGACATTGGGTTTTTTTCATTTCTATACCTTTAGTAAAAAGCTTTGCAACTACGTGAACTGAAAAAAATGTAGATCCCACTCCATGGACTGGATCAATGGGTGGCAAGACACCTTTCTTTACAGATAATCTTTCCTTACTAATTATCTTTCCTTACTAAATTTTGTGAAGATTTCTGCTTCTTTGTGCAACGTTTAGGACACAAAAGATAAGTATTTACGCAGATCGAGGAATTTCTCTTTGGGAGATGCAGAAGTGCCAAATATTTTTAGAAGACCAAATAAACTGGGAGAAAAAGCAACTGGAAAAATCACACGATTACGGCAATTGATTGGTAAATGAAAGCCTGGGAACTGGGGGAATGGTGGTGTTGGGATTACAAGGAATTTCAGGCTGGGATGGCTGCAGTGACCACCCCATTGGCCCCTGTATGGCCAAGTGCGGGTCATTACTGCAATTAATCATCCCTAATTGAGGCAACCCTATAAAGGAGTCCTTGTGCACCTCAGCAGTGGGCGGTGCTGGCAGTTCTCCCCCACTTCCCTTTGTTTACAGACTTCAGGAGCAGCATCTGCAAAGTTCCCATTGACAAATCCCCGCGCTGGGTCCGTAGGGCTCCAATCCATCATCAAATAACAGCATCAACATTTTTCCTGGGCTATTATCATCACTTCAGCTGCTGCAGCAATATATCCTGCACCAATAAATCAAGGGCGATCATTTTAGATGGGCAGAAACATAAACAGCAGTTTAAAAAATGTATCTTTTAGCAATCTCCTTTCCTCTTGCTGCCAGTGAGTTTTAGGAGGTAAAAATAGTCTCATTTTCTGGGTTTGTCTTCATTTCCTCATTTACACAAAGCCAATCTGATATTTCCCAATTTCTTTACCACGAGCCCCGAGCTACCACGTTCATTTTTCATTTTCCCTTTGCCTTTTGCTGCTTTGCCCATTTCAGAGAGTGTGGAATGTCATGGTGGTAGGAAAGGGTTGTATTTCCCCAGGCAACAGGTTCTTATCTACGACACAAACCTGACAAAGCCTCTCGCACATCCAACAGCGATTGCAAGAAAATCGGAAACTTTGTTCCCCTTTAGTGAGGAATTTACTTTTTTTTAAGGCAAACTGCAGCTGCAACACCTGAATTATGGCACGGTGAGGCTTTGGGTTATAGCTCCCTGTTCCATTTTCCCATTCCCAGCACAAGCCGTGTTTTTATTCTTTACATCACGAGCCTGTTCTCATTTTCATGAAGGAGTTTTATGTGCTGAGCCCTGCCTTCCCTCCGTTCCAATCCACGTGCATCGTTAAAGGGGCTTTCTTAATTTCCTGTTTCAGGCTTTCCTCAGAGATTTCTCGTTGTGTTTTCCCTTCCCCCCGGCACAGCAATATTCCTGCTGGCTGGAAGGAGCCCCACTGCTTTGCGCTGCGAGTTGGCAGCTCAGGTGATGACAATTGGCTCCCTCTGTGTGTCCCAGCTGCAGCTCCTGCAGCGGTGCCAGATGGCTCCACACACGTGCACAGAGCTTGCATTTCATATTCCTGACTGAAGAATATCCCAGTTGTTTGTGGGGTTGGGTACTTCCATCCCAAATGAGCTTTTGCAATGCAAGGAGAGTTTACATTTTGTGTTCCTGACTGAAGAATATCCTAATTGTTTGTGGGATTGGGCACTTCCATCCCAAATGAGCCTTCGCAATGCAAGGAGAGTTAACATTTCATATTCCTGAGTGAAGAATATCCCAATTGTTCATGGGGTTGGGTACTTCCATCCCAGGTGAGCTACTGTCCTTCGCAATGCAAGGAGAGTTTTAACATTTTGTATTCCTGGCTGAAGAATATCCCATTTGATTGTGGGGTTAGGTACTTCCATCCCAAATGAGCCTTCACAATGCAAGGAGAGTTTATATTTTGTATTCCTGTCTGAAGAATATCCCACTCGATTGTGGGGTTGGATCCTTCCATCCCAAATTAGCCATTGTCCTCAATGCAAGGAGAGTTTGTATTTTGTATTCCTGTCTGAAGAATATCCCACTCGATTGTGGGGTTGGATCCTTCCATCCCAAATTAGCCATTGTCCTCAATGCAAGGAGAGTTTGTATTTTGTATTCCTGTCTGAAGAATATCCCACTCGATTGTGGGGTTGGATCCTTCCATCCCAAATTAGCCATTGTCCTCAATGCAAGGAGAGTTTGTATTTTGTATTCCTGTCTGAAGAATATCCCAATTGTTTGTGGAGTTGGGTACTTCCATCCCAAATGAGCTGTCATCCTTTGCAATGCAAAGAGAGTTAACATTTCATATTCCTGAGTGAAGAATATCCCAATTGTTCATGGGGTTGGGTACTTCCATCCCAAAAGAGCCCTCGCAATGCAAGGTGGCCTCAGCTCTGTGCCTGGTGTGTCATTCAGGCACCCACCTTGCACAATTTTATTGGAGTGCAAAGGAATTTGGGCAGAGAATTCATGTTTGGAGGCTCAGGGTGGCTTGGCAGGGCAGCAGCCTGCAGAGAACAGACTGAGACCAAATCATTGGCTCTTTGGGTGGCTGAAACTGGTTTGTTTTCTGAGATAAAACAAATTGGCAATTGGAGTTATTGACTCAATCAGAAAAATCTCCATGTCATGGAAAATGAAAGATTTTCTTTCAATTTTCTATTTTTTGGACTTTAAATTAAAAAAACAAACAAACAAAAAAAAAAAAATCTCAAAAGGTCATTCCCATCTAGGCCAGTTACAGAATTGCAGAAGCCCAGACTGGTTTGGGTTGGGAGGGACCTCAAAGCCCAGCCAGTGCCACCCCTGCCATGGCAGGGACAGCTCCCACTGTCCCAGGGTGCCCCAAGCCCTGTCCAGCCTGGCCTGGGACACTGCCAGGGTGGAGCATCGTGACCCAACCCATCTCAGAGCTGGTAGGAAATATCTCCTCTAATGGCAGCAATCATGCACAGGCCTGAACTTTCGATTTCAGCATCAGCAGGAGCTGCACAAGGGCCCAGGGGTAGTGGGAATTTGGGAAGTGCTGGCAGAAGAGCAGGAAATATGCTCCATATATTCCCAGAGTCACCTGGGAAGTCCTGGTAAGAAGTAGGAACCCAAATAATATTTGGGAGAATAGGAGTTGAGAATAGGAGCTGACAAGAGGAGCACCATAGAAAAATTCATCCAATTTCTGTGCTTTCAGTACTTTTGCATTCCAGATGTTGGAGTTGAGAGTAGACAATGAAAAGAGTTTTCTAACCTTTCCTACTGTCCTAATTTTATCCTAGAAAACAACCAGTTTTCTGATCACCTGTTATTCAGCACTCAAACCTCTGACCTATATTCAAGTGAAAAGTATAGAACTGACAAAAAGAAAATAAAATCAGCATTTCTTTCACCCCCCCGAGTAAACTGATTTAGTTTTTTATAATTCCAACTATGGCAGGATTAGCCCTTCATCCTGTTGTTTCAGGATGTCTGCATTAATTATTTCTAGTCCTCTCTAATTCAACACTAAACTCACATTTTCAGTTCAAGGGACTGGCCCGTTCTCAAATCATGTAAATATTATTCAGAACTAGGTGATACCCACGTGCAGAGCTGCCAAAGTACACTCATTTATTTTTTAACTTCGTAGTCAGTCAGGGAGCAAAACAATCCATGATTTATACAAGGCATTTAATGAATTTCATCCTTTCCCCACTGGAGTTTCAATATTGCTGAGATACGGGCACGAGGAGAGAGAACAACCGCAGAAATCCCTCAGAAATGATCCTCCTGCATTCCGGAATTGTTCTGTTTGCGTGTGGAAGGACTAAACCGATGCTTTATTGTTCAAAACCCAAACTGAGCAGGGCTGAATAAAGCCCAGAGTGCCAAGGAGGGATTTGCTTTCTAGGACAAAAACATCCCTTTGAGGAATGTTCCCTGCTGGGCTGCCCATCACCTCCCAGCCCAGCGGGATCCATGTTTAATCCTCTCAAAACTTCCTGTCTTGGTTGGATTTCTGTGCCTGCTGAACATCAGCTTTGTGTAGATGGGAAGTTCAGTGGGGCTGGTTTGGGGATCTGGGATTTAGGGCACAGCTGGAAAGGTCTCTGTGCTCATTCTCAGAGTGGGATTGGAGTGACCTCTGAGCAGGGCAGAGGTTAAAGTCAATGTCCCAATTTGTCATCCATGGCCCCAAAGGTCAATATGCAGAAAGTTGGGATTCTGTGGATAGAGCTGATTTTCCAATATCTCCAAAACCCTCAGTTAATCCAAGCTTGTGCTGCTGCATTTCAGGAACTCACGACTTGCTGCTCCCCATCTCCAATCCTTCCCATTTTCACAGCCTGCGATTCCTCATATTTTACTTCGAGGTGGGAGGGGCAGAGCTTTCCTAAATTGAGAGCAGCCTGATGGCTTCAAATCTGTGCGACTGTTCCAGCCCGAGTGCGCTCTGTGAAGGATTCTCTTTTCAGCTGAGCCTGGGGATGAAGTCCTGCAGAGCTGGGAGTTCTCTGGGGGTTTTTGAGTTGACAGAAACTCTCCAGCTTTGGTTTACAGGAGCTGTGCGTGGTGCCAAACACCAGCTCTGGAATTCCGGAGGGTTTCTGTTTGGGAGGCAAAGTGTTATCTCAGTGCAATTTGTAGGTAATGAATACCACAGGGATATTTTCTGCCCGGCTCAGAGGAATCCCATGGAGGCACAAACAATGCAGATGTTACAACTGCAGAGGTGTACAACAAATAATAATTAAATCATAATATTTATCTCTGGTAATAGGCATCCTTAGGATACAGCTTGTGCACTTGCTCCGTGCATTTGGAATGTGAGACAAGACTGTGGCAGAGCAAATCTTGTTTTTTTATGTAATTTTAACCTATTTTCTCTTAATTATTGATGGTGGCCAGATCATTATTTTCTGAGGATCCTGGTTAGAAGGGGCGGCTCTGGTGAGCATTGCCCTTAACCCCAAAATCACAGCCCCCAGATGGGCTTTAAGGTCTCTTCCATCCCAAACCAGCCTGGGTTCTATTTAATTCCTTGTCCAGGTAATTATCATAATTGTTCAAAGATACTTTATCTAAATAAATTTCAAAACTGAGATCTAACAGAAATCAATACAAATTAATCCTGAATTTATTTCCTTTCCTCTTCTCCCCCAAAAGCAGGAGAGTGAATGTTTCTGAAATCTAAAGGCAAAAGGACCTGCAGTCCCACATATAATATTTAAATTAGAATTTGTTTCATACCAAGATGGTTTGCACTTTACATTTATTTGTTATCACCCATTCAAAGGCAAAAAAGTATTATGTGTAACCAAAATTGTCATTACACTTGTACTGGCTACTGGAATTTGATGCCAATTTGTATTTTAAGTAATCCAGGATGATAATTACACTTATTGCTTCCCTAACTGCTTAGTTGCTATTCAGGGTAGCTCATGTATATTTTATGTATGTTCTGTATCAGAGCAGACCTTTTGCAAATTGATTCATTTGCATCATTATATCCTTCTTTCAGAAATCCTTTCCTGATCGTGAGGAATAGACTTCTGCTGGAATCACAGAGATAATTCCTCGAACTCAGCCTTAGAGCTGGGGAAACTAAAAAAGAAACCAAATAAGTTACTATCTCTTTTATTCTTCATGTTTGAAATGTGACTTTTTGACAACATCTCGTAGAAGATTTTCATAGAGCTGTGGTTTGAGTAGGAAGGAGCTTAAAGCCCACCCAGTGCCACCCCTGCCATGGCAGGGACAGCTCCCACTGTCCCAGGCTGCTCCAATCCTGTCCAGCCTGGCCTGGGACACTGCCAGGGATCCAGGGGCAGCCACAGCTGCTCTGGGCACCTGTGCCACTGAATTTTGCTTTTGTTCATTTACTTGGAAAAAATCAGAAAGAACAAAGTATTTAACTCATTTTGGTTTTTTTCATACGGAAAGGATCTCCAGCTCTGGGGCTGTGTGGGACATGTGCCTGCCCTGTGCCTTGGAGAACTTCCTTGTCCTCCACCCCTCATCACCCTCCCCCAGTCACTCACTTCCCAAAGATCCTGATTAAAAAAATTAACCCACTGCAGAAATCCATTAGAGGCTTCTTTGCCTCCCTCACCTACACAAATTGCCACTGCCTGCAGCTGAAGAGAAGCACAAATCCTGGCTAAGTGACAAAAATCATGGCTTTGAAAGGCTGAGATGCTCTGGGCCTGCAGGGAGAGAAGAAAGGGACAGAGGCTCTGATCAGCAGCACAAACAGAGCAGAGCTGCGTTCTGGTGGCTGCAAAGGGCCAATTCCCTTGTTCTGCCTGTGCAGAGGCTTGGGGAGAAGATCCTCCCACACTGGCAGGGTGACAACTGCATTCATCTGCAACATCTGAGGGAACCGACTCATTTGATGTTTTGTTTTGAAAAAATTATTGAGGACTGTTTTGTATGCAAAAAGAGTTGAGGCTTTTTTTTTTTTCCTGCCTCTGAGTCCCAGATAACTGAAATTATGCTTATCAGAGGTGCTACGTTTAAAGTTGCTCTAAAAGGTAGGGTGACACATGGAGGGAACGTGCAGGGTTTGTTGAGAGCATTATTTTGATTTACTCGCTGTAGACATGGGCAGCCAGCAAAGAGTTAATTCCCCTTTTGCCCTTGTCCTCCTGAAATTAGATAAAATAAACCCTAAGTGGATATAGCCTAATTTTTTGGCGTATCTCTAATAGGCTAAACCATCTAGCAGATGTTTGGCCAAGGCACAGGTGACTGAAATGGGCAACAATAATTTTTCATTTATTTTGGAATAGCAGAGAAAGAACAGTCAGGACACAAATACCACACAGTTTAATGCTTCTATTTGTTACAACACAGGAAGAGAAAATGATACTTATTTATAGGAGTGATCATGGGAAAAATGCCTATTTAAATGTCTAGGAATTTTTGGGTAACTAGATGGGGTTTCATATTTAAGATCTAACTCTGCTTTTTGTTTTTACCCTAAATCGCACCCTACATAGGACAGATCACAACCCAAACATCAGCTCACCCCTTTTCTCAAAGGAACAACTTCTTAATATCTCCTTTGCATAAAATTTTCGGGCCCTGCCTGGCGTTATTGAGCGCTGCTGATGGTCTTTTGATAGCTCTGCTTTTAATAAGCTGCAGATAATCTCATCTGTGTGTGTACAGCAGCATATTTCAGAGCATAGGTATGGAAGGAGGAAAGTTGGATTGGCAGCACATGAAAGGGAGCTGAAATGCTTCAAAGGGCAGGGAGAGAGAGGCAGAAGGCAGAGAAAAGCCTCTGGTAGGTATTGGGATGAGAAGCTTTTGAAATATAGATAACCTACAGCAGAGAGGAGCTCTGCTCTCCCAGCACTAATAATTACACAGATAAGAGGGTGAAGTGAAAGGAAGCCAGGAGATATGGACAAAGTTCAGGATAAAGCATCCTGGAAAGAAGAAACCATGGAAATTTTATTCTGGAAGAAAGTCAGGTGAAGCTCAGGTTGGAAATCGTTAAGAACGTGAAGAGTTTGTGACAAACTTGGGGACACAGTGAGCTCAACCCCAGCCCTGGGAGTGCTTTTCTGTGACCAGCAGAAGTCTGAAAGCTCAGGGGACAGAATCTGAGGATCAGGGAATATCCTGAGTTGGAAGGGCCCCACAAGGATCATGGAAGCACAAGAACAGAAATGATAGTAAAATAACAGAAATAAAAAAATAAAGCCCGAAAAAGGTAGAGAGAAAGTAATGGCCAAAATTCAAGATACCAGTTCCCAGGCATGGGAGAATTCAGGGTCCTGGTGATAAAAGAGCCCCAGGGATGATAAAAAGCCCACGAAGGGTGAGGTGGTCGATTCCTGCTCAGACTGACAGTGCCACATCCAGACCCTCCATCCCAGAAACACTTTGTGACAATAAAACACTTGGCACAAGGAAGGACAATTCCTCAGTTGCTTGAATTCTTCATCTACTTCAACCAGTGTGTGAAAAAACCAGCCTGGAGTAGCCACAACAACAGTGAGGATCCTTGTAGGAGGGGAAAAAATACATGAAAAAAAATCAATGCACCTACAGAGGAACTGCCTAATAACGAGGAAGATAATTAAAAGGAAATTAAAGGAGCAGCTAAGAGGGGAATATGTTTGTAGGCGGCTTGGATGCTTTGAGGGCAATAACTTATTTTACTACTCAACACAAATATGCACAACATAATTATTTTCGGGAAGATATGCCAAAAAAGAAAATATAAACTGACATACAAAGGAGTTATTAGGTTTGGTTTGGGTTGGGGTTTTTTTTTAAAGGAAAAAAAATTCAGCCTCTCAATTTAAAAGCGAAAGGGAAGCCAAGCAGATTCCGAGCACTTACTGGATGTGGAAAAGCTACCAACAAAAAGTTTTTTGCTCAGATCAGAGGCAGGAAGCTTGCCAGGGAAGCAGTCAGGCTGATGGATGATCAAGGCATAACAGGAGCACTAAAGGAAGATAAGGCCATGGGTGAGGGGAGAGATGAGTCCGCACTGCTGTTCCCTGCTGGAGCCTGGGGACAGCTCCGGGCTGGAGCTGCACTTTAGTGGGAACACAAAAATAAATGAAAATCAGAATATGCTGAGTCAGAGGGGACCCACAGGATCATTGATCCCACCCGTGTCCCTGCACAGACACCCCAACAATCGCACCCTGGGCACCCCTGGCAGCGCTGTCCAAACCCTCCTGGAGCTGTGGCACCCTCGGGGCCGTGCCCATTCCCTGGGCAGCCTGGGCAGTGCCAGCACCCACTGGGGAAGAACCTTTCCCTGGTATCCAACCTACCCCTGCCCTGGCACAGCTCCAGCCATTCCCAGGGCCCTGTCCCTGGTCACCTTCCCCTCCTGAGGAACCTCCAGCTGGGATGGTTCTCCCGTCAGGCTCCTCTTCTCCATCAGAACTGACCAAGTGCCCTCAGCCCCTCGCAGGCCCTTCGCCATCTCTGTTGCCCTCCTTTGGACACTCTCTGATAGTTTCATCTCTTTCTCTTCTTGGGGTGCCCAAAACTGCACCCAGCACTCAAGGTGTCCTCTGAGGAGACAGGGACCAAGCAACAAATGATTTCCCATAATTTTCATGATTTCCAGATGTGCTGCCTCTTCCTCAGAGGCACCAGAACTGCTGCTCCAGTGTTCCACGAGAGAGATTCCCAGGGTTACCACATCCATAAAGGGAATGTTATCCCTGAGATGCTTTGTTTCTTTGTGGCACTCACATTTCCTTTGCGGAGCTCTGGGAACATGTGGATATTCCACTCTGGCGCTTTCCTGCTCCTTCCAAGCCACTCCTTGTCCTTGGTTAGACTTACACGAGATCCAGGCAACACCAATCCCAGAGATGTCGCTGCACAGAAGTTGACTAATCTTTAAAAATGGGCTAAATCCCAAATTAGAATGATTTCAGCAGAGTGAAGCTTAGAAGACAATTGCTATAATTATGCAAATGTAAACAAGTGAAAAGCCTTAACACAATGTATACAAAATAATGATTAAAAGGAATTAGTGTTGGGAATTAGCAGAAATTGGGCATTTGTATGTAATAATAGGGCTGGAAGTTAATGATCCAGAGTGAAAGAGTTTTGCCAGTTGATATTAAAGCTTAGATAATCTTTTGTTCAGTAACTTCACACTCGTATTTGTTTAGGATTGCAGCCCGTGCCTGGATCACCATATTGGAATTCCAATCACTCACCAGTTTTTAATTAGACAGTAGAACTGATACGGTAATTATGGCCAGAATTGATTACTAACTGAAGTTTGTACGATAATTAATAACAAAGTTCTTGAACAGAACACGAATGACATAAAAATAACATAAGCCTTCCCAAACTGGCATTAATACAGCGTGGTGGTGACCCGGAGCTTTAATTGTCAATATACATTTAAATTCCCTCTATCTAGCCCAGTGCTTGAAATCTTTATCAGTAGCTGCCAATAAAAGAAAATTTATTTGGTTACCGAGGCTTTTTTCCAGGCTGTGAGATTTTCAGCTGATCTGCCAAAGCAGTCTGGATTCTGCAGGGCCAATAATTGATCAGAGTTCTGCTTTTTGTGCTCTATTTCTGTTCTGCTTTTATGGCTCCAGGCAGGAACACAATCCCCAGAATCCCATAAGTGTATCTGTGCTTGGTGGGCACTTTGGTGCTCCAGTGGATAGGGTGTATTATATAGGGTACATTGTTCCAGTGTGGAGTGTTTGTATGTCTGGGATGTTCCACTGCTCTGCTGGAGAAGAAGCTTTATCCGGGAAATTTTGAAGGATAATTTTTAGGACTGTTATCTCCTAATAATAACAGTGGTGGAACACAGGGTGCCCAGAGCAGCTGTGGCTGCCCCTGGATCCCTGGCAGTGTCCCAGGCCAGGCTGGACAGGGCTTGGAGCAGCCTGGGACAGTGGGAGCTGTCCCTGCCCATGGCAGGGCGTTTGGAGGGACATGAGCTCTAAAATCCCTTCTAACCCAACCATTCCATGATTAAATGGAACATCAGAGTCTTGTGGCAGAAGCTGATCTGTCTGGAGCTGTGGCACTCCAGGTGAGGCTGGGGACCTTCTCCAATCCCCCCTGAGCAAACACACAGCGAAGGACGGTCCTGCCCGAGAGAACTTGAACTCCTGACCCTGTTTGGGAGGCACATAACTTTCCACAGAATCAGATCTCCTCTGTCCCCTCCTTTGCCCAGCCAGGGCAGTGCTCCTCTCCCCCAGAGCTCTCAGGGAGGAGCCCCACCTGCACCACTGGCTTTGAGTCACATCCAATCCTCCTGCCCGGGGCTGGATGTGTCCTGCAGTGGTGGGACAGCCAGGGAACCTGGTAATTGTGTGACCCAATAGAGGCTGCCAGGGCCCTGCCAGAGCTGAAACTAAAGCTCGTTAAACATAATGAGAGTGGCCTCAGGTGGTGGTGGGAGCTGCTCTGGTTGTGCTCACGTGCCAGCCCAGGGGCTGTGGGATGGGTCAGGCTGCTGATCCTGCTGCAAACTCCTCTTTTATTGCACGTTCCTCTCTGTTTTCTGTCAGGTTGGCATTGAACACATCAGCTCCTCATCTGTGTTGCACAAATGGGAGTGCTGGTGCAAGGAAGGGCAGAGGTTCAAAGTTAATTCTGGAGAAGGGCAGAAATTTCAAGTGTGTTAAAAACTGTATTTCTACATAATTTTTGCAGTACATCTCACTATTCTAATCATGAAATGACTCTCCCATCTGAAACTCTTTTATTGCTTTATGATATCAAACTGTGTAAGAAATATCTCAGTTCCTCCTAAAGAGAAGGTTCTTTTTTTCACCATGGTGTTGGTTAGACACAGCAGGGAGTTTATTTGGTTTGGAATTAAATCAAAATGTCAGAATCTATCCAGAAATACAACACTTGCCTTTCCTACAGCTGCATCTTGAACTAATGGGAAGTGTGTTATTCCCAAGATTTACCCATAATTCAGGTATACATTTTGGAAAGGTGAGACAGCAGGCACTGAACCAGGCAGGTGTGTTTGGGCCTGGAAATCCCTTTACGGTGCTGGGAGGTCCCGAGGTCCTGCTTTGAGCATTAAGTGGTGGCTGTCCCATGTATCTGTCAGTTCAGAGATCACACTTGTGCCTTTATTTTTGTGTACAGCCCAGTTTGAGGGGAGAAAAGATGGGAGCAAATCTCTCCCAGTGCTCCCTCTTTCTTCTCACCCCCTGATAAACCCATGGCTGGGGATGTTGATGCTCTGTGAAGAACATCCAGATGTGTCTCTGTTATCCTCAGATGGTGCAGCTGAGGCCAGAGCCTGTGTGCTTTGCCTTGAGAGGCTTTTCCTGGGATTTGTGACATATTAAAAGGAGATGTGTGGCTCCAGAGGTTGAATGCAATGGCAGGAAGACAAACAGGAGGAATCCCTAGGCTTGAGTGTCTACAGAGCTGCATCCCTTCTCCAAGGGCAGGCGAAACCTTTGCAGGGGCTGGGAATATTGGCAGCCATCGAGTTGGACTCGCTGATCCTGTGAGTCCCTTCCAGCTCAGGATATTCTCTGATTCCCTGATCTGGCAGAGCAGCACTGAGATAAACTCTCATTTGGAGCTGTGTGAGCAGCGAGTGCCAGCTCTGGTAGCCGTTGGAAAGGAACGGGAGATGCTCCATCATTCTGCTCCTTCTTCTGAGAAACCAGTCAGGCTGCTCTCCCAAACCTCAGGCATGTGCCAGCAATCTTCCAGCACTTAGAAAAGCCCAGAATGTCCCCGATCTAAAATTCTCTCCAGCAATGGATTTTGAAACTCATTTCTAGCCACTGTTACTTTTGGGTAACAAGCGATTTTTATTACAGGCTTCAGGAGCAAGTCTCCTCCTCCTCCTATCTGTACAAACAGCTATAAACTGACTGCATTTTAATAACTTTTTTTCCAAGAAGTTACAAGGTATTTCATTAAAATGTCAACTTTTTCTTTCATATATTTTATGATTCTCTTTCTTCCTTCTGCCACAAATATGTTGTTGCCAACATCATCATGACACAGTTTGCTGCCAAGACTATGGGAAGTTAAAAAAGGAAAGGAAAAATGAATTTCTCTCCACTTTTTAGGTAAAATTCTTCCAGCACTAGAGGCTGAGAAAGCAGTCAGAAATATCTGAAGTGCCAAAGACAAATGTTCGGAGTGCCAAAGCGGTGACATGAAAACATGGAAGCAGTACCAGGGACCGATTCTGTGTAAGGAGCGAGGAGCGATCAGCTGGGGACATTTCCTTCTGCCATTTGTAGATTCCATGGTTCCTCCCAATGTTTCTGCTCGGATCAGAGCAGCAGGAGCGTGCACACGCTGCTCGGAGAGAGTCAGCTCCAGTTTGTGAGAAACGAGGTGTCCTTCGCACCAAAAGCATCCCCAACTGCTGCACGGAATCCTTCGTGTCCTCCTGCAGCCCCCAGGACTCCTCAAATATATCAACCTGCTGTCACTCACAAGGTCCCCAAACCCAGCTCCAGCCATCTGCTCTTGGCTGGTTTAATGAGGAAGGAGCTGCTCCACCCGGCTTTAACCGGGAATGGAGGGAAGGAATGGAATCCCCTCGGTTTTGCCTCTGGGAAGAGCCGGGAGATGTGACTGTGTTTGCCACTCCGGTGCCTTAACACCTCACTAATTAAACCCAGCCTGGCTTAGCACAGGGACTATCTCTGCAAAGGCCCTCATTTTCAGCCCTTCAGCAGATGGATCCTCACTGGAATTTCGTTATTACCTCTGTGGTCCCAGCTTTGGAGCTGCCGAGTGGCCATGGAGACATTAAATTAGCTCTGTGCCCAGAATTTATGGACTTCTGCCTTTGCAAATCTCCATTTCTGAGCGTGGAGGGCCCTTGCTGGCATCCTGGACACCTTATTACACTTTAAAGCATCTTAAAAACTTTCAGATTCCCCGAGTGCTACCCCAAGTGTAATTTCCTGCTCGGCTGGAGAGCAAGGGACAAACGTTATTTCCACTGGTGGTGAACCAGCTGTGGGTTCAGACTTCCCAGCACTGGGGAGCTCTGGGTTCAGCTGGTTGAGTTTGTTGTTCTTTTTAAACAGCATAAAATCCCTTTCTTGGAATTTGCTCCGCTTTGGTGCTGCCCTCACCCCAGAGACCTTCTTTTAAAAGTGATTTAATTTCTTTTTCTCTGCCTTATAGGCCACAGCTTGATTTTTCTTGCACTCCTGGGTCTTGAAGCAATTTTACAGGGGAGGCAAGGAGTTGCTGAATGGAGCTGTTTTGTTTACATTATGCAAAGTTGGGAATCTGCCATCAGAGCAATCCCACGCATCCCATGCAGCGTTGCAGGCACTCAAGGGCGTGGATGGATCAGATAAAAGGAGGTGGAGTTTTCAGCAGAGGGCTATGACTTGCCCAAACTAGTTAATTACACATTAACTGCGTCCCACTTTCCCAATACAGAAACGTTTGTAATTAACAAAAAGAAAAAAATTAGCGTGTAGTTCAGAGTTGGCCTTGGGCCGTTCCGTCACATTCCTGACTCTGGGACCCAGCCACTGCCTCAGCCACTCTTCCAGCATGTGATGCAAGCGGCACCAAGGAGAATATCCCGGGAATTTGCCTACACCCACTGCTCTATTTTAGGCTCCCATCTCATGGAAATAATATTGGCAAACATCACCAATATCTTATGGAGATAGAATGATGGAGCAGTAGCATTCATGGGCTGTTTCCATGGCCAGGTGACCCAGCTGGTGGAGGAGGGAAAGGTGTGGATGTGTCCAGCTGGACTTCAGCACAGCCTCGGACACCATCTCCCTCAGCCTCTCGTGGAGAAGCTGCAGCCCATGCTCGGACAGGATCACTCTTCCCTGGGTTCAGAACCGGCTGATGAACCCAGGGATTGGTGGGGAATGGTGCCACATCCAGCTGGTGTCCGGTCACCAGTGCTGTCCCCCAGGGTCAGTGGCCAGCCCTGCTTAACGCTTTTACTCATGATCTGGGCGAGGGCATCAAGGCAGCCTCAGGAAATCTGCTGATGACACTGAGTTCTGTGGGGTGTGGATGTGCTGGAGGGCAGGAAGCTCTGCATAGTGACCTGGACAGGCTGGATCCATGGCATGAGGGCTGGACAGGCTGGATCCATGGCATGAGGGTTGGACAGGCTGGATCCATGGCATGAGGGCTGGACAGGCTGAATCCATGGGCTGAGGGACCTGGACAGGCTGGATCCATGGCATGAAGGTTGGACAGGCTGGATCCATGGCATGAGGCCGATGGTGTAAGGCACAACCAGGGCGAGTGCTGGGTCCTGCCCTTGGGTCACAACAACCCCTGCAGCTCCAGGCTGGGGCAGAGGGGCTGGAAAGCTGCGAAAGGCCCTGGGGGTGCTGGGGACTGCAGCTGGACACAAGCCCAGGTGGGCCCAGGTGGGCAAGAGGCCAATGGATGTCCCAGCCATGGGGTGGACAAAGCCCCAGGATAGTGCCTGTCCCCTGTGCTGGCACTGCTGGGGCACCTCCAGTCCTGGGACAGCTCTGGGACCCTCCAAGAGAGCCTTGGAAGAGCTGGAGTGTGTCCAGAGAAGGGAATGGAGCTGGGAAGGGTCTGGAACCCCAGGAGCGGCTGAGGGAGCTGGGAAAGGGCTCAGCCTGGAGCAAAGGGGACCAGGGGCACCTTGTGGCTCTGCACAGCTCCTGCCAGCAGGGGACAGCCGGGGGGGTCGGGCTGTGCTCCAGGGAACAGGGACAGGAGGAGAGGGAACAGCCTCAGGCTGGGCCAGGGGAGGCTCAGGGTGGACACCAGCAGGAATTTCCCCATGGAAAGGGCGCTCAGGCCTTGGCAGTGCCCAGGGAGGTTTGGAGTGCCCATCCCTGGAGTGTCCAAGGAATACCTGGAGGTGGCACTCAGTGGTCTGCGCTGGGGACAAGGTGGGCATCAGGCACGGGCTCGACTCGATGACCTTGGAGGTTTTTCCAACCTCAGTGATCCTGAGAATCTATAGATTTGCAGTGGTGTGTGCAATATATAGGACATTAATTTCCTGGGATTGTCTCAAGCAGAGTGTTGCAATTGCAAACTCCATAATGCGTATAAAAATCCACATTCCCATACTTTTATTTCCAGCCCCAACAGCCTCCATGTAGACTATTTTCCACATCACAGGCAGCTGGAATCAATGACTCTCCCATGTACTTGAGACATCAGCTCTCCCCCGTGGAATATTGATTTCCATGAAATAATCTTCATGCAGCCATCTTTGCTTAAATATCACATCAAGTTATACCCTTACTCAAAAATAATGCACATTCCTGTCATATTCGACTGGAACTTGAATGTATTGCTCTGTTTAGCAAAGTGTTTAAACAATAAGGGACCAAAAAATATACGGATGTCTCCATACTATGGAACATTTTAGTATCTACATCCCTGTTACTAAACATGAGTGGAAATTTAATGCTTTTGGAGCAGTGGGAACTGTGAAATAGAGGAAAAAAGCACGGGGCTGGCAGCTGTTTCAATGCATGGTGAAGCCAGGAAGTTGTTTAGACTGTCTTTGAACTTGGCCAGCACACGGGGACACAGATATCGGTCAGAAAAGGGAGATATTTAAAGATCTATTAGGTCAAGAACACATTTTATGGCATCAAATATTTAATATTATCTAAGGAAATAAAAAATCACATGGAAGGGAAACAAGGTTAAAGCGAAACTTTATGGTTGATCTCTCTTGCTGTTAAAAGAAAATGTTTTTCAGAGTTAAGGGGGATATTTTTCAGCACACAAGTTGCAGATTGTGTTGAACCTTTCTGCCTTGCTGCTTGTGGCTCTGAGATTGGTGTTTGTACCACATAAAATTTATTAAGAAATACAGAAGATATTTGTTTCTTTACTTAGGTGATTTTTTTTTTTTAACTTAGTAACTTAGAGATGCAGCTCTTCCTTTCTGTAAAAGACTTTGAGATGAGCCTTGAGGTTCTGAGCTTTTGGAGGCAACAGATTCTGGTTTTGTGGCAATAGAATCCATCTTCAGCCTCAGATGGATAAAGAAAATGGCATTTCAATTCGGATATAATTTGTCCGTGAAAATTAATTTTCATAATATATTTAACATGAAAGTCTGGCTTTAAACCAAAGAAAAATACATCCCAAAAACCTGAACCCAGCACGATGAACCCTCTTTTTCCTCTCAAACAAGGAATTTTTGGGGACCAGTGCAGCTGTTGCAGCAGCCACACATCAAATTATCTCCTGCTCAGAGAGAAATGCAAAATGAAATGCCATATTTTTGGATTGTTAAGTGTCACTTCAGTGAAATGTACTCATGGCTGAATAGCTCCCGTTTATTTTCTAGGGATGGTTAAAAATGAGGAAATTGTGACAATTCTTGAACATTTTCAATTGCTTTTCCTTCTGTTGTTCTTGCTGAATGGGGAGAATGCCTTTATATTTGTGTCTTTAAAGGGAAAATATTCCAAATGTTTGGTTTTGCCACCACTTCACCTCTTTTCCCCCTTTTTCTCATATTTGATGCTGAAAAGAGGGGAAAGTTCAGGAATGGGGAATGAGGACATGGGGGAAAGCAGGGGGAGAGAGGAAGAGAAAACCAGAAATGCAGTTTATTCAAAGTGAATGATGAAATGGAAGACTATGTCTTGAAGACGGATATTTTCAGTGAAAAAGCTTTGCAAAGTCATTCAAAGGATTGAAGGGAAGGCAGGGAATGCTAAATCCAACGTGTTTTTGGTGCTTTCTTCATTCATTGCGTGATTTTGGGGACTGCCTTGTCCTGAGGAGCTCCCCTTTCCTGAGCACATAAAGCAGGAAAAATATCAATGGTTTTTGAGAGAATTGGTGCTGATCCATGAAGGAGCTGAAGGCAGAGCCGTGGGGAGATGGAGAACTTGGGCTTCCCCAGCAGTGGGTTCAGCTCAGGGAAAAGATGAAGGTGAAATAGCGCAAATACAGGAGAGCTGCTCCCAGATCTGGGTCCAGCAGGAGAAGGAACTGGAGCTGCTGGAGAGGTCCAGAGGAGGCCAGGGAGCTGCTCCAGGGCTGGAGCCCCTCTGGAGCCAGGCTGGGAGAGCTGGGAAAGTTCCCTGGAGAAGGGAAGGACCCAGGGAGAGCTGCGAGCCCCTGGCAGGGCCTGAAGGGCTCCAGGAGAGCTGCAGAGGGACTGGGGACAAGGCATGGAGGGACAGGACACAGGGAATGGCTTCCCATGGCAGAGGGCAGGGATGGATGGGATCTTGGGAATTGGGAATTGCTGGCTGGGAGGGTGGGCAGGCCCTGGCACAGGTGCCCAGAGCAGCTGTGGCTGTCCCTGGATCCCTGGCAGTGTCCCAGGCCAGGCTGGACAGGGCTTGGAGCAGCCTGGGACAGTGGGAGCTGTCCCTGCCCAGGGCAGGGGTGGGGTGGGATGAGCTCTGAGATCCTTTCCAGCCCAAACCATTCTGGGATTCTGTGAAAGAGTAAAAGCGTAAATTAGATATTTGTGTGTGGCTTCACTGGAGTGAAAGGCAGGAAAGGGAAAAAAACCCAATAAATAATTAATAAAACCCCCAAAATATCTTTGAAAATACCAACAATCATCTACAGAAGGAGTGGAGAGCTGCTTTATTTCAGTCTTTGTTTCAAAGGAGCAAGAGACTCTCTGTGACACCACAGACCGATGGGGCTTTTTAAGATTAAAAATAGCTCAGGAGAAAAGCCATTGAAATGGATTATGGAATGGCTTATGGAGATGAAACTCAGGGTGTCAGGGAAAGAGAGAACCCAAGCGAGGAGGGAAAACAAGTGGGGTCAGTGTCACAGGCCTTTCTCCTGCTTGATTGTGGGTGTGGATGACCTTGGTGAAGGAGAGATTTCCAAAGAGGTTTGCACAGTTCTGATCACACCAAGCTGGAGAGAAGCAGCCCAGCCCCACCAAGCAGGCAGGCAAGTCAGGAGAGTTGAAGTTAATTATAAAGATGAACAAGCTATTCGTGTCATTTAGCATATGGTCCAGTGGCTTTGAACTATTGGGAAGGAACCTTTATTTAGAGGATAGCGGGGATTTCATGGCCATGCTAAACCGTGTTCTGGGTTCAGAGTCAGGAGTGACAATCAGATGTGCTGCTCTGACACGCTCTGTCCTCCGAGATGTTCCGAGGAAAAGCTGAGCTTCAAAGAGTTCCATCAAAAAATAACATTTGGGAAAACGAAGCGAGCGGGGTGGCGAGATTTTCTGCTTCCTTTTTAGGGTTTGAGTGTGTGCCTTTGAGTGTTTGGCAGCAAGTAAGTGTTCAGTGGCTTAGGGGTGTGATGATGCTCTTTAAAGGGAAGCACTGTGCGATCATGAGGATGGACTTCATCCAGCAGATCAGTGCTGCAAACTTCTGTGACATGGACACGATCCCAAAACTTTGGCTGCCTTTTCAAAGTCACTCAACTTCTCAGGGCAGCCAGAAGGGGCTGAGCACTTCCTAAGATGTGTTTGCTCAAGATGTTTACCGAGCTGTCACCCAGAAATGGATCTGGACCCAAATACTCTGAAGCTCAGGCTCAGCACCAAGCTGAGCTCTGTGACTTGCTGCTTCCTGCTCCTGGTCATCCCATCCCTTCCCAGGATTTCTCTGCTCTGGATCAGGACCTGGAACCGGACATAGACAAGGAATGTGCGTGGTAAGACGTAGCCAAACCTTTTCCACACCTTAAATTTGTTTCAGTTTTGGCACCTTTTGCCCAAACCGATTTGTCCGTCTGTAATGCACTGTAAATAGCATTAAGCCCTTTGTGAAATATGTGATGTTTGTAGAGAAGTATGGCTAGCCTGGCCTCCAAAATCAATGTACAACCCCTTGATACTACATAGCAAAGTTCATTTCTGTTTGGACACATCTTCAAAGTAAGATGTTGAGTCCATGACTTCACATGCTTTTTAAATTTAAACACAGCAATTGATGTATTGGTGAAAATGTGCAAGCCATGATCTTTATGGATGCCTTTTGGAACACATTTATCAGAAATCCCTGGGTTTATTTGCTTGTTTAATTTAGAGAGAGTCTGTAGATTGTCACGGTTTTAGATAAACTGAATTGCAGAACAAACTCTTGGTGGCACCGCTCGGTGCTGAGTGACTGCCCAGAGCCCTGTCTGGCAGGAACCAGGGAAATGCATTTTAGTTTCCATAAAGATTTTTATTTTGAAATATTTCTAGAGGGGTCGTGATCCCCCCAACTCCTGCCCATAGCCCAGGACCCCATTTCAGCCCAGCCTGGGGCTGTCCCTGGCGATGCTGTTGGATTCCATGCCTTGATGTCCCCTTCCATCCCCATCCCCACAAAGCCCAGGGCAAATTGTAAAGGCAATGCCCATTTCAAAGGTCTGAGCTCCACGTTTGGCTAAGATCAAATCTAATTTAGGCTCTTTATCAGCTTTTTTAAAAATAAAATTTAACTTTTTAACAGTTCTCACACACATGAGAAAGAAAATAGAGACTCCATGTCAGCCTGCCCTGTAGAATGAGGTGTCACCTATGTCTGTTCATCAGAATGGTTTAAAAGTATTTAAACCTAAACCCACAGGTTCTCCAAACCACATGAAACTGAAAGCAGAGAGGTTGTGATGCTTTTTCTTTAATCCAGTGAATCAGAGCCACCTTTACCTAGGGCCATGAAAGTTTGGTTTAAGATGGTAGAGGGACTGCATTGACAGCAAAGACGAAACGGCTAAAATAAAAAGCTCTCAAATTTTTGTGTTTGCCATTTCTTCTTTTTGCTGTTTAACCCAGGGGATTCTCTTGGGTAGATAAGAAGTCATTAGAAGCTAAACTAAGTTTTCACCTTTGCCAGCAAAACCAAGTCCTGAAGGCTTTAGTGTGAGCAGCCCTGACGAGCCCTAATGTGTCCTGACACTCCTCTGGCTCAGCTGTCCCCGCTCCCGCCGCTCCTGCACACAGTGGCACTGAACTAATGGGAAAAGGCACTGGGACTGAGTTAATGACAAAAGGCAAACTCTCGCGGTGCCCATGGCTGTGGGAGGCAGGATCTGGTGACCTTATCCTGCTCTGGGGATGCTCTACCTGCACAGCAGCTTTGCCATCCGTGTGCAAGCACCAATTCCCACTGCCAGCGAGGAGAGCTTCACACATCTGGGATGAGATTTAGGAGTCAGGATTCCTATTTCTTTTCCCAGATGTGTTATTCCGTTTCTCTACGTGCACTTTTTTTAACATGGTGAACTTTTCTCTAATTGCATGAGGGAGGGTTTAGAAATGTTGGAATAAAACTAAGATCGTGAAAACATGGCATGGTTTGGGTTGGAAGGGACCTTCGAGTTCCTCTCATTTCTCCCCCTGCCATGGGCAGGGACACCTCCCACTGTCCCAGGCTGCTCCAAGCCCTGTCCAGCCTGGCCTGGGACACTTCCAGGGGTCCAGGGGCAGCCATGGCTTCTCTGTGCCAGGGTCTCCCCACCCTCACAAGGCAGAATTCCTTCCCAAACCCCGTCTAAAGAGTTTGTTTTAGCCTGATGCTGGATTTTGCTGTACCACGTAGGAGACTCTTCACAAAAGTTTGCCTTGGGCTGTGAGTAAATCCCGTAGCTTTATCCCTTCATCCCTTTCCCCAGCAGTAAGTGCTCTGTTAGGAAATTAATTAAGTAGCAGGCATGAAGTATTTTAAATCTTTTGAGAGCATTGCTGTACAGAAAATTTCCCTTTCCTTCCACCTGCACATGCAGGCAGAGTTTGTTTATACACCAGGGAGTTTCCATAGCCTCAGGTGCTCCTGGAATTATTTAAAATCTGAAATAGCCACACCTCGAGGTCTCAGGGAGAGGATCTTGGGGCCAGGATCTGCTTTTCCTCAGCCCGTGGTGATGTGTGCAATCCCACCAGCAGGAACATGAGTTCTGTCTGCTCTTAGCACGGGCCCAGCTTCCAGGATGGCTGATTTGGAGCTGATGCCTGTGTTGGAGCCGGCAGTGTTTGGATGGAAAAATCAGTTATGTCAGCTCAGCCTTAAATCCTGGAACTGTTTTAAATAAACTGTTCTTCTCTTCCTGTAACACTGCCATGATGGGGCCAAGAAATGGAGTTTGGGACACGGAGGATTTTCTACAAACTGAATTTATGTTGTTGTTTTTTTTTTTTTTTTAAAAAAATCTCTAGACACTGC
This sequence comes from Origma solitaria, assembly GCA_013397895.1. NCBI lineage: Eukaryota > Metazoa > Chordata > Aves > Passeriformes > Acanthizidae > Origma > Origma solitaria. The sequence goes on along the minus strand of VZRL01000207.1, from coordinate 269,710 downwards.
AAAACAGTGACTGTTCCAATCAGGATCAACATTAATTTCTTCCTAGCTTTCAAATGTTATAACTACATTTCTCCCGACATGTTGGCATCTGTGTTGGTATTTATAAATTTTTGCATGCTTTGACTGCCATGCAAATCCTTCCAGAAAGTACCCTCTGAGGAGCTGAAGTGAGAGAGAGAACTCGGCACTCGGAATAACCCTGCCTTGTACAAGATTATTTTGCAATTAAAGTTGTGATGTTTTTATCAAACGGATGCGCAGATAGCGACTCCTTGGCATCAATAACAGATAAAGCTGGGCTTGCGTTTACAAGGAAAAGAGCAGTTCTGTTTCTCTGAGCTCACACAGGGAGCATCAATTCACATTTTAACTGTTTTGAGTGTTTGCTTACAAATCTGAGAAAGGCTCGTGGTGCAGTGTGGGGTCCCCGGGCTGGTAGGGGCTGTTCCCTGAGGATAAAGTTCTGGGGCTGGATCAGGAGCAATAATTATCAAGTTATTTAATAGAAGCAATCAGGATTTATGTATTTTTATTGTTTCTGGATTATTGTGCAGTTCGATCTGTCCATGTCGTTAATCTCCTGTTCCCATCTCATACTGAGCCCAGCAGGAGCAAAGGGTGCTCAGTACCTGAAATTCTCCCTCCCTCCCTCTCCTGGAGGATCCAATCCCATGGGAATGTGCTGGAGCAGAGCTGCTGCTCTCGAGGGACACAACCTGTTCCATGAACAATCCATGCTCTGTGCTGGATCATCCCAAACTGCAGATATTCCCCCTCGCCCCTCCTGTAATGTCCTGTGAGCTGGATGGCATTCCATAAATATATTTAATCCTCTTTCATTTAAGGATGAAATAGGATCTGGTTATTTTGCTTCCTAACGTGTTCCTGACCAGAGGTGGAGACCTGCGATGGGGCAGTGATTCCCCTGTTGAAAAAAGTGACAAAGGAGCAGAGAAAAGTTCTGTCTTTGCCAAGATAATTGGGAAAAGGGATAATATAGAACAGGTAAAACTCCCTGTGTGTCCACCGTCGAGGAAAAACCATCAAGCCCTTCCTACTTGCAATCCTCTTCTTGACATTGCTGATCCTGACCTGTCCTCCCCATCCAAAATAAATTTGCCATGGGAAAAGGAGGTCTGTCCTGCAGATTATCAGCCACAGATTATAGAGGTCAGCCTCTGAGCTCGTCTGCTGAATTCCTAGGACCCAAGAATCCTGGAATCATGGGATGGTTTGGGTTGGACAGGGCCTTAAAATTAAACTATTTCCAGCCCCCACGATGAAATCCTGTCCCTGTCAAAATCTCTGGGAATTTTGCCGTTGTTTTCAGAGGAGCTCGGATTTCTCTGCAGGTTTTTGCAAGGCTTTGAAGTTGCCTCTCTAAAAGAAGCTGTTTACTCCTGTGCAAACGGAATATCCATCCCTCAGATATTTATCCTGCTGCACTGTCAAACTGGAGCGAGTGTCGGAAGCAACACCGATGCTGAGAGGCCTCAACGTCTTCTCTCCGCTGATTAAAGTTTAAACCAAGTTTACACTAAAGCAGAGACATTAATGCATGCAAAAGTTGAATATTTAAACCTGAATACATAAAGTCTTTACGGGCAGAAAGTCTGTAAAGAGATAAAGGGAGGTCTCATCACTGTCACTGATGTCACCCCCCAGGTTGTGAGGTGCCAATGACCTGGTCACACTTCCCCACTCTGAAGTTTGCTGTCCACTGCACATCCCTCCCATCCTCTCATTCCGCAGCAAATGTCAGGAATACAGGCACTGGGGAAGTTTCTGCTCCTTGCTGTGAAGTTCCTGACTGCGAGGAGCTCTCCAGGCGCATCCCTGACGAATGTAACCCAGTTGTGCCTGTGGATCTGTCACCACTCCTCTCCGACTGCAGCCTCATACGATCCCAAAATAGCTCTGCAAAGACATTAGTACATAGCATGTACCTCTCTGCCATATGCTGGGGATAAAGGAATCTAATTGGGCTGGCTTTTTTGCATGTATTATAATGTTTGAGCTTCGCTTCCTGCAAAATAATTCTTTTTGCTTTCAACAGCAACAGCTAAAATATATTTGACTCGGCTTATGCAAACAACCATTCCTGCCCTGCTTTTAGCTTGATTAATGCACTGAAGGAAAAGAGCTCAGAGGAAGATGGAACATAAATCTTCAGCTCATTTTTGGGTTGGCTTTTTTTTTTTAATTAATTAGTTGATTTTAAAAGCTATTTTAATCACGGTACCAACCCTTTTGCAACGGGTTTGTCATCTGTTGGAATCAGCTCTTCTCTGCTACTGTCACCAGCGGAGTTCAGCTTGAATAAATCCCAAAAAGATCCAGGAGATGTGGGTCTGATGCAGAATTTACCTGGTGCTCTGACCACTCTCCATGTGTGCCAATACTTCCAAAACGTGGTGAAAAATCAATCTGCATTTCTTCAGCTGTGCTGCATTTTGAGTGAGTCCTTGGGAGAGAACCCTGCGTGCCACAAGCAACAAAATTCAATTTAGCCCTTGCCCAGCACTGGACCACACCCGTGTGTGATTATGTCCACTCAGAAGTGTTTTGTCCCCCATCCAGGCAGGAAAAAAAGATGGGAGAGATGTGTCAAACCGCTCCTCGACAGCACGACTCGAGGATCAGATTATGCTTTCCAGTTAATCCAGAACACGAAAATCTGTCACAGAATGTTTTCTCAATTCTTTTCTCAGTTATAGCTGTTATTTGAAGAAATGATCAAATATGAGCAGGAAAATCATGAGCAGCATCTGCTTAGAAAATAAGCAGGGACTTAACTATGCCTCGATAGAATCAAATGAGTCTCTCCATGGTTGGCTCTTTAGGCACTGCTGTAGTAAACATGATTAAAATAGCAGAGAAAATGCTGATAGTGCTCGAACAACATGTGAAACAGCTCCTTTATTTCCTCGCTTTTGCAGGGGATGTGTGTGAAGGAGCCACGTGAGTTTTTGTGCTTTGTAGCCACATTTCCATGCCCACTTGGTGCTAGTGTGGCCATTTGGAGCTGCTTTTCACAACGTGTGTACTTTTAAATTTTTTTTTAAATTTTCCTGTTCTTTTTTTTTACTTTCTTTGCCGAAGTGAAGCTCTCTCAAAGTTCGCTTTGTCTCCCAGCACAGATCTTTCTTCAGCCCTGCTGAACCAGTGCTTTTTTTCGTGGTATTTTTCAAACACAACCCAACAGCAGAAGCTGCTTTGCATCCTACAAGTTCCACGGACGTGAAGTTATTGATCAAACAGCCGAGGCACTGCATCTTACAGAGGAAAATCAGGATTATTAGCACCTCTGGGGATCTCTGTCCTTATGTGCAGCACTTTTAGAATCCTCCTTCCACCCCATCTGCTCTGAGCTTGCTGGCAAGTGGAAAAGCCAAGCATCTGCATTCCACTTGTTTGTGTGCACATCAAAGGGCTCCAGCGGTCAGAAGCTGTGTCTCTGGTGGAGCTGAATTTATTATTTTGTTCTGCTCTTTCTCCCTGACGAGTTGCAAGACCAAGGGGAAATAGCTCCAAAATATAATGAGGAATATTTTATATTGTTTGGGTTGTTCCCATTACATGGTGGGACATTTTTAAGTTTGCTGAAGGGCAGGGAGATTCCTTTGTCCCACTTGGCACTCACTGCCACCCCCTTTTATGCATTATTTTGTCAAAAACTGAAAGTTTGGGTGAAGGAAGCAGGAGGTATTAGTGCAACAACCAAAACCCCAGCAGGAAATTTATGGAGTTGCCAATTTATGGTCATCTAATTGACTTAGAAAGAATTGGAATGTTTCTAAATATCCTCCTGAAAATCAATGGTGACTGCCTTGATTTTGGGCCTGGGGCAGACTGAAATTGAGACAATAAATGAGAGTGTCTCACTCCAAAAGAATGAGAGTTGGCAGCTCTGCGCAGGCTTTGCTTTTGGGGCAGGAGGAGGAACAACCAAGGGCTGAGGTTCCCCCTTCAGCGAGGGTTGGGGAGATTAAATATGTGTCAAATCAGCCTCTGGTTTGATTTTTATATTAAAAAAAAAGCTGAATTCTCCTCTGCCCAGGTCCACAGGCACTGGTTAGAAATGGAGTACTGCTGAGAGAGCCCTAGGAATGGGGAAAAAACCAGAAAAACCCCACTTTTTAAATCTATTCCACACTAAACCCCTTTAAGAATTTAGATGTGTGTAAAATGTTTGGAGATGCTCCATTTTCAGCCGTAATTAACTACAAATTCCTGGAACTAATGGTGTTTCAGACCAGGATGTTTTTATTAGACTTTTGCACCACACAGAGAGCCGTGACCTGTCTGTCACAATTTCACACACCTAAACTTCGAGTCGGGTGCTAACAGCCCGGAGAACCACGGAGTGAGGGAATTTGGGAATTTTATTGCCCTGCTGGCTCTGGTAACATCGATCCCTCCCCGCTCCAGGAGCCTTTAATGCCATCCTGCCAAACAATATTTAAAGCCAGGAACAGATGCAGGTCCCGCGACCGCCGGGCACGTTCCCCCGTCCACATGATCCCTTTTGAAGTGCTCCTGGTGCTGGAGGTGGAATTCGTTCGGTATGAACTGGAAATGGAAATAGCCCTGCAAACATGAGGACAGATGGCAAAATCCCAGTTGGAACGCGGGACCGGCGAAGTGGCCGCGGTTTGTTTTCACTGCGGGGCAGACAGCAGACACTGAGCGTCTGCACAACAGCTGGGCCGAATCATTCCAGAACTTTCCGGGAGCAGGGAGCGCTTCCAGGGGGAGGGGGAGCCCTTACCTGGGTGATTTCTCACGTGAGAGAAGTTTGAGACCCAAATCTCTGACATTTGGGAATGAATGGGAATCTCTGCAATATTTATGTGGTTTTCCAAGGAACGTGGAGCACAAGTGGAGCTTCATCAAGTAAAGATGTTGGGTTTTCAATGCCAGGGAGATTTTTCATTTTCTGAAAGTTGAACAATGCATTTTCTTCAGTGAATTTAAATTTTTTTTGTTCGTTTTGTTCTGTATTAAAAGTATTTTTAATAAGGGGATGGAAAAATGATGTGCTCTCATGTGAGTCCAAGCTAGCAATCTTAGCAAAGCTTTAAAGTGATTTCTTTAGTTTTAAAACAATTTTTCTCTCTTGAAATGAAACATAAATACATAAGAATGTACTGACTGTAGTACTACCAGAATTAAGGAAATGATCCAAGTGCCTTTTCTTTTTGAGTACTAAACACAATTAATAACTGAAACAATATTTAAGCCTTAGTGTGTGCTGGATATTGTGCTTTCCTTTTTCCTCTGCTTTTTCCATGCCATGTTGGACTCAGACGTGGTCAGCTCACATCCTGGGCCCTTCAAACCGATGGCAAATGTTGTTTGAAAACAATCTCAGGTTGAAACTCCCGGAGCCTGTGTCCAGCACTGCCCTGCATCCCCCACATCTGCTTCACTTTTCCTGCATCTGTGCATCCTGCCAAATTCCCCCAGTGCATTATTTTGGCTCTCAGTCGCTGCCTTCCCCACCCAAGGCCAAAAGAACAGCAGATTGGGTTTCAGATCACCATGACAAGAGTCCCAAATGTGCCATTTCATGTAAGCCATGGAAAGGAGGCTGCTAGGAGGCTTTGAAAAAGTTGTTTTTTTAAAAAAAAAAATCTCAAAGTACTTGGATTTAATTGAAAACTGAATTCCTAAGGGGGGCACTGAGTGGCGCTGTAGAAAATTAACTCTTTTTAATGGAATGTGGCTTGGCTGCAGAACATGTTCGCTCTGGTGTGAGTCTGAGTGATGTTGTCAGTGCGTGCACGTGTGTGCAGAGAGGTTTGATAGATAGATCTGTTTATAGAACATATTTAATCCTGGGCTTCTTACGTTTTAATCACTGAGGTCTTGGTCTGTTTGCCAACACAGAAAAAAACTTGTTCATTGACTCAAAGGAAAAATATGTTCAGATTTGTGAACATTGTTAATCACAAAGTATGATCTGGATGTTTTTTCAACCTGTAGTGGGGAAGAAGGGCTTATATGGGAATCCTGAGTGAAAAAAGAACTGAATTTATTGAAGTGAAGGAATTATCTCAAGCCCATAGCAAAGTTTGGAATGGGAAGAAGTGAAGCAAATCCCAGGAGCAGGAAAATTTACAGACAGCACAGGGCTATCTTCATTTTATCCAGGTTGTTGATCACAATCTCAGTTATCCGTCAAGAAACAGAAAAAGTGTGAGCCTAAGTCTTTCTAATTATAGATAAATCATATCATTACTTCCTTTCCATGATATTTTGTCTGCTAGGCTCATTTTATAATATATTAGGAAGGCATTTTTTTCCACTGTGATAAGATTAGCCTCCCGAAGGTGGTTTAAAAACCCCCCCAAACCACATGCAAGGCTTGTTCTTGACTCATTCATTCTCCTCATTGTTTCTCCATTTAATTCCTGCAGGAGACACGGCCAGGTCAGACCTGATGGTGGGAAAGAGCCCTGCTCGACAAAGGCCGTTCTCTTCCCCTGCATTCCCAAACACAGGGATGGTTTTTCAGGGAGAGTCGGGCTGGGAGCTCCTATTCAGCTCGACGCCCATGGGATCTGGCAGGCTGTTCCCAGGGTCACTGTTTCCTAGGAATCCCCATCCCAGAATTATGGGCTGCATTCTTTGTTCCTAGAAGTCCACCCGAAATTGCATTGTGCTGCCCTGAATGTTGTTTGCTCATGCCAGGGCAGTCACTCGAGGCTGGATCAATGACCCACTTGTTCATTCCGTGCGTTAGGGACATTCAGCTGACTAAATATTAATGAACCCTGGGAAGTTCGTGTGCGCTGAACTTTTCCGTGATACCCTTCAGGGAACGTGGCCCAGAACACAAGAAATTCGCTGTCCCTGCAGCTTGGGGAGGGGTTTTGACAGAGAAATATTGTTCTCTGCTCAGGGTGGAATCCCAAAGAAATAACCTTTATCTCCCACGTGCTGCTGCTTGGCTGTGTTTGCAAAGCGACGTGAGAATCGCTCCTTGGATGATGCGAGAGGAATAAAATGAGCAATAGGGGGTGAAATGACACACCTGAGATGAAGGATCTTGTAAATGGTGAGGTCCAAAGGTGCTGGTGTGGCTTCTTGGTCTCGTTCTGTGCCCAGAAACTGCTGGAATTAAAACCAAGCTCAGCAGAAAGGTGACAGCTCTGGAGAGCTGGAGCCTGATAGGAATCCCAAATGGTTTGGGATGGAAAGGATCTTAAAGATCACCCAGTGCCACCCCTGCCATGGCAGGGACACCTCCCACTGTCCCAGGCTGCTTCCAGCCCTGTCCAGCCTGGCCTGGGACACTCCAGGGATCCAGGGGCAGCCACAGCTGCTCTGGAAAATCCAGCCCAGCTCCTCCCCACCCTCCCAGCCAGGAATTCCTTCCTCATATCCCATCCGTCCCTGCCCTCTGTCCATGGGAAGCCATTCCCTGTGTCCTTTTCACTCCAGGCCCTTCAAAATTGTCTCTCTCCATCTTTTCTGTTGGCTTCTTCAGGTTCTGGAAGGTCACAATGATGTCACCCCACACCCTCTTTTCTCCAGGCTGAATTATCCCAATTCCCTCAGCTTTTCCTCATGGAACACAAAAGAGGAGCAAAGCAGAGATGTCCCATGGACAACATTACTGAGGGGCTGGAAAGATGTAAAAATTCTGCCTCAACTTCACCTGCAATACTCCATTATTTAAAAAAAAAAAAAAAAAGAAGCCAAATAACACAATTTTCATGTGATGCTTCACCTTGGAGAAAATGTGGAGGAGCTTCCAAGCCCCAGAGATTGAATTTTTAGTAATGTGAGAACAATCTGTCCCAAAGCAGATCTAAGTTACACCAAATTGTCAAGCTGAGTTGCTTAGAAGACCAAACAACAGATCGGTGTAAACTGATTTTGAGTTCAGTGGGACTTAAAAAAAAAAGGGAAAAGTGGAAAAAAGATTCCCAGCCAAGAGCAAAAAGGAGAAATGAACTCACTCCGTGCCTCCTCCTGGAGTGGTTTTGCACAGATGCAGAGGCAAAGCCCCGGAGCCGTGGCAGGAACAGATGCAGCTCATGCTTTATAAGCCTTGAAGGACTTCTCCGCTGCGCCTGATGGTTATGCAGCTGCACCTGCATCTGCACCCCGCGATTCCTGGAGAACGGAGCCACCCATTCCAGCAGCCGCTCTGGGGCCCAGCCTGGTGACTGAAATCCTTGGGAAGACACCTGTGCAGCAGGAAAAGGAATCGTAGTGATGTGAGAAATTGTATTGGAGGGGTGTGGGCTAAATTTAGCTTTCAAAGCAGATTTGAAGCAGGAAAAATTCTTGATTTCTTGGGGGAAAATGAAATACTGGAGGAAAGCATCAGAACACTCTCCAGGTGGCTGTGATGTTTGAGAGAGAAAAATCTAAATCCCCAAAAATTCAGCCTGATGGGAAGACTGGCAGCAGCTGTCAGCAGTGTCAGAGCTGGAAGAAAGGCACAGGAAAATCATGTCCAGTTTTGCCCCACAGCCTTGGCACCCCTGGAGATGTGAAAACAGGGTGCCCAGAGCAGCTGTGGCTGCCCCTGCATCCCTGGCAGTGTCCCAGGCCAGGCTGGAGCAGCCTGGGACAGTGGAGGTGTCCCTGCCCAGGGCAGGGGTGGCACTGGGTGAGCTCTCTCCCAACCCAACCCAACCCACTCTGGGATTCCATGATAAACAAAGTCAGCCTTGGTGGTGCTTTCCATTCCACTCAGGTGTGCAAAGCGATTAATTAGTTAATTAACTATTGCAGAGTTACTGACAGAGTTGATTAACGATGTCAAAAGCAGAGCTGGATGAAAACCTGGCAGGATTTTACCTTGTGAGAGGCAAATTGGTGGAGCTGCAGTCCTGGCAGTGCTGGGGCAGCAGAGGGTGTGCGGTGCCCCTTTCCTTCTCCGTGGCTGAGGAATTGTTTTGCAGATTTCTGTGCAAATCCAATCCCTCTGGAGCAGAGCTGTTCCGTGGATATCCTGAACTCATCCCTGCTTTGGTTTTGGAGCTCTCCTAGTGGGTTGCAAATTGTTCTAGATAAATGGTTGCATTTATTTCCTCCTCGCACTGTGTCCAACCACCTGCTTTCCTGTGCTGCTGCAGGAGCTTGTAAAACACTCCACACTCCATGGATTTTTGAATTGGAGCCCATAAACATGGCAGAACAAATTTGGAGCTAATTTTGCAGTGGCACAGGTTGCCAGCAAGGACCATTAATTAAAGAAATCTTTCCTCTGTCATCTGTAATAATCCTGATGAAAGGTTTTCCCTTCTAGATCTCTCAGATACACTCTGTGTATGAACTTGCACGGGCTGAAGCAGAGCTTAGAGAAACATTTGAGGTTTTTCACCTTTTAAAATCTCTGAGCTAAGATCTCCCTTCAAACTCGATGGCATTAATGATTTCAGGGAAGCAGGAGCCCCAGTGATGCACACGCTGGTATTTATCCCAGAGTCCTTGTTGCCTCACGGGGTTGTTTTCCAGGTGAAATGTAATTTGGAACATTACAACATTAATAACATCTCTTAGGAGAACTGAGGACTGCTGGACTATAAATCAGGAGTTAACACGGATGCACATATTAGTTCCATATGACTAAAAATAAGGTATATTTCTATTTTTTATCTACCCGAGGGTTTGTTATTTCTTAAAGTGTGAAAGCTGGGATGGTTTTGAGTGAGGATTTGATCCTGCTGTGCTAAAGCAGATAAAGCATTGGGAGGGTTGGAGTGCCCATCCCTGGAGGTGCCCAGGGAATTCCTGGAGGTGGCTCTCAGTGCTCTGGGCTGGGGACAAGGTGGGCATTGGTCACAGCTTGGACTCGATGGTCTCAGAGGCCTTTTCCAACCCAAATGATTCCATGATGATGTGGTTCTGTAATTCTCAGCTGCAGCACAAATAAATGAGATTGCAGGAATAAACCTGAGATCCCAAGTTTGGAAGATTTGTCCTGTGCCTCTGAGCTGAGTTTTAGCCATGGCCATGAATGACCAGCGCAGGTTTATTCACATTTCTCGTGGCAGAAAGGAGATTTTCCTCTTGAGTGAGCTTTTGCTGAGCACTATTTGACTTTATTCTTCTCATTGTCATTTTCCTGTTTTATTCCTATTGGAAAGGGCCTCCTTGGAGCCTGCAGAGCACCAGAGATGAGATTTTATTGTATTTCAAACATCATTTCTGTTAACATCTGCTAAAATTTGTTTTAAATCTGCTTGATTCCACTTTCACCATTCTTCTCACTGCCTTTCTAAACACTTTTTCATCAAATTCGTATTACAAGGCAATTTTTTCATCTCGTGGCACCTCAAAAGGGAAATTTCTATTTCTCAAACAAAATCATATGAACTGAACTAATGTAGAATAAATAATCACCCAAGAATATATGGATTTTGTGGCATTGAAGGACATGGGTTAGTGGTGGGTTTGGCAGTGCTGGGTTAAGCTGGACTCAATCATAAAGAGCTTTTCCAACCTCAACCATTCTGTGTTTTTGTCGCTCTAAAAGTAAACAGGAGATGGGTTTCTAGATGTTGCAATTATGGATATTTTAAGCAGTTGAGAATTTAAGACTGGACCATCATTTAATTACTTTTTGCTGTTTGATATCTTTGGTCTGTACTTCCAGTAAACCTCATTAGGATATTTTAATTTGACTTTATAAATTCCATGTATACACAGCCTATGAATGTCTATTAATGCCTATTGATGTCTGTCAATGCCCATGATGGCTATTAATGCAGCTATTAAATCCCAGTGCCATCTAATATGGGAAAGAGGCTGTTTTGGGAGGTAAAGTGGGTGTGGGAAAGCCCACTTTTATCAGAGGCTGTTGAGACTGATAAGTTGGGAGTGTTGCTGATGACTCTTTGTGTGGCTCAGGGGGAATTGCATTTGTTGAACTGAATTGATGCAGAACCCCAAAAACTTGTGCTGAACTCAGGGATTTTGTTCCCTGTGCCAGACTTAACCCATGCATTGAGATCAGCGATGAGGGCACGGAAAGATTTTTTAATTTTGTATTTGCATTAAGTTGTATTTAATTTAATTTTTTGGTTTATCTTTACGCTAAGTTGTATTTCATTTCTTGCTGTGGGGACTTCAGTTCTGAACTGAGGTCTGTTGAACTGAATTGATGCAGAACCCCAAAAAATTTGTGCTGAACACAGGAATTCCCTGTGCCAGACTTAACCCATGCATTGAGATCAGCGACGAGCGCACTGAAAGATTTTTTATTTTGCATTTGCAGTAAGTTGTATCTAATTTAATTTTTTGGTTTCTATTCACAATGTAGTATTTAATTTCTTGCTATGGGGACCTCGGTTCACAACCAAAGCATACAGATCCCTTGTCACAGGGACAAGGAGGACACATTGTCCTCCGTGACCTCACTGATATTTCATTTCCCATCCCTGCTAATTCGGGGAGATATTTATTCCCACTGTCTCCATTAGCTGGACAGGTTTGGGTGATGGTCTCTCAGACCCCTCAGAGATAACAAACCCCGTTCTGAGGCAGAATTCCCTCTGAGAGGCAGACCTGGGGGGCTGAGCACACTCAGCCTCCCGCGGGAGCACGCAGAGCGCTCCGTTCCCCCGGAGGAGCGCAAACTCGTTGCCCTGCTTTGCAGGAAGCTTCTCACTTCCACAAAGTTCAGCCAAACTCCTCCTCATCTTCTGACAGCTCTTGTGGCTCCAAATCAAATCACTCCTTATCTCCTTCCGTTCCTCTAATTCCGCTTTTCTCCTTCTCCTGACACACTGGTTTTGGCAGAGGAGCGCACTCTGCCAGTTTGCCATCTGGTGCTTCTCCTCTTGTACGGCGTCACTTCGCTGAAGAGACTTTCCAGTGCACTTCAGAAACTTGTTTTAGCTCTCCCCAGCTCCTGCAGGATTTGTCCACTCATCTCCAAATTACCTTTCGCCGCTTTCTCGATGTGTCTCGAGGACACTAAATTGAGGTATTTTATGGGAGTGCTGAACATACTGCAGCTATTTTGTCCTGCTATGCCTCGGTGAAAAACTATGACAGTTTTTCTAAAAACAAAAATCATTTGAATTCACTAAAAATGTATATTCTGCCTTTCCTTGTAAAATGTAAAGATTCCTGCGGAGTAACAGCCACAATTGGATGTGTGCTCCAATTGCAGCTCCCTGCTGGAGAAAACTGTGTGTTTTTATATACGGTGACTAAATGCAAACACTTGCACATTTAGAATTACTTATTTTACTCCAAAGCCTCGAACAAAAGCCTTCTAATCAACAAGGTGCTCTTAATTTCATGTCTGTTGTTTCAGCAGACTAAATAAAGCCCTGCCAGTAAATATTTATGATCAAATTGCTTTTAGAAATGCATTTTTTGTCTGATTTCTCTTATCCTTTGATAGACACTTAAATAAAATAAACATATAGCATCGACTTCTGCTCTGTTACATTTATGCAATGAATTAAAAAGAAAAGTATAAAACAGAACAGAAATGGCCTCATTATATAAAATTTGCTGGCCCATTATGTATAATTTGCTTAAATCTTTTGAGACGGAGTTACAGGTCTCACACAGCCATGACTGCAGCAGCTCCGTAACTTAGAAAGTACATTTTCCTGTGTTAGTTTTTATTCACTAGTTAATATGCTTTAACATTTTCTACCAAATGTCTTGTCTAAACTATTTTTAAAAGAGCTCACATTCTGCTACCAAAAGTCTAGTTCAATATTGCAGTGAAACCCAAGAAATCTGGAGGCACATTTGACGTCCTGAACTGTGAAGCTCTTCCTTTGTGCAGCCTCAGTGTCCTGTAATGGGGACGAATTTAAAGGAGAGATTATTATCATATTTCCAGCCCCATGAATTCACAGGATTCCTCGTGTGAATGAAGAAAGAAAATAGTCAAGCCAAATTCTCCTTGTGTTCTAAGTCTCGAAGATAAAACAAATGCTGCTGAACATAAGGTTTTAAGGCCAAATCCAAAAAAGGATTTAGCAGTGAGGCAGACTTCAGTGCCTAAATCCAAAACTGCACGACCAAAATATCGTCAGCTCAACTGTGGAAGTAATGAAACTGTCCTGGCTGTCCCCCTACACTCTGAAATTTCGCTGGTTTTCAGCTTCCCCGAGTGCCCAGCTGCCTCAGCCTGCCGGAGAGGGATGTCTGGCTCCCTCTGGAAGGCAGAAAGGAAGAGGAGCGGCTCGTGGATCCTGGAGCACATCCTCCCATGCGCTGGCAGGCTCGGGCCCTGCAGGATTCAGTTGCCGTAACTCTTTTTTCCCAAATGTTCTGGATGGAATTGGTTGTGATGTCCCCTTCTCCCCACCCTCCAGCTGGGCTTTGGATAGGTTTGGGGCAGGAACGGTTTGGTGTCATCTTCATGGAGGTCACCTCGGCATTGTCCATCTCACGAGGAAAAGCAGAGAAAGTCCTCCCACGCCAGCCTGGTGGTACAGGGATTTGGGCATCCTGTTGTGAAGGGGGCTTTGAGCTCTCTTTGTCGTTCATGGAATCCCAGAATGGTTTGGGTTGGAAGAGACCTTAAATCTCATCCAGTGCCACCCCTGCCCTGGGCAGGGACACCTTCCACCATCCCACGTTGCTCCAAGCCCCATCCAACCTTGCCTTGGATACTTCCAGGGCCTCACCACCCTCACAGGGAAGAATTTCTTCCTCATGTCCCATCTAAACCTCCCCCCTGTCAGTGTGAAGCCATTCCCCCTTGTCCTGGCACTCCAGGATTATATAAATGTTTGCCCTCCATTTTTCTTGTCAACTCCCTTCAGGTACTGGAAAAGCAGAACCAGATCACCCCAGGTCCTTTTCTTCTCCAGGCTGAATAATCCCAATTCCCTCCATGTTTTCTGAAGGCTAAGAAGGACAGGAATTCGGAGGATATCAACATCTACGTCACAAGTGGAGGATCTGACGACCCGGTTATTAGTATAAAAGTATTGATTTTTGCTACCTCCCCAAATGCTGTGGACAGAAGTTGTGTCCCTGCCATCATCTCTGAGGCCTCTGACAATCTGCAGGATTTCAAAAAAGCAAAGCTTATCCCTGTTATGCTGAAATGTTCTTATTGTTACTGGGGAAAGGCAGTGCTGATGTGTGAGAAATATCTGATTCATTTCCAAAGATGTTTCTGATTTGGGAAAGAAACCGTTGGGAGGTTGTGCATTCCAAAGGAACTCAGGATAGGAATTTCTGATTCTTTGGTATTCTCTTTAGTTTCCTCGAGAATTCAATGGGGATTTTCTTTAAAATGCTCTTGCAGTGGTACTGATTGATTTCCCGTCAAATTTATGGATTGTACAGTGGCAGAGGAAGAGATTTCTCCCAAAGGATATAATTAGTTATCAGAAACTTGGAGTTTGTTGGACTTCTGATTAAAGAAGGAACAGAATCTGGGATTGCTGCACCTTCCAAGTGTGCTGTGCTGACATTTCAACATCTGGATGCTGCACTTTTACTCTTTGAGGACCAGATTATGTCTCTATTACCGGAAAGAAGTTCTTATTTTTTGTGGTGTGATTTCCAAGAGAAGACAGAAGTAAAACTCCAGAGTTTGGAACATAAATGTTTATTTTCAGTGGATCCGCTTTTAACAATATTCTAATCAAAAAGGTGGTCCTAATTTCAGGTCTGTTATTTCAGCAGCCATGAGAAAAAACTCTTTACATCCCGTTAGAAGGAATCTTCATAAGGAATTCCACAGCAAATATTAGCCTACAACTTTTTTAAGCAGTGGGTTCACATTACTGAATAAAATCTTTAATGAGCTCAGTTCAACACTGCATCTGATTTTTAAACATCAATACTGTCCCTTCATCATCAAATACAAACCACTGAGGAGATGTCGCTGTGTTCGGTACCTGAGCCTGTCTTCAGAGTGGCTTTCGCTGCCTTAAATTTGTGTCCTACAGCCCTTTCCAGCGGATCCAGCTGCAGGACATTAAAAACCTTGCAGTGAAAATGGTGGGAATGCTTAATCCGAGGAGAGAGACAAAAGCAAACGAGATCAAAATGGAATTAGATCTTTTGTGCTGGGCTGTAATGTGGGCTCGCAGCAAGTGACTGATTTGCATTCTGTCAGCCTGGCTTTTTCAAGAGCCTGAAACATTTCTGGCCACGAGAGACTGGGTTTTATAACTGCAAGGCTGGATTCCTTCAAGGCTTTGGGGCCTCGTCCTGCGGTAAATGAGAGATCGTCCATTGACTTCAGCTGGAACGGGATCAAGCCCTTTAGCCATGCAATGAAACATCTCTCTAAAGCCTATGAACTTGAGCCCGGTATTTATCAAGCCTGTGTCATATTATATGTTGAAATGAGGCAACAATTGTGTTTTCACATGGCTTTGGCAAGAACCCAGGAGAGACTCGGGGCCTTCACTGACTTTCTCATGGAGAGGAGCTGGAGGAAATATTTTTACAGCACCCTGTAGGGAGAAACTTGGTGGTTTGCTCCCTGTTGTCTGCGGTGTTCCTTGCCGTGGTGCTCGGCCCTGCAGAGACCCTTCTCTCCATTTCTTTGTAGTTCATATTTTGACCATTATTTATGGGTGGAAAGACCCTTCAGTTCCTCGAGGATTGCAATAAATCGATCAGGCTGAGCCACTGCTCCTCCATCAGCTCCTGTGCTCTGTGGTGAAATATCCCAGGACGTGTGTTAAGAGGTTTTATTGGTAGGGACATGTGATTGCTTTCTGTGCACTGCTGAAATGAATTGCTGAATCTCATTTAACTTAAATACACATTTTCTCACACTGGTCTTGGATAAATTTAGTCTGGGGATCAACAACGCTGAAAAAGGAGAGAGAAAACTGGTATTTTCCCCAATATTTTCATGATGTTAAATGTGCCATTAAAATGGTGAGACTTAGGAGATGGACCTAATGGACTGTAATAATATATAATCCATCCCTGCAAGATTATCTCTGTATTCACAGGATTGTCACAGTCATATGCAAGTTGTCCACTGAGATCACTGTAATCAGCCCACTGTCAGTGTTTCTTTTCATTTCCAAATGCACATCCCGGGTCTGTCTCCATCTGCTTTGGCCAAACGCGGAGGCATTTAACAGCTGAAAGATAATATCTTCTGATAGGGTTTATCATTAAACCCATTCCTTGTTTGTTTGGATGTTATCTCCTGCGAGATTGATAAAGCATTCAAAACCTATGCAGAATATAAATTGTGAGAAGAGGCATTTATGGATATGCCAGCAGCTGGCTCGGTGCTGGCCTCGGTGGGGACATTTGCAGGCTTTGGGGTGCCCTCTGTGCGAGGCTGAGAGGGGCCCCAGCAGCTCCTGGGACAGGCGATGACATTCCTGAAGCTTTTTGAACTTGGACTGTTTTGTGTCATTGTCTCTGAGTTTTGCAACAGCAGAGAACCAGCGGAGGAAGGGAAAGTGTGGGAACACGAGCAACAATGGCTGTCTGAATGCTTCCAAAAGGCCTGGAGGCAAATTCTATTAATTAAAATAAATAGGAAACTCTGTGGGTCTGGACTTCCATGGGAGTTTCAGTGTGTGGGGCGGATGCTTCGGTGCAGGACTGCTCTTTGCAGGGCTGCTCCAGGGTTGGCCATGGGCCAGGAGTGCTTTGATTTCCCTACTCTGGCTCCCAGGCCTCAGCCCTGGGCTCGGGGGTGTGTTCTGCCTTCTGCTTGGTCCTGTGGGTCAGAGCGACGATGGCTCTGTGCTCTACAGGGGCCGTGTCCTACAGAACGGTATCCTAGAGATGGGCTCTGTCCTACAGGGTCTAAGGGCTGTGTCCTACAAAGGTGTGTCCTACAGAGGAGCTGCGTCCTACAGGGGCTGTGTCCTACAGAGTGCCATCCTAGAGATGGGCTCTGTCCTACACGGGCTGTGTCCTACATGGGCTGTGTCCTAAGGGCTGTGTCCTACAGGGGCTGTATCTTAAACGGGGCTGTGTCCTACAAAGGTATTGTGTCCCACAAAGGAGCTGTGTCCTCCAGGCGCCTGTGTCCTACACAGGCCTGTGTCCTACAGGAACTGTGTCCTACAGGGGCTGTGTCCTACAGGGGCTGTGTCCTACACAGGAGCTGTGTCCTATAGGGGCTGTGTCCTATAGGGGCTGTGTCCTACAGGGACTGTGTCCTACAGGGGCTGTGTCCTATAGGGGCTGTGTCCTACAGGGACTGTGTCCTACAGGGGCTGTGTCCTATAGGGGCTGTGTCCTACAGGGGCTGTGTCCTACAAGGGGCTGTGTCCTATAGGGGCTGTGTCCTACAGGGACTGTGTCCTACAGGGGCTGTGTCCTATAGGGGCTGTGTCCTACAGGGGCTGTGTCCTACAGGGGCTGTGTCCTACAGGGACTGTGTCCTATAGGGGCTGTGTCCTACACAGAAGCTATGTCCTACACAGCTGTTGTGCCCTACACATGGCTATGTCCTACAGAGGAAGTGTGCCCTACACAGCTGCTGTGCCCCACACATGGCTGTGTCCTATACAGCTGTTGTGCCCCACCAGCTTTTCCGCAGCCCCCCCAGCCCTGTGCCCTTTGAGATGAGATTCCCAGCTGGTTCCCCAAGGTTCCCCGAGAACAGGAAATCTCTGCCGTGTCCATTTTCCTGGTAGGAACAGGCTTATCCCGGGTGTTTGTGGGGTGAGGCTGTCCCAGACCCGCAGCGGTGCTGGGGTGGATCAGGGCTGCCCCTCTGGGAACTCCCAGCTTGTTTTCCCTCTGAAAAAGCCTCACTCTGGAATCAGGGAGCTCTCAGGTATCCTGCCCTCTCTGCTCCCCTCCTGTGCCTCCTCCCGGCACCAGAAGTTCCGGAGAAGGTATTTTTATAGCCTACATTGTCAACGTGCTCCTAAAATTTGGCTGTCCCTTTGCTGCCATATGTCCCTGGCAACTTGCTGACGCTGAAGCAAGCCCCCCTGACAGCCAGCACAGAAGCTGTCAATCACAGCCACATCCATCCAGTCACTTGACAGGCCCCGGGGACCACCTGCTCATGGGAATGACTTCTTTCCCTCAGCCCCCAAAAGCTGTGCCCGATCGAACACCTGCTCTTTCCTGGATCCCTAACTCCTGCCACATTTCCATGCTCTTCCTTCCATCACTTAGAAAGAAAATCAAAATCCGAGGACTACCTGTCAGTGGTAATAATGGGCATAAAGGGGAACAGCTTAAGCGACGTGTGGTTCTTGTTGATCTTCTTGGCATGACTTGCGTGAGCGTTGAGTTTCTCATTCCAAAGTCACTTCCAGCTCCTATCTGAAATTAGATTTTCAATTTGGTGGCATCCTGTATGTTTGTGAGCTCCCGAAGTTTGTACAAGGATCTGGCTGTTCTTCGTAGTCTCAAAGAGTTGCTACAAAGAACTTTCGATGTAAAAAGACTGTGAAAATGGTAAATGTTGCTGCAAGGTGCTGTTATTGCAACTGATATTGCGATTACTACTGAATTGATTGTTTGTGTTTGGCTTGAGTTCCAGGGCCTGAGACTTTGGTTTCACTCAGATCAAAGAATAGCTGCCTCTGTCTCTGAGGAGAGAAGCGCTTTGTTTCAGGGGTGGCTTCAGACAGGAAGTTTCACTTGGGTGGCAAGGGCTGGCCCAACAACTCTATTTTTAGGTTGACAAAATAATTAAACAGAAACCAAATATAGCCAGATATTGAGCAGATTTGCCACATTGCAGGACAAAATACCTACTGCTGAAAATGTAGAGAAAACACCTGTAAATTATAGCGGCCACCAAAGACTTGTCCCTATCATGTCTTCTTCTCCAGCTGGTGTGGAAACAGTCCTTTTTCTCACTTTTTCCCACTGCTTGAGGACAGGACCTGGTAGAAAGTGGCTCCTTTTTTGCTGTGCAAGGTTGCTGCCACTTCAGTGACATGAACTGCCTTGTGGAGGGGCCAGAGTGGCCGGATGGACACGGTGGGGCCATGGAGGGAGCGCAGGGGAGCAGGACTGTCCATTCTGCTGGGCTTGCTCCTGGATCAGCCAGCACATCTAGAAAACCTTTCCTGAAGCAAGAGATTGTGGCCTTTTGGGTCAGTGCCAAAAGATCCCAAATCCCACCCAGATCTAGTCCACAGAACAGCACTGGGATTCATCTGACCTAATTTAACAATTTTTCTTCATGGGCACAAGTCCCTCACTGCGATGACCTGAACAGGAGTTGGGTTGCAAGTGCTGCGCAGGGGAAATGGGGAAGTTACACTCCAGAACCATCCACAGCCTCTGGAAAAAAAGAATGAAAAAACCTGTACTGAGATACCTTTATTTGTTTAAATAGCAATCTTTATTTACCAGCAAGTTTCACCAGTAGAATATCAAAGATATCAAAGAGCTCTTCTTGTATATTTGGCTTTTCTGATTACCAATAATCTTCACTCTGTTCTGTCTATTTCTTAATTGGCCTTTTCCAATTCCGTCCAGACAGGACCTTACGGTTCCTTTTTCAGGCACTGAGTTCTGCTGCAGCACTTGGTTTTTTGACTTTTTCTTGTGGGTGACTTAAGTCTTTCTAGGAAGAAGTGCAAATTATTGAAGATATTTCCAGTTGCCTTTAAAGTCTGATTTGGAAACACAATTTTGATTTTCTGACCAATGGGAAAATGTCTGATGCAATTATGGAGGCCTTAAATCTTTAGTTTCTAATTATGATTGCTTTTTTTTTGGGCTATAATATATATTCCTTGGCATTGTTAAAAATTATTTTCCTGATCAGAGGTCAGATGGAAATGAAATGATGTTATCAGAAGCAGCTACAGCATAACTGAGTACAAATGTGCAGGTTTAGGAGGAACATTAATTTGATTAATTCTTGAAAACAAAAAGTAGAGGAGAATGTGTAACATTGATTAGATGGGTTTAAGGAGAAAATTAAAGACTTCAATTACAACTGGATTTAAATTATAGCTAGAATTAAAGGGCATGAGCATTAATGGTTACTTAGGAAAAAAGGTGCCTCCTTTCTTCTTCCCAATTGCATTTTTTGACCATTTTATAATGAAAGAATAAAACCTCTCCAGCACATTTTGTTCCAGTTTTTAAAGGTCACCACATTTACACTTTAAGTAAATCAAGATGCAAGGAATGATGTACCCTGGCCAAATATTTTCACCAGTACAAAAAGGCATTAAAAAATCTACTTTTTTTGTCTCTTATTTTAATAATGATTTTTTTTTTAATAGTACAAAGTTGGAAAGCCTCAGCAATGCCCCCAAGATCTGTCGTTTCCTTCTGCTCAGTTATGGTTCCCCATGTGATGCTTCCATTTCTCTGTGCTTTGGTGTGGTGAGCCCGCGGTCCCGAATCCTGGGAATATCCTGATTTCCATGGGAATGTCTGCAGTGCTCCTGCCTTATCTCCTTCCCCTAGGGCCGGGCAGCCGCCCGGCTCCTCAGGAGAGCCTCCAGGAGCTGCTGGAGCCACCCTGGGCCGAAGCACATTAGCCACGGCTGGTCACGAGCCCTTGGAGGGTGGGAAACGCGGCTCTGCGTGACCGCGGCGCCAATGGGAAGTGTTTAATGGGAAGGACAGCGCTGAGGAGGCTAGGGGGGAAATGTTTGCTCTCCACAGCTCCTCGAAGAGAGGTTGTATGCCGATGGGGGTCGGGCTCTGCTCTCGAGGAACAAGCCACAGGTGAAAACACCTCAAGTTGCTCCAGAGAGGATTTAGGTTGGACATTGGGAAAATTTCTTCACGGAAAGGAGTGCCCAACCCTGCCCCAGTGGCCCAGTCCCCATCCCTGGAGGGATTCCAAAGCCATGCGGATGCGGCACTTGGGTAAAGGGTAATGGTGGCCTTGGCATTGCTGGGGAATGGTTGGGCTCGATGATCTTAAAGATGTTTCCTGACCTAAATAACTGCAGGATTCCAGGCTGGAATGTATGAAAGTGGCCTCACTGGAACCGACTCGAGCTGCTTTCGTGCCATGCAGTCCTTGTGCATCATCAGAGTTTCTTGCCCTGGTAAAATTCCTGCTTTGCCATTCACTTTGGTAAGGCCACGGCTTTGTCCTGGTTTTGCTTGTTTTTATCTTTCCTGACCTACTTTTCCTGCTGCAGACCCAGTACATACGAAGGCGAGCAGAGATAGGATTCAGTTCTGACTCAAGCAGCCAGAATGAAAAAAAAAAAAAATTAGCTGTAAAAAATCTGGCTGCCAAATCTTTGTTGTTTAGTAATGCGTGACTTGGAAAGAATCCAGACCTGGAGTAAGTTTGCATGGCTCATATTAAAAAAACCCAACACCAACCCTCTGCTTCTTTCCTTCTAGTCTGATTTCATCTGGAAATTACCAAGATGCCATAAATATGAGAACCTCCAGCCCCAAATTTCAGAGGCGCTGCTGGGAGCAGAGCTGCTCTGAAGGGAAACTTGATCTTGCAGCAGCAGAAAGGGGTTTGGATTTATATTTAGTGCCTCGCATAGTTGCTCAGTGATTAGAGCCTTTCCCGTTTTCTGGCATGGGGGAAATGGTATGTTAAGACAGGATATAATCCTTTCACACTCCGCAGGCAATGTCACAGTGTGATGTTGGCACCGTGTTAGGCTTCCTTAACCCTACAACATGTTGCATATTCCCTCTTGGCAGTGTTTTCCAGGCTCCAGGCAGTAACCCAGGAGTAATCTTATTACCTATATCCAGCTGGATCGGCATGGAACAGGGTGCTGAGCGAAACACAGTTGCAGTCGTTTGAGATTCAATTAAAAACTGTTGGTTCAGTCATTTCTGGGAGTCTGGAGCAGATTTCTTCAGCCTCCTCTTGGAACTGACACTTTCATTGAGAATTTTCTGAAATAACAAACATAAACTGGTGTTCCTTCAGCACTCGAATTGCATCTGAAATGCCTTTTGCAACATGTTTTGTAGGCAAATGTGAGCAACGCCCTTATTTATCTGTACAGTTCATGCTGCTTGGAATTCTTATTCCCACCAAACTGGTCAAAAGGGTTTTATTTCAGAGAAAACATTCAGCTTGCACAGGTATTTCTTTACTAGATCTCTGCGAGTTTATCTCTCCTCCCTGCTGCACAGCACACTTGGAATCAAACCTTAAAATCAATAGGTTGGAAAAGACCTCCAAGAGCTTCAAGTCCAGCCTTTGATCAAAAGGTCCTTAACCTTGTGTCAGGAAAAAAAAAAAGTTCCAGGAAAACCAGAGGATTTTATTAACAACAACCACTGAAGCAAAATAGATAATTTTTTAATGACAGAGATGTTTATTCTCTTGCACTTTTCCATTCAACAGATTTATTCATAAGAGAGAAAAATGGCAGAAAAATTGGAAGTAAATATTTTGGCTGGTGGACCTCGGTGCTGTTATTAACATTGTACAGGACTAATTTTAAGAGACAACCCATAAATATCGATATATATTTATATATACACATGTGTTTTGTGCCAAGTTCTGTGGGAGGAAAAGTCAAACCTCTTCTCCCCAGCATTTCACAGTACTTAGGTGCACAATTTCATCAAAGTCATCTTGAAACCATTTTTTTTTTACTGCCCAAAACTATTCCAATCCATTTCCTCCCCCCCGATATTTGTAATGAATCAGCAAATGAAAGGAACTGGTCAAACCTTATGCGTCACCAAGATTTTTAGAAATTTGCCAGATTTTTAGTATTTTGCAAGATTTCTGCTGCTCTAATCAACCACAGAAGAGCAAAGTGTCGCTGCTTGAGTCATGGGGGTGCATTTCAGTGACATATCTGTTAAAGAATGGTAGAAAAAAGGACAAAAGACATTTCTAGACTTTTGTTTCTCCTTGGGTTTCCCTGTTGATGTCAATAGCAGCAGGGAAAGCTGTAAATCACATCCCAGCTTTTTTTGTGTGCTCCTTAACCACATTCCTGCCACCAGCGTGCTGCTCATGTCAACAAATAATAGCTCAGATTAATTAAAATGGATAATTGCATTTGAAATGATGATTTGTTTGTGTTTGAAAACACATTCTTTAAAATAATCCTGAGGTTTAAAGGTTTGTTGTTGGGTTTTTTTGCCCCCGGTCTGGTGTAGGTCCTACAGGGTGCATGGTTTTAGGGCTCTGATAGGAAGTTTCATGTGGGAATGGAACATAAATGTGGTGTTTCCCCAGGGAGATGAGAGGAGATCTCAGGTTTTACACTTCGAGGGCTTTTCCAAATAAATGATTCTGTGATTCTGTGGTTCTGCTTATAGATGTTGCACTCGTATAATCAAATATGACTTAAAGAATAACAGCAGAGAAACTTGAAAGTTGAACTGGTGAAATTGCTCGCACTGTTTTTTTCCATCATTCTAAAAAATAACTTCCTGATCCTCCTCTGAATCAGGAATATCAACAAAACTCTGTTCCCTGGGCAGCCAGGTATCAATAATTTCCATTGAGAGATCTATTTCTAGACTTCCTAACCCCAAATAAGCTGCTCTTTAGGGTCATGGGTATTTTTATTGTTAGTGGGATGGCAGATCACAAGTGCAGAACCCGAATTTTTAATGTTTGGGACTGAATTTCTGAGTGTGAGGTGAAAATTAGCTCCTTGTCACACAGGTCTGTCAGTCCATTTCAATATCCAGCCATTGGATTCTCCCTCCTTTGCCCAAAATTCAGGTTTTTAGAGGCCAAATTTATCCTTTGAGGTTGGAGCAAAGGCTGGAAGGTCTGATAGACACAGGGAAGTTTTATAAAGTATATATTTAGAGCTACCAGGGGTGTAACAGGCAGAATAATCTCCATCTTCATAAAATATGCAAAAACAACTCCAGGACAGTTCATTTCTGTATCAAACCGTGGACATTTTCCCTTCCCACTTCCAAGTTTACTTTGGTGAAGTTTCAACGTTTTGGGCACGTGGAATGATAGGAAACCTGTGTTTCCAGCGGGCCTGGCTGGAGCTTTGGGCTTTGATGCACAAACACCTCCAGGCTTGTTTGCAAAAGCCTCTGCGGTGACCACAGACACCTCACTGGTGCTGGCATTTGTCTGCGTGGGACCAGAGCCAGCCTGGTCCCAGCAGCATTTATGCAACATCTCGGAGGCACAGATTCATTTATTTTGTCCAAAAAACGAGAGCCTGCGAGGGAGGGGGAGAGCCCAAAGCACAACTGCAAAGCTCAGCTGTGCCTGAGAGCAGATTTGTTCCCCCTTGGAATCAGTTTGGAATAAAGGCTCCCTGGGCTCCCTCCCCTGCTTGCCAGATGTGGTTTTGCTGTGTTTCAGAGCGCTAATTGTGTCCCAGCTGGGCTGTTTTATGGCCGGGGCTGTACCTGCAGCTGAACAATTCAGGATTCCGTGGTGCCCCTGGAGAGAGGGGAGGCGGGAGGGGAGTGCTGGCCCCGGGGAAACGCAGGACCTGTTATCCCTCACCAACCTCCTGAGCATTAATACCTGCAAAGCAGATGTTGTAAACACCCTGCCCAGACTCCCAGCACATGTTTCCCTGCTCCAAAGGCCCCTTTTAATGCTGCTGCCATTGCTAATCTAAATCTGTTATGGGGAGAAGGATTATTGCCCTGCGCTGCTGGGAGCGGGGGGAGAATTCCCAGCGAGCACCCAGGGCTTAGCGTTTCTGCTCCTCGGGGAAATTAGCTCCTTTGGTGTTTGGATTGTGCAGAGAGCAGGGAAAAGGAGGATTTGGGAAGGTGTGGCCCCCTGGGCACAGATAAAGGTACAGATCCAGGTTTTCCCCATGGATGGGAGTTGGAGGAGCTGCCCTGTGCCTGCAGGACCTTCCGGGGGATGCTCTGTGTGTTTTATTCCCACTGACTCTCCCAGCTCTAAGCCCATCCCAGTGCCTGGTTTGGTTTAAGCTGATAAATACAGACATGTGGCCAGCGCTCATCAGCTGCTGGAGCTCCTGTCCTGGTGCGTGGAAACCTGAATGAGGGATTTCCCGAGAGCTGCCACACATCAAACCAAAAAATGGAGTTCATTGGAGAGGCAAAATATTCCAGGTGTTCCTGAAGGCTTATTCCAGGTGTTCTCCAAGCCGCCAGAGAGGCCTGGTGATGCAATGATACATTGCAGAAAACCTCCTTTTTCTATTGAAAGAATTGTTCTGAAAATTCTCAGGTTGGGTCTCTGTCAGTTGCTGGAGAATGGGAAATCTAAATTTATTTTTATTTTTAATTAAAAAAAAAAAAAAA
>VZRL01000207.1:158558-240341 GCA_013397895.1 Origma solitaria | reverse complement strand
GATCCCACATCCCTGATCCCAGATCCCACAGCCCTGATCCCGGATCCCACAACCCTGGGTCCTGGATCCCACAGCCCTGATCCCACATCCCTGGATCCTGGATCCCACATCCCTGGATGCCGGATCCCACATCTCTGATCCCTATCCCACTTCCCTGGATCCTGCATCCTACATCCCTGATCCCGGATCCCACAGCCCTGGATCCCAGATCCCACATCCCTGGATCCTGCATCCCACATCCCGGATCCCACATCCCTGATCCCGGATCCCACAGCCCTGCTGCCGCCCACTCCCAGCAGGAGAAAGCCGCACAACTTCCGAGACTGAATCCCAGCCCGAGAGGGGAATAGCTGGGGGGAGCTGCAGTTGGTTTTCTCAGCCTAGCCCAGCCCCACATGCTCAGGATATTTGGATTTCACCATGGAAATGCATTATCCCACAAAGTCAGAGTTTGTCGGCGCAGGCAGCGCGGCTCCAATGATTTGCCGATTGAAACAGGGAACTTTTAACTCTTTAAAACTTCCATAAAATGTTTGCACTTCATATTTCTCCTGTCATTTTTTGGGAAAGGAACCCAGAGCAGGAGCGTTGCTCACCTTGGCTGGCCCTCGAAGGAGCATTTTGCATCATTAAAAGATATCAGATGTGCTCCTCCCGTGCCACAGGCACAGCTACAGATCATTTGATAAGGCAAACATGGAGAGCAGAGGCTTGTATCAATAATTAATTTCCTTTAATCCCGAGTTTCTGGGGAGCCTGGGAATGTGGCTTTCCCCATAGCCCATCGGAGCAGCTGTCGAGGAGCCAAGGTTTTGAGCAAAGCCATAGGCAAATGACCCAGCAGGAAGGGCTCCTATCAGATTGATACCTTCCAAAAGCTTTGGGATTTCTGCACGTCAGCACTTCAGAACAAAGCAGGCTTTAATCAGAAACTCCTGCAGCAGCTTCGGTTCTGACCTCTGTAATAATTCTTCCTCCTTAGAAAATGTCATTTCTTTACTCTCCCGTCGCTTTTCCATCCTTTCCTCTCCTCCTCTGTTGCTTTTTCCTCACTTCATTTATTTTTTCAAGCACAATCTTGTGGCTGCCAGACCTCCTGATGCTGCTGGGAGTCTTGTTATGTATGGGATCCTTCCCAAAGCCACAGTGGTCAGAGCTCTGGCATAAAAGGACACGTCCAACCTTCGCTGGTATGAAAGAGAATCTGAAAATATAAACCCCAGCAGTTAAAAAGTGCTTATTTCAAACTGTCTCCTGCTTTGGGAATTCAAGAGCTGGCTCTGCTTTCTAAATCTCTGAGGCTGGCACAGAGACCTGAGCTCTGATCTCGGGGTTTTTGATATTGCCTGAAAACTCCAGCGTGGAGGGGGAGAAGGTGTAGGTGTCCCAAAACTGGTGTGGCACACAGGAATTCGCCTGGGACATCCCAGGACAATCCCAGGCCAGGAGCTGCAGGGCTGGAAAAGCTCTTTGCTTCCTCTGCCTCCTTCTGCACTTGTCCAAAGGCACCGAATTCCTAAAGCTGAAAATCAGGAGTTGAAGATCTGCAGGTTTCCAGCTGGGGTTCGTTAGGAGGGCGATTTCACTCTCCCATTAACCTTTGCTCTATACAATTCTCTTCTTGTGCAACCTTTGTTACCATGAATCAGAGATGCTGGACCACGAGCTTGAAATTATATGTATTTTTTTAAAAAAATGAAGTAATTAATTCCACATGACAGTGAGTTTCCTGAGCAGACAGGGTGTGGGAGACAGTTTGTACATCCCCTACTTCTTGCAATTCCCAACATGAATTATGGGCCAGCTGTGAAGCAGAAGAAAGTGGGGATTTTAAACGGAAATTCTAATGTCTTTTAATCTTTTTTTATAATCCAGTGACACAATCGCATTAATGCACACAGGGTAGAACCAGCTCCTGTTTTGGTGTCATGGAGCTCCAGCCTGGTTTGGGTTGGAAAGGATCTTAAAGCTCATCCCAATCCACCATGGCAGGGTCACCTTCCACTGTCCCAGGCTGTTCCCAGCCCTGTCCAGCCTGGCCTGGGACACTGCCAGGGATCCAGGGGATCTCTGGGAATTCCATTCCAGCCTCTCCCACCCTCCCAGTCAGCAATTCCCAATTCCCAATATCCCATCCATCCCTGCCCTCTGCCATGGGAAGCCATTCCCTGTGTCCTGTCCCTCCATGCCTTGTCCCCAGTCCCTCTGCAGCTCTCCTGGAGCCCTTCAGGCCCTGCCAAGGCTCTGAGCTCTCCCTGTGTCCTTCCCTTCTCCAGGGAACCGTCCCAGCTCTCCCAGCCTGGCTCCAGAGGCGCTCTCCCTCTTGGAGCATCTTCGTAAAGGAAGTCCAGAATTCCACATCCTGTTTTCCATCTCTCAGCTCAAAAGCTGGAGAAGTTGTTTCTGGAAGGGCACAAATCCAACAAAGCCTCTGGTCCGTGGCCTGCTCCTCAGCTTCTCAAGCAGCAGCTTTATCCCGGATTGTGAGGGGATTAAATGGGGTAATTATTTGATATAAAAGGTGCTGCAGCTTGGGCTGAATGTGCAAGTGGGGGCAGCTTCAATCCCAGGGCGGGCAGGGCTGCAGCCCATGGGATGTGCCCATGGGGATTTGGGTGCTTTGGATCCCAGCAGGGCCCAGAGCCCAACGCCTGTGGCAGCCTCTGGATGTGCTCAGATGCACTCTGCAGGACCTGGAGGACTTTCAGCCCAAATGGGATGAAGTTTCCTGAGATTTCTGTCCTTTCAGAGTCTCTGGTGGGAGGTGTTGCTCTGGGTTTAACTCCATGATCCCACACCAATGGCAGGAGTCAGACTTTGATGATCCCTGTGGGTCCCTTCCAGCTCAGGATATTCCGTGACACTTTGCATGAAGTAACATTTTCACTTTTAAAAAGGTCTCCAGCGCCAAATCGCTGAGGCTGCAAGTGCAGGAACCATAAAATTTCACCAGAAGAAATGCACATTTTTCAGATGATCATTTCCCACTCTTATTTATAAAAAATAGCACGACCTCGTAATCACAAATGAAGTTTTACAATGAGTGCAGTGGAAATTATTTTTTCCAGCGCACTTGGAAGCTGCAGGAGTTGTGTTCAAGGAGAGCAGAGCTACCTGAGCAGGGACATTCGTTGCTGTGGTTTTCTGGGAGACTTTAACACCCTCTATTTAGTCTCCCTGACAGTAACTTATTTTGAAGAGGTTAAGAGCTCATTAAGATAAGATGGAGTGAAAGATGGAACACGTTGGAAAGGAACTTTATCCATAAACTAATTTAGAGCTCGGTCACATGGCAGCCAGGCCCAGCTTTGCTCACACAGCACACGATAATGACACGTTTCAGGATTGCAGCTGAGAACAAATCTGACAGATCTGTGCACCGTGCAGTCGCGTTTGCTAATGTTGGTTTTAAAACAGGAAAAAAATCGATCCCACTTGGAAATGTTTCCTTGGGAAAGCTGTGAATGCGTCTCAGGATTGCCTGGTAGTGGATGTGGGCATGGAGGCAGCAGGAGCTGCGGCTCGTGGCTCGGTCCATCCTCTGAGGACAATTCCTGGGGCTGCTCCAGCCCTGGGTCAGCTGTCCTGGGTGCTCCCAGGGTGGAAATCTCTGTCAGGCTTCCAAGTCTGAGTAAGGACGTGGAGCGTCCAGAATCTTTTTGGAGGTCAGGCAGAAGCACCTGCAGCTCCTGAGTGTGTCCAGGGAAGGGAACGGAGCTGGGGAGGGGCTGAGGGAACTGGGAAAGGGCTCAGCCTGGAGAAAAAGAACATCCAGAGGGATCTTTCCATCTCTGGGATTCGCTGCCAGGAGGGGACAGCTGGGGGGTCGGGCTGTGCTCCCAGGGAACAGGGACAGGAGGAGAGGGAACAGCCTCAGGCTGGGCCAGGGGAAATTTAGATTGGATATTGCAGAAAATTTCTTCCTGGAAAGGGCTGTCCAGCCCTGGCAGAGCTGCCCAGGGCAGGGGTGGAGTCCTTGTCCCTGGAGGGATTTAAAATCCATGTGGCTGTGGCACTTGGGGACGCAGGGCAGTGGTGGCTGTGGCAGTGCTGGGAATGGTTGGGCTCCATGACCTTGGAGGTCTTTTCCAACCGAAACAATTCTGTGATTCCGTGCTTCCATCTGCAGATGGAGATAAGGGTTAGGGTTGAGGAGTTCTTTGGTGGCTCAGGACAGGCCAAAGTGCCTCCTCTCCTGTGCCCCCCGGATCCCACTCCTTTCCTGTCGAGGATGAGGTGTGTCTGGCAAAACTCTCTCTCCGAGGGGTTTTGGAACACGCTCACTCCGAGCCTGAATTTGATCATGTCTTGCTGTGCTGCAAGACATCTGTTTTGAGGGGGTTTTTGGAGAGGACTCTCAGATTGCTTCCCACAGTGATGAGTGAAGGCAGAGAAGCTTCCATAGGTGTTCTGCTGGCTGAGTTCCTGCTGGAACAATTATTTCAGTGCTTCTGGGATTTCATTATGGTGTGTAATTAGTGAAGGTGTCAGGGAAATTTGAGCCTGGGGTAAGCAGGATTTTATCACTTTAGATCTTAATAAATCAGTATTCCGAGGGATGAGATTTGGAAGGGGCGTCGAGGTGTGGGTCTGAGCCGGGGCAGCAACTCTGGGTCTGTTCCTTGGAGAAAAAAAGGCAAAAGAATTCCAAGGAGGGAGCAGAGCTCCCTCTCCGTACTTTATAATCATCACACATTAAGAATTCACACGCTGACAGCTCAAACAGCTCCGCCAAATTGGGACAGCTGGGTATGTGTCCAACCCCTGTGATCCTTCCTCCTGTCTCTAGTTCACTTCTTAAAATACAGGTTTACGTAACAGGTCACAGTTTTTGGTTGGGTTTTTTTTTTTTCTCCCCAAAAAGTTCTTAAATCTTTCAAACTTATCGGAGAGGTTTCTGAACTTCCAGAATATCTCCAGATAAATTATGCAGATCGAAGGGTGAAGAGATTGCTCTGAACTTGCACATTTCTGTGGTACCAGGGGGAGCTTCTGCACAAACCCTCTCAGGGAATCGCCGTGGTTGTCACGGCAGAGCTGGGCCCGGGAGTTAATCAACTTTGGAAAACATAATTCCTTTTCAAAACAGAGGAAACAAAACTCTCCTCTTCTGCTTTTCCATTTTGCTGCCAGTGTTTCAATTTTCTTCCCTTCCAGGGAATTAATTTTGCTAGAGCTAAATGCAACACCTCCTCTGGAATGCCAAGCAGAGGGGGAATACTGCAGCACGTTTTCAGCTTGAAAACAAAATAATTGCTTTAAAAATAGCCTTATATTTCTTCATTTTATGACGTGCTCTCTTTAGACTTGATAATCATCCTTTCTTGTACTCGAGATACCTTCCCTCCCCACTCCCACTCCCTCCTATCCCCCTGAAATTCGGGAGGAATGGCAGAAGATCTCTCTGGCAGCTTTATTTCCAGCACCAGCACAAGAGATGGAGGCAGCCAAGGGTTTTGGGGGCAGAGGTTTTTAACAGTTTTAATGAGGTTTTAATCTCTTTCAGAACATTTTGGTCTCTGCAGTCGTGTTCGGGTGATTCTTTCTCCAGTGACCACAGGAGTTTGCAACTCCTGGAGCAAAGAGTGGGGAGGGAGAAGATCCATAGGATCAGCCACGTGTGGTTTTCCTCTGGGGGCTTTAAAAATGGGCATTTCCATTTAAAAAAAAAAACCCAAGCACCAGCTGCTCTCCGTGGGTGCAGAGGTGTGGGGAGCTGGGAATGAAAGGAACACGAACCACTCCGAGGGATGCGATCAGATAATGAAAATGAAGAGTTTTGGCTGCAGCCGAGCTGACAGTTTAGAGCTAAACTTTCTCCGGCATACCTCAGGAATGACAAACGGGGAGAGCAGGTGGAAACAAATCCATCCAGCTGCCACAGCCGAGGGGAAATTGGAAGGAGCCAGGATCCAGCAGGTTCCTGCACGTCGCGTGGAGAGCAGGCGCTCGTTCGCATCGCGCTCTTGAAAAGCCCATATTTTCTTAATGCCTTTTTAATGAAAAAAAAAAAAAAAAAAAAATTCAGATGCAGGAGAACTTTCTCATTCTGTTTTTAGCTCGGCTCTCAAATGTTTTTTGGTTATCTGAGAGCTGCCTGTAATGCTGGGCGATTCAGACAGCGAGGAGGCCCACTTGGAAAAAATCTGGTTTGGGAAGGTAAAGGCTTTTGTTTGGCTCTGAATGACTTTTGCGAAGGGAGTTCATTCTTTACATTCTGTTCTTTGTTGTGGCCCTGCCGAGTTATGAGTAAACAAAACACTTAATGCCCATTTCTGTGTAGGATTTGATGAGGATGACGTGCAGAGTTTGAAGGGAAAGTTGCAGCTTTTGGGGTGAATATAAAAACAAGCCTTGAGAAGTGGCGAATTCTTCCTGCTGAAACGCTGGGGAACAGCAGATTGTGCAAGAGTTCTCGAAAAGATAAAAAAGGAGGGGGATCAGTAATGATTCTGTGTGTTTGCTGTCTTGAGAAACAGGCTGGGAATGAACTGTTCCCTGCTTCGGGCTCTTGTTAAACAAACCCTTCTCCTGGATATTTTCAACCCACTTTCCAGAGAAAATTTCCCATCCTACTCAAGAGCATCAAAATCCAAAAGAAGGGTGAGGAAGATGCTGTGAAGTCGAAATCATGGGGAATATTGAGAATAATTTCAGTGAATTATTAACTTTTCTGTAGTTCCTGGCCTGTCCTTCCTCCCAGCACAGAGAGCAGGGCTGGGGGAAGCACCTCCTTGTTTTCCCCCTGGATTTCTTGTGGCTCCCTGGCGGTGATTCCCTGTTCCCTCCTGCAGGAAATCGCCCCTAATCACATCTCCCCATGTGAATCTGGTGCTGCGATCATGCAAATGTGTTGCAGAGCAATTTGCTTTCTCCCTCAAAAATCAGGGACATCAAAAGACGGAGGGAGGGTTATTTTGGGAGACCGGAGAATTTTCCTTCCCCTCCATTTCTTACAGTGAGCAATAACCTGAAGGCTTCCCATGAAAATTTTTGGTGGGTGATTCTGACTCTTAAGGATATTATAGAACCCCCCAGAAATTAAACTTTTTTTCAGGGAGATGATGTCTGTTCTTCAAAGCTGTAAATAATATTTCATTGTTGATATAAAGACTCTGAGTTTTGCTCAGAAAAAAATCTGTATTTTTTTCCTAGTGGAAGCTTCTGGGTTGGGAATGAGAAGTGTGGCCTTGAGGTCTGGTGATTAAAGTGAGCTTTAAATGTTTGAAACATTTCTTGCATTAAAAGTCTGTAGAGGGAGAACAGTTAATATCACAATTAACCTTTGTTTAAAAGCCTATGATATTCTATTCTATTTGATTAAATTTATTACAGTGCATATGTAATATAATAAATACAATTAATATAATGTAATATCTATTTTTCTGGTGTAATAAATCCAAGTTAGGGCTACACATCACAGCATCAGAAAAACAACCATAAGATATTAAGCTGATCTTTCATCACCTGATTTTGTGCCTTATTTCAATCTGGTCACAGATCCCAGATAGAAATTTCGGTGGTGGTGGCAAAGGGCTGATGGCAGAGGAAAAAAAAAAGAATAATCCAAAATTTATTTGATTATTGTGTCCAGGCCTGAGGTCTCTGATGTCAGAAGGATGTGGAGCTGCTGGGACAGTGGGAGGTGTCCCTGCCCATGGCAGGAGGGGAATGGGGTGAGATTAAAGTCCTTTCCAACCCAATCCACTCTGGGATTCTATTCCTGGGATTTTTCTGAGAGCCTCCCACGTCACCCAGCTCGGGATGGAATCAGGCCAGCTCGGCACTCAGGGATGGAACTGGACATCGACTCCGAATCCTTTTGTCTTTAGGAAGGAATTTTTCCTTCTCTCTGAGGGGTCAGGAAGATTCTGAGTATCAAAGCACAGTCATTTCCAGTATTTATGGAGGGGGTCCCTTGCAGTGAAATCTGAGCTGTTTTGAATAGAGAAATAAACTAGGACATGGCTATGGAATAATGCACTGAAATACTGCAGAGAAAGAGGAATTTTTTCTGGGATAAGCACTGATCCATGGCAATCCCATATGAGCAGAGCCGAGGGAACTGAGCTGAGCAATTCCAGCACTTTGCAGAGTCAGAAAACTAAACCAGGAGAACCAACACCGGGAGCCCAGGAGAGCTCCAGGAATGAGCTTCGGAATGACAACAGCAACAACAAAAAAGCAAGAGGAGAGTTCAGCGTCAACCTGACAGAATCTCCGGTGTCATCTGGAAAATGAGCTCATCTGCCAGAGCCTGCTGCCAATCCCACATTTCCCTGCCTTCACAAGTCCCGAGTGTGCAGCTGGGAGCCCATGGAATCTCATCACTGCACATTTGCAGCTCGGGAATTTGTCAGGAGGCACCGCTGTCCCGGGAATAGCTGTGGGAGCTGGGGGTGGCTCTGCGGGGTGGGCTCGGTCCGGTCCGCGAGTGCTGAGCGGGGAATCTCTTCAGGGCTGGGGGGAAAGGGGCTGAGCCACGCTGGTTTCTCGCTGGTTTGCGTTTGTATCTGGGTTTTTGAGAGATCTCGATGATGACTGGAAATTCACCATGAAAAATTGCTGGATGGATGTGTCTGTATGTCTATATCCATCCCTGGAAGGGTCCAAGGCCAGGCTGGACAGCCTGGGATCATGGAAGGTGTCCCTGCCCACGCCCAGGAATGAGATGAGCTCTAGGGTCCCTTCCAACCCAAACCATTCCATGATTTTATTATTATTTTATACTGAGAAAATGGAACATTGTCCACTCACATCACCATTCTTGTCTATTCTTTGCTTTTTTCTGTCTAGCTCTCAAAGTCTCTTATTTCCCACCATGCAATACCTGAATGCCAAAATCTTCTTGGTCTATTACTTAATTGATCTATTACTCAATTACTCTATTACTCAATTACTCTAAAATCAATTGATTTAAAAAAAAATATTATTTAAACTTGCTAAAAATACAACAGCAATGATTTTTCAAGTACATAATTTTTTTTTAAAATTATTTCTAGACCTATGGAAAGTAAAGAAGCATTTCTTTGATAAACACAAGTAGCAAAAATTTCTGTTTAAAGCAGTTTGCTGAAGATCACGTAGGAAATCTCATTTTTAGCAATGGTCTGTGGAGTCATCTCTCTTTAACTGAGTATTCGAGACATTCTGGGCAAAATTGTGCCTTAAAGGCACAGCTCTGAAGTGATATCTGTGTGGAAGAAAGGGAGACCTAAGAACAAAAAAGTCTTTTTCGTTTGGACTTCACTTTGTAATATCTGGGAAGCACATTTTGCAGTGGGAAGGCTGCCAAAAGCCTGGCTGTGTAGTAAATAAACATTTTGGGGAAAAGCTGGCTGAGAGAAGATGGCTGGTGAAGGAGGATGCTGAATTTCTCTTTATTCCTGTATTTATTCACTTTAATTCTGACCTTGTACATGGCACCTGTGTCTGTGTGGTGGGTGAGGGACAGGTTCATCCTCCTGGAACCCTGGAAGGGTCCCAGGCCAGGCTGGACAGGGATTGGGGCAGCCTGGGACAGTGGAGGTGTCCCTGATGGTGGCAGGGGTGGAATGAGCTGAGATTTAAGGTCCCCTCCAACCCAAACCTTTAATTCAAATCGAACAAACCAATCTCCTGCCATGGCTGCAGGCGCTGACTCCTCCTGCCTCATCCCAAATGAGGGATTGGGGTGTCGCTGTCTCCTCCTGACACTCACATCCT
Source organism: Origma solitaria (assembly GCA_013397895.1). NCBI lineage: Eukaryota > Metazoa > Chordata > Aves > Passeriformes > Acanthizidae > Origma > Origma solitaria. The sequence continues at coordinate 230,636 of VZRL01000207.1, read as the reverse complement.
GCCCAGAGGGATCTGCTTCAGGAGTGGAGCTGCCACACACAAAGGGGAAAAATGTGACTTTTGAGGTCAATGGGATCACAAAACACATCTTGGGGGAGGTCAGACCCCAATATCTACTCTGCTCCGAGGATATTTGGGATTCTGAGGACAAAAGGAGGATGCAAGGACCCCTTCCCTGGCTTGTGCTCTGGGCTGAATTAAGATCAATAAGTTCCCTGGGTCTGATCAAACTGCGCCGCAGGGTGATGGATCCATGCCCTTGGCAGAGCTCCTCTGCAATAACTGCTGGAATTTGAGTGCTTCCTGCATCGCACCGCGGCGCTGGGAAGCACAAAGTTCCTCTGAGGGCTGTCCTGAAGGATGCTCAGCCCAGCACAGGCTGCAGAAGGCACACATTTAGAGCTGGGTTTTCCCAGCCTCTCACAATCCGAGGCTGCTGGGAGCTGATTCCAGCACGGCTCTCGCTGGGGTTATTCATCCTGTGCCGAAATCCCTGGGAATAACAGAGCCACAGAAAGCCCAGGTGCACCCACGAGCTGATCTTATTTCACTTTCCTCATCAGCTCAGGGGAAAATAAAGCTAAAACCCTTTTGCTGGCCATAAGTAAATAAATAAACAAACTCGGGGGTTCAAGTGTGCGTGGCATCCTGAGCAGGCAATGTAAACAAACAAAGCAGCCTTTTTCCCCCTCCTTCTGCAGGACTTTGCCAATTGATACTGGAGTAGGAATATTAACACATGCCCGCTCCAAAATGTGATACCCTTTGGGGTCTTGGAGATGAGCTCCTCTGAAGTGCTTTTTCTTCGGCTGCCTGACAAGGTTTTTTGGCTCCACTTCAGTCTGGTAAGGAGACAGCTGCTCAACTTCTGACACAAATGAAGAAAATTGATGAGATGCCATCTCCAAAATTCCCTCTTTCCTGGCAGGCACTTCTAGGCTGAGTGCTAGGAGTCACTCAAAGGTTTGGGAGTTTTTTTTAAAGCCTTAGTTAGGGCAGGATTTGGGGTTTGCTTTGCTGGCTGGGCTGTTTCTAATAATGCTCAACAAATGCACAGAAACTGAATCTTTGGGAGCACAAACAAGGATCACAGAATTTACACTTCCACTTCCACAGCTTGTTTGCTGTTGGGTGCTGAATGATATCCATGGCTTTGCATAATCCTGAGCCATTTATTTATTTCTCTTTGCGGTGGAAATGCGGAGGGCAGAATCTCCAGGGAGGGGCCCTGCAAGGAGAGCTCTCTTGGGGTTTTCCTGTGGGTCTGGGCCCTCCTGGGATATTTCTTTTAGGAGGGTAGAGATGTGTTTGTGTGACCGAGAGGAGTAATGGCAGCAGCTTCCAGCATTTGTTTGCCCACTGTGATATTCCTCTGTTCCTCTCTCGAGTGGGAGAGCCCGGAGGTGCTCTCAGGGTTTTGAAGGTTGCTCGTTACAGGGAAAATGTGTTTATTTTTCAGCTGAGCACAAAGGAAACTCCTCTCATTGTGCTTCACTGCCACGGTTTTCCTGCCCCTCAGGATAACGCAAACCACATTTTCCATCTTGTTCCTCTTGAACTATTCCCTCAGAGTTTCATCTACAAAAGACCTCAGCTGTGCAAAGTGCACCTTCAGTCCTTGTCTGGCTAAAAAGTATTAAATTTATTGCATTTCTGTCCTGTTACATTAGAAATAAACCCCTTTGCTAGTCCAGCTTTAGCCTTTATGTCACTTCACGATTATCTTCATTGTGGCAAGGGGTTTGGGTTTGACACACGGTTTGCTGTTCCTTTTTAAACCTCCCTGGAAAAGCAGCCATGGAAAGCTCTGAATAATGCACATGACATATGCTGCCTGTCTCTCGGAGGGAAGTGAAGAACCTGACAGCAATTTGCATTTTTGGAGCTGCAGAAGAGAGGCAGGAAACTTCAGGAAGGAGTTTTTGGGGCTCAGAGGTCAAACCAAGAAGAGGAGTTCGGAGAGGCTCCGGCAGAGATGGGAGTTGGATGGAGAACAGAGGATGTGCCCAGAGCTGGCCTGAAATGAAATATAATCCAGCTGATGCTACTATAAGTTCATAAGGACACAATTTTCCTTGGGATGGTAAATCTTGTGTCCCATTTGGCAAATTTGGAGGAGCAGGCACAGCATCTGCAGGTTATCCATGCAGGGAAATGCCAATAAAGGTGCTGCTCTGGACTTCTCACGGCAGTAAGTGATGGCTCTGTGCTCACCCGAGCTCTGTTTTCCTTGAGAGAGGTGGAATTATTAATTAGCATCAGTTTTCATTACTCTCTGCTGCTGTTGCTCGGCATTCCCTGAAGTCTTGTGGCAGATGGGTGACTCCATTGCAGTAGCTGCAAGTAGAACACACAGTGGTAAAAATGCCTTATTTATCTGAAGTAGGTAAAAAAAGCCTTTACCAAATATCACAGAATCATGGAATGGTTTGGGTTGGAAGGGAGCTGAAAATTCATCTCATCCCATCCCTGCCATGGCAGGGACAGCTCCCACTGTCCCAGGTTGATCAGAGCTCCATCCAGCCTGGCCTGGGACACTCCAGGGATCCAGGGGCAGCCACAGCTGCTCTGGGAATTCCGTTCCAGAGCCTGCCCACCCTCCCAGGGAACAATTCCTTCCCAATATCAAATTCTTCATTAAAGCCTCACTGCTATTAAAGTATTTTGTGAAGGTAACCAAACAGAGTCTGATGAGCAGCTCTGAGAGAAGAAGATTAAATAACAAGTGTAATGAGGTTTGTTTGTTTGTTTGTTTGTTTTTTAAATTAAAAAAAAGAAATTACAAGAATCAAATACCCCCAAACCCCATTTTCACTTCCATTCTTCATTGCAAACTGCTGAGAGGCACAACCAGAACGGCCGTTTTTCTGAGGAATTTTTGGATGAAGGCTCCAGTCAGCTCATGGAATGGCACTTGGAGGTGGCTGCTCCGTGCCAGGGAGGGCTGAGGGGACACTGCTGTCCCTCCCTGCCTCATCCCAGCAGCACCAGCTTTGCATCTGTTGGTGACTGACGCGGGATATTCTTGGATTGCATTAACTGGAAGTCAGCTTTGATGTTTTCATCTCAAACAAGTCCATTTCTGCTGCTGTTGTTGTTGTGAGGATCTGTTTTTGTCCAGCTGAGCTTTCCCAGAGCGGAGGGCTCAGTTTGGAGCTCGTGCAGGTGGGAGCACAGGACTCGTGCGGCAGAATTTACCTTTTTTAAAATATTCCCCCGGCTCCTTTGTCTCTTGGCAACTGCAAAAATAACTCCATCAAGAATAAACCTGCAAACAAGGGCGAAAAAGCAGAACTGTGTGAAGACATGAAATACACTCGTTTAAATAGTGCTGGAAAGCTATTTCCTCCCCCTGTACCCTTCCAAGGCTGGAATGATGTGCTCTGATTCTTAAACACGAATCCTGACTTGCATAAATTCAGAGATTTCATCTGTGCTGAGCTGCAAATTGCTGGGATAGTAATACCTCGATATTTTATGGCACATCCTTAAGTCAATAGGCAAAAGGGTTCTGAATAAAAGCCTTAAAATTACCTCATGAATTATTAACTCTTCCCTATATTACCTTTGAATTATAAAAGCCTGGAAAAATAGGGAGGAGAATTGAAAAGCATCAATCTCAGGTTCTTTAAAAACGTAATACTGATCATTTGAGCAGTGTACAAATCTTTTATTAAGGATAAAGAGGAAGCCATACTTTTTTATTAACTCAAGGATATGTTCAATCCACATGATTAAAAATCTCATTACTAACTCAAGTCAGGGAAGTGATTTATTGCTGAAACAAAATAGGAGGTGTTTGGCTGCCCAAAGCTGTATTTATGGTGAAAAAAACCTCTCAATTTTTTATCTCCTTTTCTGGGTTAGGTATTTCTAAGGGTGGATTGGGTTTTCCTGGGAATGATGGGCTTTCCCTCCAGCCTGCAGCTGAACCACTACTACCTTAAGAGGGAAAGCCTGAAGTAAAATTATAGGTACCAAGAGATACATTTTTCCTCTAGTAAATTCAGCTGGAGCAAATGATTTTGTCTGATTAGGTAATAGGATGTGCAGAAAAAAAAAAATCAGGATTTTATACATAGTTACCATTCAAGAGGAGCTAATTCTGTAAAGCAAGTGTAGGTATTTTAGGGATTCTTCGTGTGCCACATATACTAATATTTCTTGAGCACTATAGTAGGGATGTGCTGTTCTAAAGGAGCCCTTGACGCCTCATTTTGCAATGATAAAAATATGATCAACCCAATGACATTTTTTTTCCAGAAATACCACCCTACTTAGGGGGATATGTAGGTAATATTTTTGTCCTGCTGTACCTGAAGCAGGTCAAATATTTTGTGTTGTGTCAGGCAGCTCGTACTCAGCACCTTAAACATCGAATTATGCCCAGCATAACTTCCAGGATTATTTATATTCCACCCCACAATGTAAAACGGAGATAATACTGAATTTATTTACGTCACAGCAGCTGTGGAGAAACTGGGTTAGACACACTTGCATATAAAGACAAGACATTAAATGGTGCCATCAATTCCTGCAAGCCAGCAGAAATAGCTTTTCTCTTCCTGCTCGCCATGCCTGGATGGTTCCCAAGGCTGAGAGCTAGTTCTCCACATCCCACAGGAAGTTTGGATTCTCTCCTGCGCCGTGGGTGGCAAATGCTGGGTATTATGGTGACAGGTGCAATAGGTATTGAAACGTAAACCTTTCGCTGCTCCTGGGGAACATATTGCCAGTCCTGGGCTCGGCTCCAGACGGGTGTTTTGGGAGAAATTACAGATCTTGAGGTAGAGAAACAGTTCTGGAAATAGGTTGCCTTCAAGAAACTGGCAACTTTTCAGCTGTTCAGAATGTTAGGAGTGGGGAAGATGGAGCTGGAGCGGCGGGAGGAGGGAGGACTGGGGAGAAGTTAAAGGGGCACCGTGGATTGTAAAGATGCGGGAGAGATCTGGTGCTGGATCTGGTCACTCATGGAGGGGTTCCTGTGATGGCAAAACCGAGATAAATGTGTTTGTTGGGCGCCTTCACTCATCTCCCTTGTATTTCCCTCTGGATTCTGGGTTTGGTGCACGGAGCAACTTCTGTTCCACTCACCAACCTCAAAACTTCAACTCTTGTGATACAGCCAAGGTGTGAGAGTGTTTGCAGTCTCTTGATTTAAAACTGTCCCGATGATGTCAGGAGAGACCCAATGTAAAACATTGTGTGTGTGAGGTGGAAAAGTGCTGAGGGGACATTTTCCAGAGGGCTGGATGGAAGAGCTGCTTTCTACTGAGAGTCATGAAATCCCAGAATGTTTGGGTTGGGAGGGGCCTTAAAGATCACTGAGTTCCAGCCATGGGCAGGGACACCTTCCACCATCCCAGGCTGCTCCAAGCCCTGTCCAACCCGGCTTTGGACACCTCCAGGGATCCAGGGGCAGCCACAGCTTCTCTGGAATGTCTGAAGGAGGACATCTTCAGCTTCCAGAAAGACCTAACCATTCCCGGGAGATGTCAGCAGGGGCTCTCTGTGCGTCCCTTAGGCTTTGTGTGGTTTGCTGTGTGAATTTGCAGGGAAAGCCTTAAATGTGCTGTGTAAATGTGCCTTCAGCTTGAGAAGTTCTGGGATATTAGGAAACAGAGGTGGGGTTCGTCTTCTACCATGCAACTTTGTTAGGAAGAGCACAACAAGAAAAATGCCACCAAACCATCTTTTGAAAAATCTCCCTTAAATCTATCTCCAAAGTGGCTTTTGTTGTCATAGTTTTGGCAGTTGAGGGAGGCTCCTCAAGAGAACAAGAACTTGTTTGCTCTGGAAAATATGCTTTTCTTTCTTTTTTCCTCCTCTATTTGCACATAAGTGTTGTTATGTTTTCATTCCCATCTGGAAGGTACAATCTCCCTCGGAGATCTCTCTGTCATAGCTGTATGAAACAGCCTCAAAGTAGGTGATAATGAACACATTCAACATCTGATGGTGATTAACGAGGGGCTTTGAGATCCTTCTTTTCTCACGTGGGGGAATTTCTGTCTGTAAATCCTTTGCGTGCCAAAGTGTGATCAGCCTGGATCCTTCAGGGTTCCTCTCCAGCTTTCAAAGGACAGTTTTTTGGGTTGGGTTGGGACTGTCGTGTCCACGTTTCTCTGCTTAGGGAGGCACCGTGGAGACCCTCAGCACCAATCTTTGCTCCACTGCGATGCTGCTGGTGGATGGCAGTGCTCACTAATGCAAACGTAGCTTGGGCTGTCCCTTGTGTCATGGTGAGAATAAAAAAAATTAATTAGACAAGATGAATTTAAAAAATATATTCTAATGAGTTTGTCAAATGGGATGACGACTCACTTTGGAGCTGACACGGATTTTGTTTTTCAGGAATATCCTTGGGAAGTCACAGATATTTGCCCAAATTCCTGCAATCTGGATTTCATCTGCCAGGCCCTGATTCTCCTCTCCATAAATCCTTGGTGAGTTTGCATTTGTGCTTTGGCTCGGGTTTAACTTGACTGTGCTGTAACTGCAGCGTAAATTTATCGTGAAGGTTATTGGAAAATCCGATTTGGGAAATCTGAGGGAAAGACAACAGCTTGAAAAAGGATTGGAAAAATCACAGAGCTAAATAGGCACCCAAATAGTCTGTCTAACAACTATCAAAGTGATAAGTTTGGATTAGGGTCTAATTTACAGCTTCTATATATTGTAACTTTTCCCGTGGAACACCAAGTCGATGTCAATGATTTGACATTGCTTTCAAAAAGTACAATTATAGTATATTCCACAGAAGAGTTACGTTTCACAGGAGCCCTTTGTTAGACTTGGCAATAAGTTTGACACAGCTTGGTTCAGAGCTGAGCGTTTCACAGTTTTTTCCCCAAAACATCGTTCAGTAAGATGCTCAGAAGACAAAAAGTGCATTATGAAACCAGTGTTTAATTGTATTTATTTGCGTTCTGGTGCCTGCCTGTATTTTATGTGGAGAGACTGGGAAGTATGGAAAGTTTTCCAGGTCGAGGCTGGAAGAGGTGCATCTCTGAAAGGTGTGTGACAACTCCAGAAACACCACAAATACCCTAAAAACAGAGCTGTGAAGAAGAGCACGGTGTTGAAAGGGGATTAAAATGCGTATTTCTGTGAACGCGTGCATCGTGTGCGAACAGATCCCTTCAGATCTGGCCTCGTTGTGGCTGCGCCTTGGAGAAGGGTTCTTTGTTCAGCCCTTACCTGGTGGCTTCTCAAATATCCCCGTGGCTTTCAGGCTGGGCTCGTGTCTCGGTATGAGCCCCGGGGCTGTGGATGGCTCTCGCTTTAACCTCATCCCGCGCCAGCGCAATTCCTCCTGAAACCGGGGCAGGGAAAAGCAAAGGCTGAAACAGAAAACAATATGGATAATGTGGGTAAAATCCTGGATTGTAGTGGTTCTGTCTGTAGATGCACTGTTTTAAAGTTTTTCTCTTCTTTCTCATGGAGAATAGAGATAAGTTGCATTCTTGTGCTTTTCTAATCTCTTTGTTTTGGTATTGGATGCTGTAGGGCTCCAGCCAATCATCTTGGGGGGTGGAAAACTGTCGATCAATAATTGTTAGACTATTAATGCATATATAAAGAAAGTTTTGTAAATAAATTTTGCCTCTTTCACCATCTTGCGTGCTGTCTGCCTGACTTGCCTGCGAGCTTCCGCAAATCTCCACAAATCTCGGCAAAATCGCAGCCAACATCTGTCTCCTGTGTTCATCACCCCCAATGTGCCTTTTGGGGTACAACCACAGGGAAATGTTCATGTTCTGTTGTAAGAACTAAGTGTGGGGCCATGAAATGCCTTATCCCGACTGGGGCCATGCAAAATAATGACATTGTTTAAAAAAAAAAAAACCTACTTAAATATGGAAATCAGGCCTGCTGTGGAGAGTTGAAGCAGATTAGGCAGGTAACTCCTGGAATTTCTTATGGAAAACTTTACATCTTCAACTCCCGAAGGCTAAACCTGCTCAAACCCAGCCCTGGTGATTAATGTGCTGGAAATACTCACAGTATCCTCTGCCAGCCGATGTTCTCAGGTGGTTTGGGGATGTAAGGATTTGTGTGGTATTCCAGATTTTCCTGACAGCACCTTTTCCCTCTCCAGTTTAATACTGAGAACAGAAGAATGATGAGAGCTGTATTTTAATTCCTTTATTTTGGTGAATATCTGGCAGGAGGGGTGGAAAACTCCTGTCCCGATCATCAGGAAATTCCCCATGGCTCTGGAGGATCCCTCCTGTCTGACATGGGACTGAACTGACACAAAAGGGGAAAAAAAAATGTTACAAGCACAGAACTTTTCATGGAACATCATTCCAGGGTGGTTTTTAGGCACCTGAACACTAAACTTGGATGATGCTGAATTCCAGGTTCACCTGGGAGAACGTGGAAGCTGAGTTACCACATGCGGTCAGTCCTCTGCTGTTCCCTGTCCCACTTTCGGGAACCCCACAACTTGCCTAGCATAGGCATTTTAGGAATTTTAGGATTGTCTGGTCCTTTTGGATTCACTCCCTTAAAAGTGATACCATGCTTTGACAGATGGTGTCAGCTTCGCCACAGAGCTAAGATGTTTGCAAGAGGATATTTGCTTAAAAATACAAATTTTGGGGACAAAGCAGTGAAAACAAATAATAATAATCTCTGTTAACACTGTCTGCAGTAATAAACTCTGTTGTATTTGGTGTTATTTCCTACTTATTTCCCCACAGTTTTCAGCTCTTTGGGGTTGGTGTCTGTCATTTATTGTTCTGAAGGACATTTTCTGTCAGGAACAGAGATCCCAACCTTGGTGTGATTTACTTGAGTGGAATTAAGTGATTCCTTCAAATTCCCTCAGTGGCATTGCTTTGGTGTAAAGGTGCTAAAGCAGGAGCTTAATGAGGTAATTATAATTAATATTACATTGGGGTTTAGAGCCCTCGGGCAGGAGTCTCGGCACCGTGGTCTAACTCTTGATTTAAGGGAACATCTTGAATGCATTATTTACATCAGATATTAGACCTGCTGTGCCGAGGACTGGGAGCCAGGGGATTTATTAGCACCAGATCTATTTATTTGGAGGAAATTCTGCGTAACGAGTGAAGCTACAAAATCAGTTTGGAAATAAATAGACGTTAATATCAGATAAATGATAGATAAGTTCAGCCTGGCTCCTGTGGAGATCAGAGCAAATGCTCTGCTGGAGATTTCATGTTAATTCGGGGATATTTTAGGATACCATCCCCAGTCTCATGACACATTGGGCTTCTGGAGTCTCATTGCAGAGATCTTCTGGATTTTGAGATTTTCTAGCTCCTCCTGTGTTTAATGAAATACACTTGGCTCTCTCCATGTCTGAGTAGCTTGCAAAGCTTTAACTCATTCTATTCCTTGATGAAGGAAGTAGCTGTGGCTGTGGGATGGGATGGGCACAGCGATCCTCAGGTGCAGGTCTCAGATCAAATGGGTGTTACTGAGCCCAGCTGGAAAAACCCTCAGTGCTCTGCAGGTCCCCAAAACTCTTTCTGTGAAAGAAGATACTGGTTTAATCTCATTTTAAACATCCATTTTAAAAAAATCTGGAATGTCCATGAAGTTCTGTGGTTTTCCTGTTAGTATTTGGTGTTATTCCTACTGATATTATGGACAGTTTGTGAGGTAAGTCTAAGCAAGTTTTTCTCTACAACTCCTGGCAGGAGGTTTTGGCAAGGTGGAGCTCAGCCTGACAATCAGTGATAGGAAAAAGGGAAATATTTGCACCAGGGGAGGTTTGGGTTGGATATTAGGAAAAGTTTTTTCACTGGAAGAGCAATCAGGCACTGGGACTGAGGCTGCTCAGGGAAGTGGTGGAGACACCATCCCTGGAAATCTTCCAAAAATGAGCAGGTGTGGCACGTGGTGGGGGATGTGGTTAGTGGGAGTGAAGGTGTTCAAAGCTTGAGGATCTCGGAGGTCTTTTCCAGCCTTAATGACTCTGATTCTGTGATATCCAAATGGATCAAGAGGTGTAATAACTGAAGGAAATATGGGAAATCCTGAATGTGGCAATGCCGAACCCTGATCCGGAAGGTGCCCTTGTGTTTGCCACAAGTGGTTCATGAACGCCTTGTAAATTCTGGAACTGGGGCTTGTGGGATAGTTTTCCTGTGGATTAAGATTTCCAAAAAATATAAGGGATTGATTCCGCTGAAATGTTGGCACTTTGGGTTTTCTCTGTCTCCCTGGACAGACATCCACAGTTTGCCCTGGAGGTGTGAGGAGAGTGAGTGAAATTAGCCCTCGTATTTTGCTGGCGTTGCTGCGTTTGCCTCAAGAGTGAAAAATTCATGCTGCAGGTGACATCAGTGTGCAAAAAAGAGCAGTCTGGGCTGTGGCTGCAGCTCCCCTGACCCACGAGCTCTCCTGCTTGGCTCGTGTTCCTAAAAGCTGATGTCCCAAAGCCAGCAGGAAAACTTCCTGGAGCCCCTGGGCTCCCACCCCAGGGGACGCAGGGACTTCCTCCTGCAGGTGAGGCGCAGCTTACACAGTCAGGATATTTTCTATAAGTCCTGCAGTTGAATTTAATGGAAAATAGAGTTCTGCTGATGCTGCTGTTCTTTGCTGTGATAATGCTGCTGAGGCCAGAAATTCCTTGATCCATAAACGTAGGTGGGTTTTTGGGAATTCAAAGTGGCTTAATTCCATAGAGGAGAAGGCAACTTGTGCACCATCTCTGTCCTGTGCCCCGGTCCTCCATGCGCCGTATGGATCTGTAAGTTTGGGGGTGGAGATCCTGCTCTGTGGTGAGATCCAGCATCAGGCAGTCTTGGTAATGATTTTGATAAATAACTCGTGCAAATACGATCCAGGTCAACGCAGTTCTCCTTCTGCTACTGCTAAGCCCTTTAATTTATTATTATTTTTTTAAAGATTCGTCTCTTCCCAGCAAAGGGGGCAGTGCTGCCCACTGAGCTGCAGCTAAGCAGGATTGATGGCTCCCTTCCCACCCACCCCAGTTTAATTAGGCCATTGCTATTTCCTGCCCCTCATTACACCATCCCGCTCACCGGCGCTGCACTGGAAACAAATTATTAGCAAAGCACAGAGGAACACGAGCTGCTAATTTGTGTTGGTCTCTGCTGGAAAATTGCAATTGTACATATTGCTTTTCAGGGCATTTTATGTGGCCTGACACAGAGCTCGGTTATCTAACTGTTGCTTTTCCGAGGAGAAAGCTTTGGCTGTGTTATTAATTATGCATAACTGTATATAAATATATAAATTATGTTATCCATTCCTCTCAGGACAGAGAGAGGGGTTCAGGTGGATGCAGATCAGGAGGGCTCTTGTATTCCATGACTGCACGTGTGTCCCTGCAGCCACGAGGGAAAAGGGGAATTTTTAACAGAGGTTAACCAGCACATGTTAAATTCTGATGCTTTTTGGAGAACACAAATTGTGATTTTAGTGTGTGTCAGCTGAGTGAACCTCCAGGTCAGGGCAATGGAACAATATGGAATTCTGGCAGGGTTTGGTTTGCCAGGAGGGAAAAATAAATATGAAAGCAGAGACAGGAAAAGAAATGAATTCTGGAACAAACTCTCAGCAGTGTGGTGGGTTCAGAGTAGTGGAGTGGAAGGAGCCACAGTCACAGGAGGGTGGCAAAGGCTGGGAAACAGCCAAGGGGAGGAGACCCTTTAAAGGGCTTAAACTTCACTTAGGTCCCTGAAACCGTCAGTCAAGGGGAGTTACAGATCCTAACATCATTTTTAAATTTTCCATTTGAAAGTTGACCTTTTTGTCACTAAATAGAGTGAAATATTCATAGTTGTGAAGTTGCTTGGTATATCCTCTTTAAAAAAACACACTTCATTCATTAACCGTGTGGGTTTTGGGATCCTTTCTGGGGGAGGAAGAAGGTTTATTCTGAATTAACAGCACCACCCTTCTCCCTCAATTTTCTGTTTCTATACCATGAGGTTTTGTGGTGTTTATTATTATGGCATTCCTTGAATTTGAGAAAAAAATGCAGACAACAACATTCAAGCTGGCCGTGAATATTTCCAGGGGTGAGGAATCCACCACTTCTCTGGGCAGCCTCTTCTGCTCAGTAGGAGATAATATTGATACTGGAATTTGGGTTTCAATAGGGTCGTATTTAATGTTGAGCAAAAATCTGCTTTGGAAGAGTATTTCTATAGCCTGACAAAATCAGAGCTCTGTGTGAAAGGTGGGCTGAGGAAAACTCAGTTCTTGAGCTAAAGAACCAAAGTTCTGGACCAGACCGTGACCTCTTTTGAGTGAATATTAACATCATTATTTCTGTGCTCTCCTAATGAGTAACACAGGTAGAGCAGGATCTCAGATTCAGTTTGAGATTCTCCAGCTCGAGAAAAGGAGTGAAAACAGTGCAGGAATTTACAGGAAGGGAGTGGATGATGTTTAAACATTGCTCCATCCTTCCTAGAGTGTTGGAAATGACAGCTGAGATTAAAGCAGGTCATCTCGTGTGAGCGATTTCACAATATCCCAGTTCCTGTGACCCTGTGAGATGGGAAAGTCAGCTGCTGGCACGAGCCTGACGAGAGAGGGTTTCGAAAGGACTTTGTTTGCACAGCACAGCCGAGCAAGGACGTTCTTCGAGAGCCTCCGAGCTCGTGCTGTTTACAAAAAATCCCTTTTCTGCAGAAATGTGAGTCAGCCAAAGTGTGGTTTGGAGCTCTCGGGCTGGATCCCTTCCTGGCTGTGTAGGACGGAGGGGAGCCAGTCCCACAGGCTGCACTATTTCATCCCTGAGTGGCTGCCGGAATATTTTTCCTTCCTGTGACTTCTGTCCTGGGTCGTTCTGGGGGAGCTGATTCCGGAGGGTTGTGGCCACAGAGGGGACAGCGTGCTCAGAAGAAATGCAATCATTTCCTGCGGGGAGGGAATTCTTTCTGTGCCGTGACAAGCCAAATAATAACAACATTGTGACAGACCAAATTTATGTTATGTTTGCAGACCTTCCCACCTGTTTTTGTGTTAAAAAATTATGAGTGAGAAGTTTTCTGGTTCCCCATGCAGGTGGATGTGGGTCTGAGCTGCTCCCAGCACCACTGGGATTTTTTTCTCAGATGTGGAACACCCAGAAATATTTCCCTTTTTGTAGGGGGACTTTTCACCTTGGAGGGCTTAAGAGGAGATCCATCAGCTGGTCTTGAATTAATTAGTTAATAACAATTAAGTCTTCCTTGTGAGGGTGGGGAGGCGCTGGCACAGGTGCCCAGAGAAGCTGTGGCTGCCCCTGGATCCCTGGGAGTGACCAAGGCCAGGTTGGACAGGGCTTGGAGCAGCCTGGGACATTGCAGGGAGTTGGAATGAGAGAATCAGTCAGAATCAGTCAGAATCAGTCACAAATAAATGGTTTCTAGGTCTTCAGAACAACATTGCCTTCCAGAAACTTTGTGAACAAACTCAGAAATTGCTGTGTTCTAGATCTGCAGTCACAGCAAACAAGAGCAATAGCGGAAAAAATAGCAGAAGGGATACATTTTTCATTTTAAATTATACCCAGCTTTCTTAAAGCAAATTAAATTGCACTTAACCAAAGAATACGGATAACAGTATTAAGCACAATAGAACATTTTAATTACTAAGAAAAACAAATGTCGGTGTCTGTAGCTGTAATTAAGGGAGAGCTGTATTGGCAGTGCATTAGTGTGACTTGTATGTCTGAGATACATTAATTGGCCCAATCCATCAGGTGCTTCAGACCTGACATCCTGGGCATGGGAAGGCAGGAATGGGGTGAGGCTGTTTGGTGGGGCAGAGCAGCCCAGCTCTGAAGTTGCAGCTGTGCTCGTGGGAGCCCTGAGCTCCATGGAAGCCCCAAGGGTGTGCTGTGCCTTCAGGGATTTGTGCCAGCGATGTTCCATCTGTGCTCTGGCATCCTCTTCTGTGGGATCGAGGGTGTGGGGGATCGGAGATATCGTGGGGATGGGGCACGGAGCAATGCTCGGCTGGAACTCTGTGCTCCCAGTCAGGGAAAGGTTTGGGGAAGGAGGAGATGGAGGAGAGGATGAAAGAAGAGGAAGGAGTGGAAATGGCTTCGAATGAAACCAGGAGAGGGTTGGTTTGGATTTCATAGAAAATTTCTCAATGGAAAGGTTTGTCCAGGCCTGGCACAGCTACCCAGGGCTGTGGGGGAGTCCCCATCCCTGGAGGGATTTCAAAGCCATGTGCATGTGGCACTTGGGGACATGGGGCAGTGGTGGCCTTGACAGTACCTTGATCTTAAAGGTCTTTCCCAACCTGAATGATTTGGTAATTCTGTGGAACAGACTTCAGGGTGCGGAAAGTGTAGAGGGAAACCTGCAGGGATGAATGGGAAGAGCCTGAGAAGGAAGCGGCCACTCATATTTCCCAGATTTTGTCCTTCCTGTAGCTCAGGATGCCCAGTGACAGTAACACAATCCTCAGATGTGGAAAGGGCTGGGAAGGGAAAAGAAACAATTTGTTCTCCATGCCCCTTGTGATAGAACATGAGTAATGATAGCAAAAATCACAGCAGGGAAGGGTTGGTTAAAAATGAGGGAACGGTTTTTAATATTGAGGTAGTTAATTACTGGAATTAATTCCCTATGGAGACTGTGAAAATTCTTCCCTGGAGTTCTCAGGACAGCATGGGAGGAAATCTTCCTGAGGAGCACATGGTGGAGCTTGTTCTTTCCTTGGGAATGGGCCATGGCACCTTTGGCCACCTCATCCAGCCTGACTCCTGTCCCTCCAGGGTGGACAGATCCTGCTGTTTGAGGAGATGTGGGGAAGGCAGGAATCCATGCTGGGATTGCCTGGGCTGTCTCTCCTGGCCAGGCAGTGGAACAGGTGAAATGGGCTCCGAAGGGACCTCTCGAAGGGAAACAAATCCAGGCAGGAGATGATTCCTGGAGGTGGAAGCAGCTCCCAGTGTTTTATAGGGTTAAAAGCATGTGTGATGAGCTCCTGCAGACTCAGAATCCCGGAATCCCAGAGTGGTTTGGGTTGGAAAGAAACTCAAAGATCCTCCTGTTCCGACCCCTGCCATGGGGAGCCTTCCACTGTCCCAGGGTGCTCCAAGCCCCAGTGTCCAACCTGGCCTAGATCAATCACCTTGAATTAGTTTCCAAGCAGAATTTTTCTCTGGCCAGAGTTGCCAGTGATGTTGTTTTGTCCACAAAACCCCCTAAAATGTAGGGAACAACCTCTTCTGAAGGGCAACTTTGCCCTGGTATAGGGCTGCAGGTGGGGAGAGAGAAGAGACATTTCGTACCCTGCAGATCTGCTCCTCCTGCTGGGGCCTTGCAGCTCTCGGAAAAGTGGGGGAGCTTTGTTATGAAAACTGCTGCTTAATGGTTAATTCCTGGGTTTGAATGCGCATTCCAGAGATGCCAGCGCTGATGTATTTCAGCAATAAAATCCAGCTGGTGGTTGCAGCAGCCCTGGTGTGGTGTCACAGTGCTCAGGGGGAGGAATGAGTGACTTCAGCGACTGGGGAGCTCTAAATCCACTGCCTGCTCTTAGGAGATGGACTTTGACTTAAAAAATCAGAAAAAAACAAGGAGAACAGGTAGAACTGTCAGTTTACTGGGTGTCGCTGGCAGAAATATGATTTACTTGGCAGCCAGTGAGAAAACACTCTTTATGCAGAAGTGCCAGTTAGATTTGTATTGCAGGAACAATAAATTATAGTTATTATATAACCGAGTGATAGATTTGATCACCTGATGCTGAAATATCTACCTAAGCAATTCTGTGCATGAAACTGTGTGTTGGATTCGAGGTATTTTCACATATGAGGTTCCTAAATGACCTAAAATTATTTATCCTAAATAACCTAAATATATATATATTTATATATCCTAAATAACCTGAAGTTCCTAAATAACCTTAAATTATTTATCCCAAATATACATATGCATATATCTTAAATAACCTTAAGTTCCTAAATAACCTTAAGAATTCAGAACTCTGTCCATCCAGACGTGTTCTGTGCAACACTTCAAAGAACAACAAAAAAAAGTACTTTTGCTTTTCTTTTGGGCCATTAAAAATGACAATTCTAGGGTCCCTGATAGTTTTAAAGGAAGTGACTCTAAGCAGGTTTCATACGCACCAAATGCAAGATTTAGTGGTAAAAATAATTCTGGTTTATGTGGAAGAAACATAAAGGGACTAAGGAAAAGTCTGGCATGGGAGAGTGATCAAATAGTTCATAAAATCATGGAATTACAGAGCGGTTTGGGTTGGAAAGGATCTTAAAACCTTGAGTGCCATCCCATGCCATGGCAGGGACAGTTCCCACTGTCCCAGGCTGCTCCAAGCCCTGTCCAGCCTGGCCTGGGACACTGCCAGGGATCCAGGGGCAGCCACAGCTGCTCTGGGAATTCCAGCCCAGCCCTCCCCACCCTCCCAGCCAGCAATTCCCAAGATCCCATCCAGCCCTGCCCTCTGCCATGGGAAGCCATTCCCTGTGTCCTGTCCCTCCATCCTTGTCCCCAGTCCCTCTGCAGCTCTCCTGGAGCCCTTCAGGCCCTGCCAGGGGCTCGCAGCTC
Source organism: Origma solitaria (assembly GCA_013397895.1). Lineage (NCBI taxonomy): Eukaryota > Metazoa > Chordata > Aves > Passeriformes > Acanthizidae > Origma > Origma solitaria. The sequence goes on along the minus strand of VZRL01000207.1, from coordinate 214,110 downwards.
TCCCTGTGTCCTTCCCTTCTCCAGGGGAACATTCCCAGCTCTCCCAGCCTGTGTTCCTAGAAAAGCGTCCGTGGATGATCCTGAGAAAAATAAAACTTTCGCTGCCATTCCAAGGGGCCCGAGGCAGACGCAGCATTTGCCTCCAGTGTGTCCTGTGGGAATGTGCCTGAGCAGATTTTCCAAAAGGCAAGAACTGAGAAGATGAACGAGGACAAACCTTTGCGTTTTCGTTGTGTGTGTGGTACAGGCAGAGTTCGGTGATGTGGGGAACCACAAGGAGCTGTGAGAAAGGCAGAGGAGAGCAGAGCAAATGGCTCAGCTCCAATGGGACTTGCTCCCTGAGCCTTCCTTCAGCACTGGAGAATGTTTCCTGGTTTTCCAGCTGGGTTAAACATCCTTCTCTGCTGTACATACCCTGATTTTCTTTTCTTTTCACTGACTCTCTGCTTTCACTTTGAAACTTCTTGATTTCCCTGAGCTCAAAGAGAGCTGGCAGCTGTCTCGGGACATCACCCTGAGCCATGGAAATCTGGATGATTCATTAGCCTCCAAAGAGAGAGCTCAAAGCTTGAAACCCTTTTCAGACTCAGTAAAAGACAAGGATTAGGGGGATCTTGGTTTCCATCTCCCGGAGAGCTGCCAGATTCCCTTCTCCTCTGCTGTAGTACTTAATGCCACCCTTCAGCATCGTGCATTCAACGACGTGACTGATATTTGTCATGTGTGAGCTGTGCTTTTGGGCTTCTGCAGGCACAAATATGGGCATTGTTTTGACTGGCTCTTTTAGGGCTTTTAAATCCAAATGTGTTTCCCTGGGGCTCTTCAAGGTAGCAGTAAGACAGAGTGGGGCAGAGTGGGATTTGGACTGGAGAGCACTTTGCTTCCAGAAAGAGTTTATTCTGCTCTGGGGTTAATTCCTAAAAAACCTTATTTTATGGAAGGAATCTGCCTCGACTGTGGTGGCATGTGGTGGGGTCAGACCCAGGAGGTGCTGAGACCCCTCTGGCTGCATTTGGTGATTTTTATTCCAGACCCCAACTGGTGCCGTGGGAGAGCTCCCTGGGCCAGGGCACCAAGGATTTTCCTGGGATGTGTCTTTTGCTTTTTCTCCATAAAATCTCGGAATGGTTTGGGTTGTCCAATGGGCAGGGACAGCTCCCACTGTCCCAGGCTGCTCCAAGCCCTGTCCAGCCTGGCCTGGGACACTCCAGGGATCCAGGGGCAGAATCTGGGAATTCCAGCCCAGCCCCTCCCCACCCTCCCAGCAGGAATTCCCAATTCCCAAATCCCATCCATCCCTGCCCTCTGCCATGGGAAGCCATTCCCTGTGTCCTGTCCCTCCATGCCTTGTCCCCAGTCCCTCTGCAGCTCTCCTGGAGCCCTTCAGGCTCTGCCAGGGGCTCGCAGCTCTCCCTGTGTCCTTCTCCTCTCCAGGTGAGCACCCCCAGCTCTCCCAGCGTTTCGTCATAGGAAAAGAAGCAGAATTCCATTCCCACAGCGTAAAGCAGAGCTCAGCAATCAGGAAAGACTCTTCAAAGCCTCGTCCTGGTCAGAACCAAACCCAGAGTGTGGCTGTACTCCCAAAAATGCTGTTGATCAGAGAAAGGAAACCTGAGAAAAATTAAAACTGCTCTTCAGGTGTGTAATCCCTGTAGCTAAAGGTGTTGCTCCCACTGAGAACCTTTTCCCAGGATATTTTTTGGCACTTCTGCTATTTTATTACCCTGCTAACAAGAGCACCACGAGCACCAGCCCAGCACCACACAGACTTTTCCCATCCCATCTCTCGTTCCCCGGTTAATTTATGGACCCTGACCTCTTCTCTGCGGCTCTCATGAACCATAGGATGACTTAATGTGCCTCCTGTGCAAATCATTTCTGTGAGTTCAGCATGTCTCTAATAATCAGGCCCTATAATTTGGTTTGCTCCATTCATTGATTGCCCCAAATATGATTTTGCAAGGCGAAGCTCCCCGAATCATAACTACAAAAATGACAGGCAGTACTTTTTGTAATCTCCATATTTGACGCATGAAAGAAGGCCAAATTCCTGTTTGAATAAACAACATAATAAGGTTATTGAGAATAAGACCATTACTATATAAAATTATGTCTAAGTGGCAGATATAATTAACATTGGATTGTAATTACACTAATTACAAGTCACATTAAGATACTCCAGTAATGACAAAGTGAGCACCCTATAATTGAATGGAATAAGCAGGGAAACATGCTGCTCACACTAATTACCTAAATGAGCTAATATGTCTTCAGAGTGACAGTCATGCTCAGTGTTATTACACAGGCAAGACAATTTTGTGAGTTAAAAAAAAATCTAATTTCCTTCCTTCCTTCTCTTCAGGACCCATTTCAAATCATCAGCAGCTTCAGAATTTCTCTCTTGAGCCAAAAATAGAGAGATCCCACAGTTCAGGCCTTTGCTAATTTTCTTCGACAAAGGACAATTTTCAGGGTTACGCTGCGATTTTCGATGTGTTCCTGCTGCTTCCAAAGTGAAATTGGGCTTGTTCTGGGTGTCTTGGTGGGCTCCTTTGGCAAAGTCAATCCTCTGTGATTTTTTTTTTCACTCGTCTAAATTCAAAGCAAACAAAATAATGTAACTTAAGCTCAGCGTGCTCTACAACATAAAACGGACTTATTTTGTTGGCTCCAGAGTAGCAAATATGGCTTAGAACAGTCTGGCTCCGGTTGTGCCCTTGAGAGTGGTAAAATTTGAATTATTCAAGGCAATTAGTGGAAGCATTGCAGTGGAACTCAAATTTCAGCTCGAGCTTCTAAGTATAAAAAACTAATATAAGAACAGGAATTCTCCACATTGTGGAAAAAATGCACATTACTTTTCCTTTAAACACCTCCAGCTGTCTGGGGTTGGGAGCTGGGAGGCAAAACAACCTAACAGACAATTTAACAATCAAAAAATAGTTCGCTAAGAATTAACAAACACGAGCCAATGCGCTTCATCAGATTGTCTGGGCTTCAAACTTATCTGAATGACGGATGATGATTATTTTTGCTTTCTGGGTGGTTGGATTCTCAGGGACCTGGAGCACCGACGATTCCCATTCTTTTGGCGATAGCCAAAAATCCCAAGCATATGGTTCCCGAGCCATATTTCTGAGTGTTGTTGTTTATTTTTATCCCGGGGCGTAGGAGGTTCACTCGCAGAGCACTTCGGTGCCAGCACTTTGATGAACTCTTTTCCTGTCACCAGGAACGCCGTGGCTTTTTGGGAAGCATCTGAGAGGGGATGAGGAGGCAGCTGAGTGGGAGGGTGTCCTCAAATGTAAAGAGACGTCAAAGCTGCTTATGAAAAATGCAATGTTGGGGTGTCTGGGAGGCACATCCTCCCCTGCTGGGAGCAGAGAGGGGGGAAAAAATAAGAGATGGAGCCTTGGAAGCTTAGGTGAGAGGGAAAAAAAGAATTGGTGAGGAAATTAGGTGATTTGTGGTTTAAAAAAGGATGGATTCACCCTGGGTTTTGGGTTTAAGAAGTAAAGGAGATTTGCTGTGGGCCTGTCCTTGGAAGAGCTGAAGGAATCCCAAGGGAGGGAGGAAATCTGGAAGGGAGAGGAAAGGGATGGCAGAGAGAGGTGGCAAAGCAGCACCAGGGAACTCTGCAAAAAGGAGGAAGAAGGAGATAAAACAAGGAAAAAAATGGAGATAAAAAGAGAAAAAATTAGAAAAAGGGAAGAAAAAGGATGGAAAAAGAGAAAGGGCAATGGGAGGAACATCAATGGGAGCATCAGACATTTTTAGGCCAACTACAGGTTTGTACTATGAGGGGAGAGGAGAGCAAAACATTAAAGGAATGTGCAAGAAAAAGAGGGATCATGGGGAAGATTGGGACAGGGGCTCCAATGGGATGCAGCCAGTGAAGGAATAGGAGTGTTTGAGGAGAAAAAGTGAAAATCTCTCTTTGTCTTGGCTTTAGAGAGACTGCGCAGAGTTAGTTCGACTCCAGACAACTGTTCTAGACACTGAAAGTTTGATTTGGCTCACAACGTTCCAACCATCCCTTGCTATCCTTGCAGCTTTTAAAAGGAAATAAAGGATAAAATCCTAGGTCTGCTTAAAGCCTTTCCTCTGGGCTCCACCTGGGTCCAGTGCTGCCTTGTTCCTCCTCACACAGATCCATGTGGGACCTGGTGAATTGTACAAACATGGAAATCCTTCCTTGGGAGAGATGGAAATGGCAAATATGACATGGTATTAGTAATCCCCTTCTCAATGATATCACAGAGAAAAAAGAAATAAATTGATATCTGAATTTATCCCAGCAGAGAGGCTGGCTCATTAATCTGTGTCCTGATATAGGTACATGTTTTATGACTGTCTAAAAAAGTGTCATTGCTCATATTAACAAATAAATGAAAAACTGTTGCTAAAACGTGAAAGTATTAAAAAAAAAAAAAAGACCTCCACTAGCAAAAGTTTCTTTTTGATTGAAAGCATTATCCAGAAAAAGTTACCTGAGAATTCAAATTCCAGAGAAAATTGTGGTTTAAATTCAGAAAACCATCAAATGAATAATTTTAACAGATTCTCAGCTCTTCTTAAACAGATGACTGTGTGTTTGCAACTGAATGTTTGATAAATGAAAAGAGACAAAATGTTCTACTTTTCAGCACATTTTTACCCACAGCTGGTGCACAGACTGAGACTCAGTGTATGTTGCTTTAGCCGTGATTTTTCAACTTGAGGTTTACTATATTTAGCTCCACATATATTTAGAATTGATGGAAGTAAATTTTGTTAACTTTGGGAAATGGTGCTGAGCTGGACTTCGGGCCAGCTGAAAAAATCAGGATTTATCAGGAGTATCCTTAATTCCACAATGCTGGGAATTACCAACTCCAGGGATCCCATCCGAACCCTGTGAGAGGTTTCCATATATTTGCTCCAGAAGGAATGTGGCTGTTTATTAGGATCATACATATCTGAGGGATATCCTACACACCTGGGAAAAAATAAGTTTACCTGGGGGTTTGCTGCAGCATTTTTAATAGCAGTTAAGGTGTGAGAAGGTGTTTAATTTGGCAGAAACCTTGGGTATATATTTTCCTAAATGGCTCTTTGCCGAAATGGGGTGATAAAAAAAGGCCATTCCATATTCCCACTCCGGGTCAGGAGTTGTGCTCTCACACCTGCTGAAACATTCCATGCGGAATTCCCAAAATGCTTCATCCATGTGGATGCTTCATATATTCCCTGTTGAACATATTCTTAACTTTCACAGCACATTCTGTTAAATTTCTCAGTATTTTATGAAAATAATGTTTCATAATATTTTCATGTTTTTCATAATATTTTCATGTTTTTCATAATATTTTCATGGTTTTCATAATATTTTCATGTTTTTCATAATATTTTCATAATTTTCCAGCACATTCTGCTGAGAACTTTGGGGTCGGGCAGAAGTTTTTTTGATAAAATGGGACAAAATTTAAGCGTTCAAAAAATGAGTCAAAAATGAGTGGAATTTTGTGCTCCGGTTTAGTTGACATGGTGGTAAGTTGGAATAATGATCTTGGAGAGCTTTCCCAGCCTTAATGGTTGGAAGATTTCCGTGTACTGATTGTGTTCTAGTTCTGATTTGATTTTGGTAACTTCTCTCAGTTTGCTGAATCCTGTGCAAGTTTTAGCTCAGGAAAATGTTAGGATAAAGCAGTTGAATAAAAATGCTGTTTGAGTGATTATAAAATAACCAGCTCAAGGCTCTCCCCGTGCTAATCGAAACACCAGAGTTAATTTAGTTGTCATTTAGAACAGCAATTCATTCCGATCAGCAAAAACACAGTTCTCAGCCACTCCAGATAAATAACAATCAGGAAAAAAAAAGTGATTTATTCCAACTGGATTCTATCAGCACAAGCACGAGGCTGCTGCAACGGAGAGGGGAAATTGCACAGCAGCACAGCAGAGGTTGGAACACCCCCTGGGCTCCGCCAGCATTTGCTGCAGGTTCCTGCCTTGCTTTTCCCAAGGAACAAGAGGAAATGGCTCAAGTTGCACCAGGAGAGGTCCAGGTTGGATATTAGGGACAATTTCTCCACAGAAAGAGCGGAGAAATTGTCCCTAAACACTGGCACAGGCACGTGGTTTATTTGGCATGGTGGCATCCAGTTGGTGCTCCGACTTGATGATCTTGGAGGTCTTTTCCAACCTAAGTGATTCCATAATTCCATAATTCCATGGTTCTGTGACACTCCTCGGGATCCCAGCCTCGGCAAACCCTTGCTGTGCTGAAAGAGTGAATTAAGGTGGCAGAGATTTGCGTGTGAATTTATTTGGCAATGCCAGGAATAATCCTCTCCGTTTACTCCGAAATGAAATACCTCCGGTGAGTCACTTCTTTCACACAATGCAAATGTTTACGATTTGTAAGGAATGTGATATCCAAGGGAGGATCAGACTTCCCTGGTCAGCATGGAAAAGGAGATACATCAGAGAGTGGGGGACTGGGGGATCAGGTTTGCTTAGGGGAGCAGAGAGACTTTGGCCATACAAAACCACCCCAAATCCTCCAGAAGCCCAGCTTTTGTTCAGGCTTTTGTTAGAGGAGGTGGTGTGTAGGATTGCCGTCTGTGGGATTTGGGTCAGTTTTGTTTCAGACGGTCGGGACGGAGACGAGAGATCTCTGGAGTTTGGCCTTAGAGCATGAGGTTTATTGTGAAAGGTGTGGGTGTAGGGGAGCTGCTGGGAGCTGCCAGACACAGCTCAGAGCAGGGAGAGAGGGAGAGAGAGAGAGAGAAGAAGAAGAATACAGAGTGCCGTGGTTGTCATTTACAATACAATAAATAATCTTCTGTGCTGAATATTCTAATTTTCACTAACCAATCTAGAACAAGCTACAAATCCTACAACATTTATACACAGCCTATGAGAGTTATTGCATTACCATACGGCGTTTTATTTTAAACTCTAAAAACTGCTTTTTGGACCCTCTGCCAAGTTGGCAGGGTCTGCTCTGACCCTTGGAGCTGTCTGCAAGCAGAGGGGATTGTTTAATCCAAAGGGGATTCCCTTCAGTGGCCACACCATTGTTTTCCAGTTGTTCAGTACCTGGGGTTTGGGATCTCAAAGCTTGTCTTCATTTCAATCTCGCTTATAGTTTCCATATTCTCAGCATCTTTTGCCAGGTAATCATATTTGTAAGGCTTTCCTATTTCATCCTCCCCAACAGTGGTGACTCCCCAGAGCTCTGTGGGATGACAAAAATGTGCAGAGTGGAGGGTGCCTGGACAGGCCTGTTCACACTGAGACATTTTAGTCCCATTTTGAGCCTCGAATTCTGTGTTCCTGGGCCAAAGAGGAGTCGATATTGCCTTGCTGATGGATGTGTGGTCCTGGGAGGAGCGCAGATCTCCTGCGCCTGGGATTCCAGCTGCCTCCCAGCCAGCAGGGCTGTCCATCATCGCTCCCAAACACCAGCCTGGGATGGGAGGAAAAGGAAGAGAGGGAAAGCTGCCTTTGGCTGGAGCCCACTGAGGATCCAATGGAATTGAGGTGTCGCCATCCTTTTATTCGGAATAAATCTCACTCAGGTTTTAGGGTAAGCAGAGAGGATCCATTTGGTGATTTCACATCTCATGGACTACGAAAGGGACTCAGCTGACAGCTTTTATAGCTCTGTTGTCTCAAACTCTGAAAACATGAAAAGTTTTTCATTGGGGGGAAATACTGATCAGGAAACAGCCCTGACTAGGAATCCATATGAAGAGCAATTACTGCCCAGTTTGCTGATGTATTGAGCACCAGTCCAATTTAGTAATTTCACATTTTACCTTTTATAAAAATAAATGGCTGTGTGATTAAAGCATCAAGTGTTGTGTCTCAGGCTTACAGGAAGCAGCGACTGAATTAGTTCACTTAATTCTCATCCAGCTTACCCAGGTCTCCTATGAAGAGTTTGAAGCTTTTGTGCCAGGCTTGAACTTAGTAAATTTGGATAAAAAACCAGGCAGGGATCCTAATTCACATATTCCTTCTCAATCTGGAAGTAAAAATTTTCCCCATCCCCACCCCATACAATACTTGTGCCACTTGTTTATTCCTGTAATTCATTCATACGCAGCTTTTAAAAAAATATTAATTGACCAGGAATAGAAATATTCCCAGTGTGGTTTGTCTTTTACAACAATTTAATGCAGAAATGCTACAATATTATAAAAGCTGCAAAAATGACTTCACTTCTGCACCGTATCTGTGTGTAATGAATCAGTAGAGGTACTAAAAGCAATTTGGAATGCAAATATGGGCCCTGCCAAATTAAGAGATGTGGGAACGTCTCTATTAGGAGTTAAAAGCATCCAGCCTGTTGCCAGAAACAGCTCCACTTTTAATAAAAACAATTCGTTTGCAGAAAATAGGAGGAAGTTGAACAAGGTCTTTTCAAAATTTTTAAAACTGCAATCTTGCTTATTAGAGCCAGTTGTTAGAACTTTAGAAACTGCAAACTGAAAATAAATGAGCTGAGATGACTCCTGCTGCAGATGAGCATGTGAAGAAAAGGGTGTTTTGTGCTCTTTTTGCATTTATTCCCTGGGAAATGAACGAAACCTGTCAGCCATGAGGCTTGGAATAAAGGTGGTGGCCAGGGGTTTAAACCTTTTCTTATTAATTTTTTGTGATGAAAATTACATGTGTTAAGCCTTAAATGCATCTTTTTCCATATTTTCTTACTTTTTCTTAGGAAAAAGGTGGATTTAAGGCTTAAAACATGGTAAATTCCAGAGAAGGATCCCTGAGGAAGGAAAGCTGGGAAAGTCCCTGTTGAGAATGGGATCCCAAGTCAGCCCATTGACTGTTTTAGTTTTATCAAAAAAATATAAAAAATTTTTTAAAAAACTCCCACTCTTGCCCCAGAGCTGGAGGGCTCCAGGTTGCTGAGCCTGACAGGACAGAAATTTTCTTGCATTTTTCCTCATCTTCCTGAAGCTGGCTCTGGAAAATCATTTGTGGAATAAGAATTTAAGACACATCTTGTTTTCCGGTGACCCAAGACACAGGCACAGCTCAAGACTTTAGTAATTTCGTATTTTCCGTTTGCATTCTGCTGAAATTCCATGGCAGCCTGAAGTTTTAGCAGGACACTGATGCTGTTTCTTGCTTTTTCTATTCCTTCCATTTTCCTCCTGGATGAAGAGTGGAATTAAATCAACATAAAGCTTTGGCCAGTCTGGCTCTGGTCTGTGTTGTAGTCTCGTGTCACACAGTCGCTTTAAAGCCATAATTGAGCATTTTCAGTTATTATAAACTTTTATTTCAAGGCACAGAGTGGTGATGTGGCACAGCTGAGTTTTGCTCTCGGCTGTGGATTTTCTGAAGTCAATTCCTGCCTTCCCCATTCCTGTTTTGGTGGATTTATGACTAAGGAATACAATTTTCCATGTTGACCTTGAAGGAAATGCGTGGCTGGTGTCTCCCAGGCCATGGTTTGGGGTTGCTGGTTCTATGGAAAAATCAGTATTCAGCTATTCCTGGCAAATTTCTTCTCAATTCCTAAAATCCTTCCCTGCTGACAGTTTAAAAACTTGCTTTCTGTAATTTATGTCATCACCGAGGCTCGTGTCGGAAGAAATGTGTTTGGATTCTGTGCTAAATCCAGGAGCTGGATTGGTGTTACTAAAGCAGGAATAACATTTGTACCGAATGAGGCTCGAGCCGAATGTATTGCATTTGGGACCCTCGAAAAGCTACAGGGGCAAATTTCAAAATTAAAGTACTTTTGGGACAGAGGCTGTCAAAAATGGCTCTATCAAAGATACCCAGCATTAGTCTAATGAAATGAGGCCATAAATTATGTCAGTGGGAAGTGAAAACTCAGGAGTTCTGCTGCAGAAAATGGGACCGGCAGCGTCTTCCTCGCTGCCAGGTGATAAAGTTTCTTAATTACAGCCCCAGCTGGAATGAGAAGTCTTTGGGAATTGGACTGGGTTCGTACAAGCACTTACATTATCAGGAAATATAAATAGTTTATTTATTCATAGGGCAGCCACCGGCTTCTTGCTACAGGTCCTTGATGGACACTTGTGTTGTCTCAATCCACTCAGAATTCCAAATTGTTCTTCTGCGCAAGAGCTCGATGGCAAAAGCGCTGTAATTTAATTTAGCACAATGTCTTTAAAACAATGATGTTTGTTTTTTAAATGAATATTTTATATGTTGTGTTTAATTAAAATAAAAGTCTGCTACTGATCTAGGAGACGCAAAACAGACTCGAGTTCGTATTTATGAAGTGTAACAATATTGGCAAGAAACAACTTATCTTGTTTATGAGACATTCCTCCCATTACTGCTCCAGATTGCAGACGTTTTATTGCTGAGCTTTCCATGGTTTACAATTCAACAAATGGAGCGAAACTGTCAGCATGGAAATAAGGCTGTAAATGTAGGTCTGGAGGAGCCGGGTTTTTGAGGGGAGTATTTACAGATCAGAAGTGTTTCCGGGAGTTTTCTTGGGTTTGAATGCCTGGAAAGGCACACAGCCCTGGGGAATGCTCTGAGAATCATAGAATTGTTAAGGCTGGAAATGACTCTCAGACCATCGAGTCCAACACTCCCCACACTGCCGAGGCCACCTGTGCCCCGTGTCCCCAAGGGCCACATCCACATGGATTTTAAATCCCTCTGGGGACAGAGATTCCACCACAACCCTGGGCGGCTGGGGCAGGGCTGGACAACCCTTTTGGAAGAAATTTTCCACGATATCCAATCTAAATTTCCCCTGGCCCAGCCTGAGGCTGTTCCCTCTCCTCCTGTCCCTGTCCCCTCCCTGTCCCCGACCCCCCCGGCTGTCCCCTCCTGGCAGGAGCTGTGCAGAGCCACAAGGTTCCCCTGATTCCCTTTGCTCCAGGCTGAGCCCTTTCCCAGCTCCCTCAGCCGCTCCTCATCACAACTTGTGCTCTTCCAAGTCCAAGGTAACGGCTGAATTGTTTGCTTTTATTTCCAATATGACACATTTCAGCCTGGCCTTGGACACTGCCAGGGATCCAGGGGCAGCCACAGCTGCTCTGGGCACCTGTGCCAGGGCCTGCCCACCCTCCCAGCCAGGAATTCCTTCCCAAAATTCCCTCTGTCACTGTGAATTCTTTCCCCCTTGTCATTGCATTCCTTTGTACAAAGTCCTCTCCACCTCTTTTGTTGGCCCCTTCAGGTACTGAACCACTTTGCTCTAATTAATGAAAGCGCACCCAGATCAAAGCCCAGCCCAAAACTTTTATATTTTCCACGCGTAGCCATGGAGTTGCACATCATTCCAGGATCCTCATTAGCGTGGAGGATCTGTACCTCAATAATTTTAATAATAGCACTGCGAGCTGCACACTCTGCTGGAGGAAGATGTAATTAATTCAAACAAGGCCCTTGTGATGCTAACAGATCTTTCCCATTTTTCATGTGAGAAAAGGTGAGGTGAGCGGAGGTGTGGATGGGCCATGCTCGTGCCAGAGGCATTGGAAAAACAGGGATGGAAATTCATGGTATTCTCCTTCTAGACAGGGAATTAATTCAACCTCTTGGTGGTAAAACTGGTCAGCTCAGTCCTCTTCAGGGGTGGATTTTAATGAGAAAATTGTTGTGTTCCTTCACATCCACATTTGTTCAATGGACACACAAAAAATAGGAACACAATTGAATAAATTCAGCTACCAAGAGGCACAAACCTCAGAGCAGTTCAGATGCAGGACTTGCTTTTTGAGACCTCCTGTCTCCTCTTCTCCATCTCTTCCTGAGTGTACTCCCTGCTGCCAGATTTCTTCTGAGGTTTTACAGACGACTCCAAATCCAGAGATTCATTATCCTCTTACTCATTTTTTCACACAACAATATTTTGACCAGTTTAATCATCTGCATGGAGAGTGTGGAAGTCTTGGCAGCTACTTGGCATACTAAGATAGATTCCCAAAAAGACCAGATACGCTTCTGAAATGTTGGAGAAGAAGAGAGGAGATGTAATTTGCTTATTAATCATGTAGGAGAACAGACAGAGGAATGTCTCTGCTCCTCACTTACTTCTCTCCCTCTCCTCAAATCCTTTCTTGTCTGAATATGCGAATCACTTTAGGATAAAAATCCTTACGTTATTGTTCCGTGTGCAGTTGGCTCCATGTTGTCTTTAGAAAAGCAAAATGAGCTCCTTAAATGCCGTGCTTAGTTATTCTGTGGGGTTTTTGTGGCTTCTAATAAACTTATGTCTGTGCCGTTTCTAAATTTATATAATTTTAAGTCTGAACAGTGTAAGTTTTAAGTGCAGAAGTGATCAACAGCTCTTTAGCAAGATTATTTTTTCTTCCCTTTTTCCTTGAAAAAAGAGTGAACTGTGCCCTCAGGCATGTTCTGTGACCTTTATCTCCATTGGCCATCGGTCACTGCTGCTCTTTTAACACTTCATACTTCAAATTTCCAGTGTTTTTTGCTGAGATAAACACGACTGCTTTAGACAGTTGGATTCTTCTGGGTGGTAAATCCATGAGAAATCCAGGCTGTATTAGACAAAGTCAAATGCCTTTTCCGTGTGAAATGGGAGGCGGTGTGAAATAACACAGCATGCACAAAGCTACTATTATGTGTTCTCTGATGTCTACACAGACAGACAAGTATCAGTGCAGAAAGTGATTATTCCAACATATTTCAAATCCATATGTTTATTCCTCCTTCCTCACAAGATGGCAGCTTGCATGGGATGAAAAAAAAAAGTGCAATAGGCTCAGATCCGTCGCTGTGTAAAAGCAGGAAGGTTCTGGAACAGGAGTGATCTTAATATTGGCCTGGATTGGACTGAATCTGCTCTTCTCTTCTCGAGAAATCTTCAGGTTTGGGTGTTGCAGGTTTAGAAATGTCCAGAGTGGAATTGTGGAGTAGGGACTGACCAGTGGGTCACGGCATCCAGCTGGAAAATGCACAGGAAAAAAAGAGATGAGACATTTGCAATGACTGACAGCTGCTGTGTTATTCCTGGCTTCCCGAGGAGTCTCTTACTGAAGCAGAGAGGAAAGTACAGAGCTCCGTGCTGGGATCTGCAGCCTGTCCTGGCTGGTGCCAGTCAGTGCAGATGGAATGGGGAATTCTCCGGGGCTTGGACACGCGTGGAGCAAAGGGAGTTTGGTAGGGGCGGAAGAAATTCAGCGAATCCTGGAATGGTTTGGGTTGGAGGGACCTCAAAGCTCACCTAACTCCACCCCTGCCATGGTCAGGGACACCTCCTGCTGTCCCAGGCCCTGTCCAACCTGGCCTGGGACACTTGCAGAGTTATCTCAGTTCCAATGCTAATCCATGACACACTTAAATCTCATTCATGACACAATTAATGCCTCAAAGAAATGCTGGAGCCTGCTGAAAGATTTGTGGGGCCGCAGAGGAGATCAGAAGTTTTTCTTTGCTCTCCATTCCTTTGGGCATGGTGCTTGTTTGCTCTTCCAATGGGAAGTTTGCTCCCAAACCAACTCTTCTGGATTTAACAAACTTTAGCAAAGATGTAGAGGAGAATGTCAAAGCTTGTCTTTGCTGCGAGATTTTACGAAAGAAACAATTCAGTCCCTGTTAATTTGTCAGAGGTTCTTCTTTGATTATTTCTGAATATCCCACCTGGAATAGATCATTCAATTGCAATCCTGGCCCCCCTCCCAGCAACCAGTGAGAAAAATATTACTCCAAATTCTGATAGTTAGCCATGGCCCCCTCTTTTTTTTTTGGTGTGTAAATTTATCATTTGTATTTCATTCCTCTCCTGTTTTGCTTGGTGGGTTTGGTTGTTTTTTTCTTTTACAGTAAAATTCAACTTCTTCTCCTCCTTTCAGATGTTTCCAGACTGTTTCGAGGTTTACAGTCATCTGCAGATCATGCAACAGAAAGCAATGATGATTATGTTAAGCATCTCCTAAGCTTTGCATGCTCCCATTTTGTGCCTGTCACCTGCAGCACCTTTGGAGCTGTGTTTATTCCCAGACCCAGGAGCACCACAGGGTGTCCAGGAACATTTTGGATCTGAAGACCATTAACTTTGTCACTGGAAGCTTTTAGCTCTAATCTCAGCTTTGGATGGCTCGGAATTAAAAGGGAGGATGGGGAGCTTTTCTTCCTTTCCCTCATTTCCACCACTTCTGCCTTCACTAAATTTTCTCCCAGGCTCTATCCCAGGGCTTTTATCCCTTTCTGCTCCCTCTCCCACCTCACCTCCCTCCCGCTGATCCCACAGCTCCAGAAAACAAACTCCAGCCACAAACCCCATTTCCACTGTCTGTGCCTCCTGTCAGGGTGGCTTTTTGCGACATTAAAGGCATCGCAGGGACCTATTTTAATCCCCAGCCCCGCGATCCATCTGAAGACGCCTCGCTTTTACGTTGGCTGCTCCAAGTGCAGGAGCAAAAAAGGCTTTTACGTAGGAAAAGATTGAGAAGAAAGGTCTCAAAGCTGGGAAAGCTGTTCTGTTCCCTGGCACGGGCAGTCGCTTCCACTGAGCTCAGCTCAGACTTCTGGCAGCCTGTTGAGCTCGGCGTTGCTGAGCTCAGTTCTGTTACGTGTGTAATTATTTACTCACAGTGCTCTTTGTCTTGCTGAGTCGCCGACGCCAAGTTACAATTCCATCTGCAGTCATGGTCCTGTCTTTGTGGACATTCTGGAGTAGCCGGAGAGCAGATAAATTCTTCAAATAATTTTATTTTTGATTTTCACGTTTTGGCGTTATAAGTGGTGACCTATCCAAATACGTGACTGCAAAACTGCATTCGGAGGTTGCAAATTTAACTGCTGCAAACAGAAAATACTCATTGAGGGAAAAACTTTAAAAAGCCATTTAAAATGTTTGGAAAAAGTTCAATTTGTCTCTGATGGGCTGTCCATAATGACCCATGCTCAGGGTGATATTTACATCTTTACGCGGGTAGGGATGGGTGGCATTGGTGGCAGGGGTTGGAATGAGATGAGCTTTAAGGTCCCTTCAACGCAAACCATTTTAGGATTGTATGATCCCAAATGAAGATAATAATAATAATATAAAACCCACTTTCTTCTGTCAGCAACACTTGCACGTGTGCTGAAGCACTGTAACAGGCTGTCATGCTTTCTAATGACTGTAATTCATCATGGGAAGGCTTCAGCTTGGAAATAAAATATTGCTCTGCAGCGTGGAGATTGATGGCCATGGCCTGTTTATTGATTGCACTGGAAAAATGAAAAAAATGGGGGGAAAAAATTAATTTTTTGAAAGCTGGTAGCACCAGGATAACTGATTTGAAATCTGCCATTTTCCCTTTTTTACAGCTATCATGTGGCTGCAACATGAAAAGAGACAGAAAATATGGTGTTATTGTGCAAAAGCCAACTTCATATTATTTTCTTTCCATATGTTTTTCAGTGCATTAAATATTTAAAATAGTGTCATCACTGCTCAAAAATGAATATACCTGTCACTCACCCCTATTAGTCTTAGACTTCGAAGAGCCCTGAATTCCGTAATAAAATCTTGCTGAAATGAGAGCAAAGCTGATTGAACAAAGCGTGGAGCAGGACAGTGTGCTTTTTTCCCTGAATAAATCAGGTGGCACCTGATTTCCTCATTTCCGCTTATTTAGTTTGAATGGAGGGAAACAGTTCCTGATTGCTGAGGTTTGTGGTGTCTCTGGTGAGGGGAGAAGCAGCCCTTAACAAAATAAAGACCTTAGAGTGGAGGATGGGGCAGTGAATCACAGAATCCCAGGATCACTGAGGTTGGAAAAGATCTCCATCAAGTCCAAGCTGTGACCAATCCCCACCTCGTCCCCAGCCCAGAGCTCTCAGTGCCACCTCCAGGAATTCCTTGGGCACCTCCAGGTATGGGCACTCCAAACCTCCCAATACCTGAGAGCCCTTTCCATGAAAAAATTCCTCCTGATGTCCATCCTGACCCTCCCCTGGCACAGCTTGGGGTCGTTTCCTGTGGGACAGGTCAGTGAAACCTCAAACGAAATACAAAATTAGGGTTGAGGATGGTGGCACCATTGGAGTGGATGCTACAGAATGGATGAAGAGATCCATGGATGAGTTTGGCACAGTGTGGGGCTCTCCTCTTCCCTCTTTGGGAGCAGCAATTGAGAAGATTTTCTATAAATCCGAGTCACAATTATTGTGGATCAAATCATGCGCATTCTATACATTCAAGTGACTTCCAAATTCAGCAGTTTGGTTTGATTCCCAGTGGGGTAGCCATGGTTACATCCACCCCAAAGTCATCTCCACTCTGGAAAAGAATATATGACCTTAATGTCTTTTTGTGAAAGTAGGAAAGCACAGAGACATTTCCAAGTATCTGTATTTGTTAAATTCCAAATTGCCTTTCTAAAAATACAGTTGTGAACTCCTTGGGAATTAGAAGGAAGACATCTATTTCGGAAGGCACATTTTAAAGTAATTTTAGGCTGAAGTGAGGCCTAAAGTTCTGGCCTTTTGTTCTTGTCGTGGAGACATAGGGAATGAAAATCCAGTGGACATCGGTTACAGCGATCAAAATAAAGAATATTTTCTGATCTTCTTTCCAGCTCCACTTGAGCTTTTACTCATTTTAGTGGAACTCAGCATCTTCCTTCAGCTGCAAAGCCAAGGACCAAACTGTGTCCCATTAATCCTGTTGTGTTTTGGGGAGTCAGTTAGCAGAGGATTTGTTCCAGACTGCTCTAGCTTTAATGGCAGGCTCAGATGTGCTCTAGAGGTTTTTAATCTTTTAATCCTTGCTCGCCTCCAAATTTGGAAATGATTAAATAGATGAAGAATAAGAAACCAAATCAATGCCAGTGGTTTTCTGGAGAAGAGGAGGCTCAGGGGGGACCTCAGGAGGACCTCAGGGAGTGAGGTGGGGGTCAGGCTCTTCTGTCATGTCCTAGGTGAAAGGACAAGAGGAAACAGCCTTAAATTTCACCAGGGGAGGTTCAGATGAGACACCAGGAAAAAATATTCCCTGCACGAGTGCTCAGGCATTGGAATAATTCGCCCAGGGAGGTGGTGGAGTCACCACCTCTGGTAGTGCTCACAAGGCTCCTGGATGTGGCCCTTGGGTGCATCCCACCCACCCCCACACAGATAGAGGCGTTACTCTGCTGAGTTCCAAAAATATTTGAGTTAAAAATAAATAAATCCAACATGTCCAGTCAAGGATTTGCTCTGAGCAGCACCTACAGCTCCCAGGGTTTTGCTCCGTTTTAATTTTGTTTTCGCACTACAAAGAGAAGCCTTTGTTTGCACTCAGGAGGAGCACCTGTGGAATCTTTAAACATTTTCAGGCATGTTTGAAAAGCTCAGCCTTGTGGTAAAGATTTAATCTATCAAAGCGGTATAAATAATGTAGACATAGCCTTAGGTGTCACTTCTTCCCCTTGCAGGTCGGAAAAGAACAGAAGCATCACTCTGGTGCATTTTAAAATATTGCTCAGGCAGAGCAGTGACAGATCCTGCGCTGGCCTTGAATTATGGGCGTCTATTTATTGCTGATTATTTGTAAGGGCCAAAACCACTCTTACAAACCGCCAGGATCCAGACCAACATAAACAACAAAACAGTGTCTTATTAGGAAACCAACAAAAGTCACAGATATAGCTCTGAAGGTTTTGCTTTTCAAGTAATTAAAAAGAATTACTCAGCAGAGGTTAATTGATTTATGTTTGACAGCTGACGTGGTGCTTGATGAATGCCTCTTGAAAACTGAATCTCCAAGACAAAGCCACCTTTTTGTGAGATTTAAGTGAAAATACCTGCAGTGTGCAATGTAAAACGTCCTTGCAGAATTCCAAAATAATCATGTTTTGCCAAAAGTCTGTTTTCACAACAGAATCCAGGAAAACAGCTGCAGGTTTTGTGATGGATGTGCTCCAGGGTGAGCTCACAGATCCTGTGAGGTTCCCCTGGTCCTGGAGAGGTCATTCTTTAACAGAAAAAAAAAAAACCCAAAACTTTCCTGCCTGTTTTTATTAAATATCTGCGTTTTCTGTCATGCCTTGAAAGTTGTCTTCTAGTCTGGACGTTGAAGTATTGGGAATTCAGATGAATTTAATAAGTATTTTGAATTCAGATGAATTTAATAAATATAAACTTAATTATTTCATGCAGTATTGTATGTATCATACTTAGGTTTGGAAAGATGTTTTTTGCTACAGAAAAAATGATTGAGAAAAGTGATAATTTATGGGGGAATGGTTCAAATGGAAGTCCAGCCAATGAAGGCCTTTACTGCTTGGGATGTACAAGTGATGAGGTGCTTCATGTGTAGCTCATTTTATAAGATGGCATTTCCTTCCCTAAAACCTGAGTATGAGAAAAGCTCGTTTTATAACACAAAGATTAGAGCTGGAAAAGTCATATTTATCTATTGCTCCCTCAGACATCCTGAGCTGCATTAATATTCTGCTTTGTGTGTTTGCCAGGTACATGTCCCAGTGCAAAAGTGCAGCTCCCGAACTGGGGAAAAAATCTGAAAAATGGGTTCAGGGAGAGCTTTGGTTGCTGGGAATCATCTCTGGTTTGTGGGGGTGCTCGGGGTCTCTCCTTGGGGTCTGTGCCAGGGCAAAGGGGTCCCCACAGGCGGGTGGGACGGAGGGGAGGCTGTGCTTGGAGGGACACGGGGGCACGTCCCGAGGATCGCGCTCCCGTTCCCAACTCGCGCTCCCAGACAGAACCGGAGCAGTGCGAGTGCAACGCTGACACTTCCCCACGTACCCGACGGAACTGCAAGCCCAGACTGAGCAGACACCTGCTCCTCCTTTAATTTAGCTTTTCAGGGGAGCTCAGCCTGCGAAGGGTGTTGCTGTCATGTCTTGTTCCCATCACCTTCCGGGCGTTGGAGAGGCAGCTCTGGAGGCTCTGCTCCGGAGTGACAAGTGTGTCCGCGAGGAATTTCTCCCTCTCACCCCGTGAAACAGAGCTACCCCACCTGACTCTCAGCACCTCTCATCCCTAAAGGTTCAAAAGGTTCAAATAACTGGTGATGAGCCAGAAAACACGAGGCTGAAACTTTGATCCTTGGAAATCCGTGTGAGATTGGACACAAATGACTGCAGCGTCTGACCCGTGTCAGATGTGGTGTGCTGTGCCCATTTCACAGTCTGAGTTTCCACAAATACTCTCGACACCTGCAGGATGAGGGTTTGGTGGTTTGAAAGCCATGAGGAATAAGGAGCAGGGAAAGGAGCTGATCCCCAGCCCAGCGCTGCCGTCATGCGTTCAGCAGGTGCTGCTTTGTCTGCTCCGGAGTCTCGGATTAATTCTTTGGACGCTTTCATCCAGATCATCAGTGGTGTGGAAAGATGTACAAGGGGAAAAGGAACAGAAAAAACAGTGGTTTTGTGCTTGCAGAACTGCGTATGGGAAAGAAAACAACTGTTCTGCAGCTTATTGGGTACATCCATCACTGAGGGACACGGCACAGCTGGGGACGGGGGGAAATGCTGTGTGCTTTGCACAGAATCCTGGGATCACAGAGGCTGGAAAAGCCCTCTGAGCCATCGAGTCCATCCCCAGCACTGCCAAGGCCACCACTGACCCTCGTCCCCATGTGCCACATGGCTTTGAAATCCCCCCAGGGATGGGGACTCCTCCAGTGCCCTGGCAGCCTGGGACAAGGTTTGGCCTCCCTTCCAGTGAATGAGCTTTCTCCATTCTGAACCAAAACCCCCTCTAGTGCAACTCAGGGCCATTTCCTCTTGCCCTGCTCTTTGTCCCCTGGGAGCAGAGCCTGATCCCCCCCTGGCTCCACCCTCCTGTCAGGAGTTGTGGGGAGCAATGAAGTCCCACCTGAGCCACCTTTTCTCCAGGCTAAACACCCTCAGATGCTCCCCATCAGACCTTTGCCTTGGCATGGATCCCATCTCTAAATGGCCTTGGTAGGGTCCTGGGTGGTTTTTTTTTAGGGAAAGCAAAGTGAGGAGGCAAAGGCTGCTGGGAGCCCTGCGTGTTGGGAACAGCCTCCAGCTCTGCTCCTTCGTGCTGCTGAAAAAATGCCATGTCCCACCTGGGTGTGAAACATCACCTCCTCTGTATTCTGGACACGGCACAGAACCATTTCAATGGGCAATGTAAGTGGATTAAATTTATTACTGGTCTTGCTGCAATTACTGGAGTCACCCTCAACTTTGTTGTTGGCAAATATAGGTCAGGGAGGTGTTGTTGTATTAGTAGGGAAAAATCCAGAGTGAGGAGTGAGCTACAGAGATGCACAGCAGAAAGGTCTGGAGGTGTTTAGTGTAAAATGTTGGGTGATTTTGGTGTGGAAATTCTTAAATAGAAAATAGTAGGTTAAAGAAAATAACGGAAAAATGTCTGAGGCCCAACCTGATGCAGTAAAATGATTTTGGTGTCAAAACCCAAGGTCAGCAGCAGTCCTGGTGCTCGATGTCATCGCCATGGTCCTCCTGGGATGAAATTCCTCTCTTTGAGGTGCAAGTACAGAAAAGTTGTTTCTTTTAGCTCTAATGGATTTTTCAAACCAATGTATCTCATCTCTACCTGTGAAAATTACTTTTAATGCATCTCCTGCTTTTTACTTGTGGAAATGAGGTTGGAAAGTTCATGTGCTCCTGTCCCACCATGCCAAAGTTCAATACCAGAAACTCTCACTGCCTCCAGATCTCATATTTCTGCTTCTGGCTTTGTAGAGATGAAAAACTTCTATCACCCTGTAAAGTAATCCTTGTTGAACCCTCTAATTCGTGAAAACTTTTCTAATTCCTGAAAACTTTTCTAATTCTATTTTGGTTTTACATGCCAAGGACTGAATTTTTTAGAGGGAGGTATTAAAAACTTGGGAAAAAAAAAGTCATAATCATTTTCAAGTACAAAAATTAATTAGCCCAAGAATTGCAATTTTCATAGTGGCAAGTCATACTAAATTAACTTTCCTGTGGGAAAAAGAAAAGTTCAATTAAAACAAAAGGCTTGTGTGGAAGAGATTCTGCAAACTATTT
Organism: Origma solitaria; assembly: GCA_013397895.1. Classification (NCBI taxonomy): domain Eukaryota; kingdom Metazoa; phylum Chordata; class Aves; order Passeriformes; family Acanthizidae; genus Origma; species Origma solitaria. The sequence continues at coordinate 193,168 of VZRL01000207.1, read as the reverse complement.
CAAGTTCGGTTTTCAGATGGGTGACAAATTAACAGGGATATTAAGATTTTATTCAGGTCTGCATTTTAAGAAACTCTAAGTTATACCAGAGAGCAAGAGATAAATAGAGTCAGTTCTGCATGACTTCTGATATAAAAACTAATAGGATGGAAAATTACTTTGAAGTAGAAGAAGTGGTTCGATATTAGATAATTACCAGTGCTTAGTTGGAGTTCTGTAACGGCTGAGTGACAACAAGGATGTTCTGTGTCTATAACCTGAGAGCACAGGCTCTTCTTGGCTGAAGTGATTTAAAAATGTGATTTAAAATTTTTTGTGCTTTGGGTATTTTCGCTTTTTCCTTGTAGTGTTGAGCGCTCAGATATTGTGGTGCTGCTCAGAGCCCTTCTCAGGGCTTGATACAACTGGCCAGACTCACCCCATTTATCCTGGAAAACTTATGGAGAACATCAATTCATGGTGGTTTTGGTCCTGACTCCTCCTGTGAGGACAAGAGAATAATTCCTGAGGTCCATAAAGCCTGATTTAGTCCTTACAGTCTCAAAACTTTAAAAAAAACCCCTTAAATTAGCTCATTTAGTCTGGAACAAGTCACCGTTCCATGTGGGCACGACCTTGGGCGGATGAAGTTTTCTGGGGTATCTGGAAGTGCAGATGTTACTCCGGGAGAGCAAAGTCTTCACAGAAGCGCAACAGCTCAGAGCTGTGGGGAAGCACCAGCAGTGAAAATATCGAAGCTGAGCTGAATTTCTTTTTTTTTTTGCTTTCCCCACCCCCGCCACGTGATGGCTGTCAGGAGGACATCAGGAGTTCATTTCAACATTTCTTTCCTTTTGGAGCTGTTGATGGAGTAATTTTCCCTTTTATTTTTGGCTAAATTTGGAATAATTTTCAAGACTTCTGAGGGCTCGGCTACCTCATTAAGTTATTGTCGTTTAACCAATTACTGCACTTCACCTTCCCTTGGGCCAAAAACCCTGCAGGGACTTTGGGTTGGGTGGCACCGTTGGGTCACTAACCCAGAGAAATCATTTTCCCATGTTTGAATCCGAGAAAAACTGTGCTGGCCTGGACATAAGGCACTTAGGGAACAGCCGTGGAATTCCAGCGGTTCCGTGGGGGAGATTGTATGGTCTATCCCCATAATCCCACAAGGGTGGGCAAGAAGATGAATAATGGGAAAATATCTTTGTTTGGGTTGCAAGAGCCCAAGTTAGAAGAACCCAAGATCTCATTGAGGAGATAAAGACAATGGGACAGAATTTTCCAGAACAGGGAATACTTTCTGGAAAAGTCTGAAGGATGAGACAGGAGAAAGGCAGCGTCAAAAGGAAACAGGAAAAAAGGACAAAATAGAAGGATTTTGCAAGGGTCACTTTCTGGATCAATCTCTGTGCTTCTCTCTCTCACAGCTCTCAGACTTGAGCTAATCAGAGAAATTAGAAATTTAAAATACTTTGTGAAGGCCTTTCTCAGAGCAAGACTTTTGTGGAGATTTTGTTTTCCCCAGGAATGCCCAGAGCCCTGCCTGGCTTTAGCACGGCTGAGCCTAAATTAACATTCCATTTTGGCTGCTTTGCAGACACAATCTCTCTGTAACAGGAGATTTATCCCTGCAGCTGGCGTGGCAAGTGCCACAGAGAGATGAGGCCATTACTACCACACAAATATTTTCTTTTTCCACGCTCACCCTTTGAAGGGATCACACACAACAAGGTTTGGGACAAAATTGAATAGGAGGAGAGGTAAAATTTCAAAATTTCTCCTTTTTTTTCTGTCAGTGGTTACTTTCCCTTTTACGGTGAAGGTTGAAAAAGCAAGTTCCTTTTGCAAGTAATTAGTAAAATAAATATGATTTAATAAGTATTTAGCATTCTGGTTTGCAAAATACAATTAATATAGATTTTCTGTTCAGACTGCTCTCCAGCAAGAACAAATCTCTCAAAAAACCTCCTCTATAGAAGAACAAAATCACTTTTGTGTGACGAACTCCTGAATTAAGTAATACTTGGATGTTGAAAGATCACAACAGAGCTGGAACAAAAGAGAAAAGTCTGACTGAAAAAGCAAATCATTGAAATGTGCCTGGCAAAGGGTATTCAGGGTTTGCTGTCTTGAGGGTTTTCACCCATCACTCAGGCTGCTGTCACTGTCTGCAGGAAACAAAAGCCTTCAGCCTTGCAGGCCTCAGCTAAAGATTCTCTTCTTCTCGCCAGGGCAGGGATGAGCAGGGAACAATCTGTGTCCTCCCATCCTGGTCAGGAGTTTGTGGATGAGCAGGGCGGGTCCTGTGTTTGGGAATGAAGTTTGAGACCAGAAGGCTTCCAGGGCCTGAAGGGCTCCAGGAGAGCTGCAGAGGGACTGGGGACAAGGCCTGGAGGGACAGCACACAGGGAATGGCTTCCCAGAGGGCAGGGATGGATGGGATATTGGGAATTGGGAATTCCTGGCTGGGAGGGTGGGGAGAAGCTGGAATGGAATTCCCAGAGCAGCTGTGGCTGTCCCTGGATCCCTGGCAGTGTCCCAGGCCAGGCTGGGCAGGGCTGGGAGCAGCCTGGGACAGTGGGAGCTGTCCCTGCCCATTGGACAACCCAAACCAAATGGGAAACTATGAGAGGTTCATTTTATGATGCCCAAACCTTTGTCCTGTGGATTTGCTTCAGTATTTGGTGATTTGTAGACCTATTTTTTTTTCTTCTTTATCCTAGTCCTTCCCTTGGATGGTTATCTGACTATGAATTCTTGGAAGTCAAATTTGAGTTCTGGTTCTTTATCACAAAGGGAAGGCAAAATATAACCCAAAATATGAAATATGGGCAGCTCTTCTTCTGGTTTGAGTTTTAGTCCTAATAGTCTCACTTAAGGTATGAATTCACTTATAGTGATTTTAGTCTGTTTGTGTTGGAGCCTCAAAATACAAAGGAAATGAGAATTCATGTTCCTGCTGCTTGGAAATGTAGCTATTGTGAATTTTATGAAATAGCTGGCTATAATTTTAGAGCATTAAGACAATTTACTAGCCCTTTCTACCAGTGCTAAAATAGAAATATCTTTAAATTTTCTTAGTCTTTTACTCTTTTTGAAACTTTTTTCCTCTTGTCTTTCAACACCCAGTGTTTTCACTCAGTTTCTGCTGCATTTGTATAACATTACTGTGGTTGGTCTGTAAATGCCACAATTATTTGGTTTTAAGAATGAGATCAGTTTATTATTAAAAAAAAAAAAAAGCAAAACCAGTAGTGGTGTTTGCTTTTAATAAAAATTTGTTTTCCTGATTATATTGGGCCAACATTGATCCAGTTGCTTTGTTTTAATTTTTTTTTTTTTTTAAAGTGCATTGCTTGTACTTTAGCGTTTAGCTTATTTCCTGGGAGCTACAATTAGTAGAAACCACCAGGTAAATTTATATCAAATTAATTGTCCTACACCCCTACCAGCTTTCAAAATCTCAGAGAACACATGGATTCAGATGAGAGTTCTATAACCCATGTTCAATTTTTGCTTAAGTTTTGATGAAAGCAATGTTCAGCTTTTTTTGCGTACTCCCTCTAGTGCTGAAGGTGCTGCATGGCTGAAAAAACAAATAGAGATTTGTATTCACCAACCCAGGGAAAGAATGGATGCCATCTCTCATTTCTTTGTTGTTTTAGTTCCTTTTGGCCTTGCTCTTGTGGCAACTTAAGTCCATTTGAGCAAATGTGTTGTGTGACCAGTTGTGCCTGAAAAATTAGGGTTAATTTGATCTTTTGAGACAAAATTGTTTCAAAATTTACCAAGTACAAAAGAACAACGAGAAAAAGCCTCTGCTGTCAGTCGGTGCATGATCATTAGATAAAATTGTTGGTACCTGAGTTAATCCTATATTCAGGCATCTATTTGTTGCAGTTCCTTGCAGCCACATTTAAACTGGGGCTGGAAAGAAAGACCTGGATGAAAGCAACTCGGATTTTTCAGTTACATAAAACTCTGAAAGGCTTTTACAAATTGCTTCTGTGTGGGAGGCAGCTTGCTGCAAAGCTGTCACTTGAAACTTTATCAATCAGAAGACAGTGCTGGTTTTAATTATGTAGATTTTCAAAGTAAAATAACTTTTTTTTTTTTTCCCGTTGCCTGAAAATGTAGAACAGAGTCAGGTGAGATCTGGAACAATCTGAAAGATTTTTGAAGAGTTTGCTGGGCTTAATTGAAATAGCTTCAAAAAGCTGGCTTTTATGAAGTGTAGTAGAGTCGAAGCATTTTTAGCTTTCTTCTTTTTAAAAGAAAGACCTTTTTCTCCTTGTACATTGTGCAAATTGTCACTAACTTCTAATTATCTCGCTACCCAGCCACGGTGCCCATCTCGGTGCTGTAAAGATCTCCACTCTGTGCATTTTTATGGCCTCGTTTCGGTGCCTTGAGCCCTAAAATAATGCGATGCTGTAGGATTCGGTGTCGGTCGAGGCGCAGCGGGGGCAGAGCTCTGACAAATCCTCTCCTGACAGTGACACTTTGCTGCTGCCACCAAACAGGTGAAATCCCCGCAGCCATCCTGGTGTTTTTTGGGACAGCTCCAGACTTCCTTCAGAGATGCCACCGAGCTGTGTCTCCTGCATCTCCAGAGAGGAGAAACGAGCTGGATTTTATGAGAGAGACGGTGGGAAAGGAATGTGAATTAATCATGAACACTCCATTTTGCTAATGTGTTTGGTGATGGGGGAGAGAGACAGACTGAGCGTTTCCTTTTGCTCTTTTCCTTTCTGGGTTGTTTGACTTCATTAGGAGTTGGATTTTGCTGTTTGCTCTCACTCTGGGAAGCAGGCAGCACTAACATGTCATGCCGTGGTGACAGATATGTTCTCCAAACCCTCTTCTCCAGAGTTTATTGTGCAACACAGTTGGCACCGCTACCTGTTGAAATTGGATAAAATCATGATTTCTACCAGAAAAAAGCACTCAGGCTCTGATTTCTGCTGGTTTTGACGCCGGTTTCTTCATTTCCCAATTTTCACATCATCTTTCTTAATTGCCTCTCCTCTGGCAGTGCTGTCCTTTTTCCCAGCCTGGTGCTTGTAGGTTGTCTGAGAAACCCTCCCGGTGTTCGCTCCCCAGAGTGGGGGTGCCCGAGCTCTGCATGGAGGAGCTGGCGATAAAGATGATGGATTGCAGCTCCCCTGGGCTCCTTTCAAAGGCGTGGATGACCCAGTGCTCAGCGGGACAGGGTCACAGGTCCTCAGCCCTCACTCTGCGGTTTCCCTTTGTGAGCTTCCATTGCCTTTGCCGCGTCCTTTTTCCGCCTCACCCTTGCGGCCGCTTCCCTTCCCCTGCTGCTTTGTCTTCTCCTGCAGCTCTGTTTTAAATCACGTTGTGTTTTTGGATTCCACACCTCCTTGCTGAACTTGGAGAACTTTTCTGCGCCTTGGAGTCTCTCAGGGTCACCACTGCTGTCTGCGAGCGAGGCCACATCGAAGTCAACTGTCCCAGTTTTGGGCATTGGGACTTGGAGCCGAAAAAAGAAATGTGGCCGTATCTTCAGGAATTTATGTCTCCCAACCCCGGGTTGTTTTGGGTCACTCAAACAAAAGTGCCAACTGCTCTGGAGGTGCTCTTTTGTGTCTCCATTGCCCAAACTCCTGGCTCAGCAATAAAATTATTTGGGAGTGTTGCAGATGTAGAGGCTGGTCCCCAAAGAGATTCCCGCCGTGCCAGAGATCCCAATCTCCACCTCTGCCCTTCCCTTTGTGCTCCAAGACCTCTGAGGGCAAAGACACTCCGAGAGAAGCTCATCTGAACGCTGCCTTCCTGTTCTGAGGCTAGCAGAGAAGTCCTTGACCCCATCCATGCAATCCCAGGGAAAGGGAAGCTCAGCAGAGCCCTGCACCGCCCTGAGGCCGAGAAAGAGTTCTCAGAGGAGCCCTGGAGCAGCACAGGGAGCTCATGACCCCTTGGTGATCACTTTATGAATCCCCATGTGGCTCTTGGAGCCCCAGGGCAATCGTGCTGCTGCAGGAACCACAGCCAGGAGCTTCTCTGGGTGGCAGTGGCAGAGTCATTGAGGTTGGACAATCCCTCTGAGGTTGGAGCCCAACCACTCCCCAGCACTGCTGAGGTCACCACTGAATCATGTCCCCAAGTGCCACATCCACACATCTCTGAAATCCCTGCAGGGATGGCACTCCACCACTGCCGTGGGCAGCCTCTTCCAAGCTTGAGCATCATTTCCATGAAGAAATGTTCCCCAATACACAACCTGAACCTCCCCTGTCACAACCCGAGGCCATCTCCTCATGTCCTACCCCTTCCTGGCTGTGAGAGGAGACTGAGCCCCACCTTTTATTGCTCTTCCAACTCCAACAAAATTTGAGGGAGAGATTCACCTTTGAGCCTGTTTTTACTTTCTGAGCCCAGCGAAGGATGGATTTTCTTACAGTACTTCAGAAATCCAGGTAGAAACCAAATTCCACTCTCTTGTTTACTTGTCTATGAGTTCAGCCTGGAAATTACCTAAATTTATTTGCAACTAGTTGAGCATCTTGTGATTCATAGGTGTCTTCCCAGTAGTACTGCAGTAGATGGTTACTCACATCTAGCCTCCAAATTTTATTTTCAAGCTGCAGGCTGTGAAGTGGGATTGACAGTTGCTGAAATTTATGGCATTTGTAGTTGTAAAAGAAAATGTATTTGAAGTAGCACCCAACTGTGTTTGGATTATAGGTTATACACCCAGAGCGCTTCTGACATTTCTGCACCGCCCCAAATGGAGAAGGAAGAGGAGAAATCGCCATTTAAAGATTTGGGTCTAAAAAGAAGGGGTCTAGAAGTTGGCAAAATCTGCTCTTAAAATCCTCTCACCTCATCTAGGAAAATGGGGTGATTTAAAATGCCATTCTGAGATTGACATGAAAATTTGAAGCCTGTATCAGCGACTGTTATGTAAATGGTTCTTGAAAAGTCTCTGGATCATTTACTCAGAGGTGTATTTAAAGGAGGAAATGACTTATTCATACATTGTTTCATGAACTCATACTGTGATTTTTTTTTTTTTTTCCCAAGCTCCTTGAAAGGAAGCTCAAAGGATTATGAGAGCGTAGAAAGCCACGTGATGAACAAGGGCAGTGGAGTGGGTATGGAGGTGACAGGAAAACAAAGCCTGGCAATAAATACTGAACAAACAACCGAGACAACAAAACAAGCTGAATTAAATTGCTGAACCGAGTCTTGGCTTGAGCTCTTTTCACGGGGAATGTCAGAAATTCTTTCAGGACTTTGACTTGCGAACAAATTAACGCTTCCAGGGAAGATGCTCTGATAAAATCCACCTGTCCTAGGCATTGCTCTGGGGTTAACTCTTGCTTAGGAAGGATTCTTGTCTTTTTCTAGGGTACTGAGTGCTTTTAATCCCTGAGAAATGATTATTTTTTTATCCGGAGGGCATTAGGAAGGAGCAGTCTGGGCAGCTGGGAGCCACTGGGACATTTCAGTGCTGTGACCCATGTGATTACCTGGATAACAAGCAAGGAGAGACCAACGCAAAGATCCTTCCCATAATATCCCTGCTGACCCCAGGTTCCATGATAATGTATTTGTGATTTGATTTATTCTTTCTAGAAATCTTTTTAATATGTCTTTATTGCTCCTGATTTAATTAATCCCTTTCCAGTTCTTCTTCATCTGGGCTGCTCTGTTTATCCATCAGCTCATGCAGCCACGAGGTTATTGTAGCTCAGAAGAGCTCTACATCTTCTGTACCTTTGGCTAACAGGGTTTCTGTTGGTTTTTTAATACTTTCTCAATTCCCGTATTCTTCAGGTCTGTGAGAAACATCAAACCATCTCTTTTTAAAGTGTCTTGGTAGAGAAATACTCATAAAGAAAACCCAGTTTTCTGTAATTGCCCCATTAGTATATCAGGTTCATGTTGGAAGCTGTGTCCCTACCAGAAAGGCACCACGGAATATGTTCAATTGGCTATTTCTGCTCCTCTGAAACTGTAATTGAAATATGAAACTTACCCTGGGCTTTTCTTAAGGCTCAGATTAATTTCTAAGTTAACAGATACAAGCACCATCTCTAATTTTACACTTGGGCTTAACTTTGAGTACACTTTTATTCTTTGTTCTCAAATTATTTTACTACTAATTAATCATTGCAGATCAGTTTGACTGGATGGAAAATAAAGTCTGGAAAAGGCTAAATCTTAACTGCAATGAAAATATATCTTTATATCTGATGGAGCAAATGCCCAGAGGGAATAGACTTAATTCAGCGAGGAAAGTTTTTCAAAAGCTTTTGTCTTCTGCCCTCTCACAGACAAATTTTGGCACAAAAAGAGGGTTCTGCAGCTCAGTACAATCAATAACTTGAGTGCCTTTCCTCAGGCTCCTTCAGGCTGGGTTTTAATTTGGTGTCTTTGTGGGATCTGTGCAAACCCTGCCGGAATCATCGAGGTTAGAAAAGACCCCCAAAATCATCAGGTCCAACTTTTGGCCGACCACCATTTCAGTGAACCAATCTTTAGTGATATCCAATCCTGGCACAACTTGAGAGGGGAGCTCGGTCTGGGAAGAGGAAGAGTTTCCAGCGAGGGTGGCTTTGGCTTTGTGCAGGTTGGGGAAGATCAATTTGTTCTGGCGTTGGGAGCACTGACCCTCGGGGAGAGACCGACTGCCGCTCCTTCAAATCGTAAAAAATATTAAATTTCAGAGATCCCTGGGTGCTGCTATTGGGATATTGTCAGTTTTATCTGGATTTTACCTGACAATGAAAATTTCCCAGGATGTCAGGGTGACTCTGAAATGCTGATACCTCGCGGATACAAATCGGAACGAAACTGCTGCTGGCTACAGCTGCTGCTGTCGAGATAGAGAATAAGACTGATAAATTTAATGTGGAACTTCCACTCTTGCATTTTTATTTGATCTTGGGATGCCTGACTCCAGTTTGGAGGTAGAGCTGCAGAAACCTTTGTGATTTGGTCACTCACATTCATTAATGGCTTTGAATGAATAAATCTGAGTCCATGTATTTGCCACAGGCGTGGAAGGAGAATGCTGGCTCAGATCTCCTTGGCTTTACTGTCTCTGTGCTCAGCTCTCTCTGGACTTGAAGACAAAGGTGAATATTCAGGGTCACAAAAGTAGAAAGATATCAGTGATTTTCTCTTCTTTATCTTTGCCAGTTGTACAGAAAAGACACATTTGGACTGAAAACTCCTCTGTGCAATGCAATGATTGATTGTGTTATATTGGGAGCTGTTATTTTTCATAAAATGCAACTCAAAAGCTGAATTCTGAGCTATGAAATTCTGTTTGCTCAGTGCCCCTTTTCTGGGGCTGGTTTACAACTGTCCTTGGAGGATTCCTGGTTTTTTTTGCCTCCCTCAGAGCTGTCTCCAGCGAGTTGTGGAGGAGAAGGGCACCCTGAGCCTCCGTAGCTGGATTTAAACAAAGATTTACTCAATGCACACACTATGACTGGATTTTGTGGTATTCTGTGCGTGAGCCAAACAAGAGAAATCTTGTGTTTGAAAAATCGGTTTGTGGCAGCAGGAAGAACTTAGTCATGGAAACTTGGAGATGCAGGAGGCAGAAAAGCAGGAAAATGGTGCACGGGAAAATTGAGCTTAAATCAAGGCATTGTGGTTAAGGTTTAATCCTTGTTTTTCAGCAGAGAAAAAATGTGTAACTCAAACACTGAAGAGAGTACACTTACAAATCGAAATAATAAATCAAGAATGTGTTTAGGCAAAGACATTGCTCGAGTCCCTCTTGAAATATATATCTGTGGTGTTTCTTACTCAAGTTAGGAAACAAGAACTTCAGGACAGTAAAAACAAAACTCTTCACTTGGTTCCACAAGGTAATAACTCACCCAGTCCATCTCCATGTGATCCTCACATGTTGAAGACAGATAAATCAAGCGATGATAAGAGTTATTAATTGCCCACATAAAAGAGCTTGGGCCTGACCTCATGCTGGTGGAAGGGATGATCAAACCAGAGTGGAGTTTGCAGAGAAGGGGACGAGAAAAAACCCTTTTCGTGTGTCTTCCCAGATGTGTTTTGCCCTTGCCTCTCCTGCCATCAGCTGTTTGTCTTTATGCATGGTATGGGAAAAGCTTTCAAGTGGGAAAGGCAGAATCAAACCTATTCCTTATTTTGCACTGTGTTGAGTCCCTCCAAACCCTGGTGAGTGACCATCCTGCCTTCCCTCTGTGACCATGGATCAAAGCCTCTTTCATTCAGTGCCCTCAAAAAGCTGATTATCTTTGGGTACTTTTTAATTTGCTGTGCGTGAATACTTTTTTAGGATTGATATTTGGCAGTGAAACAGATGCTGATCTGGACTCTCTGTTTCTTCCTCTGTATATTGAGGTAAAAAAGCAATAGATGTGCCTTAAGGCTTCAAATCCCACAAAACTGGATTTTCTTTCTATTCTCTTGGACTGTATCAGTGGTTTGTTGCTTATTTTTATTTGCTGTTCAGAAAGTGAAAATTCCTAAGTGAATGCACATATAAACCTCACTAATTCTGATATGCAGCTTAATAAATACTAAAATAATAAAGCCTATATTTTTCAGTGTCACCATCAGTCTGAGATCTGAAATGCCGAACACTTCAGAGGCAAAACAAGCTAGATCCTTTATTCTGAGATTTTTGTGTGCAGTAGCCCCGAATCCTCCCTGCTCTGAAGAGCCTTTTTGTGCACACAATCACGTCTTTTAGGTATTTAGATATTCAAAGTACCTTCTGTGCAGAAGCAGCAGAGATCAGGGCCTAATGGGACAAGAAGCAGAAGAAAGAGCTCATTGTCAGGAGGTAATAACTCCTTGTCATTCTCCGTGGGAGGCTGGTGGAGGTTAAAAAAATTGGGAAAGATTGTTGCTAAGCACTTGCCATATCATGTCTTGGTTAACCAGGATAGCCTGGTTTTAAGATCTCCAGCAAGTTTTAAATAACTGTCCTGCAGGCTTGTGCTGGAAAGTGAAGCTGAATTTACCTAGTTATCTTCTGGGATAAATAGATATAGCTAAGTATTAAAAATACAGTTTTGCCTGACCCCTCTGAGACCCTTCTGGAATAGTTTGTCCTCATATTAACATTGTCCCGTTAGTATTTAATATTTGCCAGGCTGTGTTGCTTTTGAACCTGTTGATATTGAGCAGCACATTGCTGTAATTTGATCCCAAACCCCATTTTTCAATTCCCCTCCCGGGGATGTGAGAGGGAACACTTCGGGATGGCAGCATGGCCATTTCTCATCAATTCCTCACCGGCTGCTCGTTATTTGCAATCATCCTTCACCTCCATCATGGCACCAGGGAAACTCATGTCCCAACCCCAAACCTTATCAGGATCCCCTCCCGCAGATGAAAGTCTGGCGATTGCCCTCTGAAGCCAGCGAGGCTCTTTGACATTTGTTCCTTGGCTGATCTGTTTGAGGAATCTTACATAAACCCCAGCAGGGGAGCTGCCAATTCCTGCACGTTGGAGGAGAAACGTTTCCTTATTTGGAGAGGTTTGCTCCTACTCGGGGCCACAACTGTGGTTTCCAAACGCCTCTGGTATTTGATGACTGTGGCATAACTTTGAAGGTCTTTGTGTGCTTTCTGTTCCTCCTTTCAGCTGTTTTGGGTGGCAGTCAGGGAGAGTCCTTCTCTTTGCCGCCTTTGGAGCGGAGTGGAATGGAGGGATGGGCTTGTTCTATCCCAAAAACAACCTACAGAAAACCCCAAAATTGAACCATGTCCTTCTTCCTTTTTACCTGTGGTTATTTTTTTGGGAGTTTTTTTTTTTTTTTTTAATATTGTTGTTGTTGTTTTGCTGAGGAGTAGAAAACAGAAATATGAGAATTTGTCTGAACTTCTGGCAGACATCGAGGATGGGTGCTCGGGTTTGAGAAGGTCCGTCACCCTCACCATGAACAGGATGGGCAGCAGCAACAGGGGCTGAGTGCTTGGCATGGTGTGATCCTGCTGTGGTGTGGGGCACAAGGTCCCTGGGGACAAGAAGCCCTGTCCAGGGGAGGGAACAGAGCTGAGGAAGGCTCTGGAGCTCCAGGAGTGGCTGAGGGAGCTCAGCCTGGAGAAAAGGAGGCTCAGGGGGACCTTGTGGCTCTGCGCAGCTCCTGACAGGAGGGGACAGCCGGGGGGGTCGGGCTGTGCTCCAGGGAACAGGGACAGGAGCAGAGGGAACGGCCTCAGGCTGGGCCAGAAGAGGTTTAGTTTGGATACTAGGAACAATTTCCTCCCAAAAGAGCTGTCCAGCCCAGGCAGGCACGCAGTCTTCATCCCTGGAGGGATTTCAAAGCTGTGTGGATGTGGCACTTGGGGACATGGGACAGTGGTGGCCTCGGCAGTGCTGGGGATGGTTGGGCTCGATGATCTTAAAGGTCTTTTTCCACTTGAGTCCATGATTCCATGGCCATCAGGATCGCTCCTGCAGCAGTGGTGTGAGGCCACATTTGGGGGATGGAGCTGAGCCTCCTCCCATGGTGGCTTCACTCAGTGGATCAAGTGCAGAAATGTCTGTAATTAATCACTTTTGTGGTCTGAGGTGGTGCTGCCAATGCTGTAATGGGGGGCTTCAGAAATACATTGGAAAAGGGGCTAAAAAATCCCTTTTCCTTTCCTCTGTATGAACTCAGTGCATCCCCTGCATGATCCTTTCGTCACCTTACCTATTTTTTTCTCCTTTTATCCCACAAACTGTTTGTTTAGAAATGTGTGTTACTGTTTCTCTGGAATTTATTGGTTGCCATCTCCAGAGTTGGTTTTACATGTTTAATTTTATTATGTTCATGAGGCAACGTTGGCAGGAACGGCGCTATAAAAAGCATTCATTTCATGGAGTGGTACAAACATGTTTTCAGCTGAATTGATGACACTGAATATAAAACACTTCTCATTTGCTCTTCCCCTTAAGGTTTGTTTAATGAACTAAAGTTTTTCTTATTACTTAGAGGTGCAGTTCTTTCTACCCATCCAGAAAGGATACAAAGCGTAATGTGCATTTATAGCTGCCATCTCTTGGAAATAACCTACTTAAGGAACTTTCCTCCATGAATCTTGGGGTGTTATGGAAATTCCTCCACTCTCTTTTTTCTTGCTGTTCCTCCTTGAACTCTTTATTGTGAATAAAAATGGCTGTAAAGGAGGAGATCTGTATTAAGCCAATTGGGAAGGTATCAAAATTTGAATGTAAATATGTGTTTATATTTAGGGAACTAATATGAGATAACTTTTGGGATCGAGACCACCCTTTTTGGTCTCCAGGTTACATTGACACTGCCTGTGAACAGCCATGATTTATTGAATTTACATGTAATATCTCTCCCTGGCAGTGGGGTGATATTAATTAAAGTGTTCATTACTGTTTATGATCTGATACTTTGCAGGAGGCACTTCCTGAGGGGATGAACGAGGGCTGGGATGGAAACACGCGTGCTTCCAGTGCTGGTTTCCATACATTGCTGTCTAGAGGCTCAGAGTGGTCCTGTCTCCATCCAGGACTCATCTTAATGCTTAATTAATTTTCTGGTGGGGCCATCCAGGTGTGCCAGGTCACGTGGGGGAGATGGAAGGAGAAGAGGGGAAAGGAAAGCAGAGCCTGAAGTGAGATAATCTGTGCTGCTTCCCCATGCATGGGTGTGGACATGAAATTAATGCCTCATCAAGGGCTTGATCTCCTGCCCACCGCTTCAGCTGACCTGGAATTTAATGTAAATATTAAAAAGAGTTAGAACAAGCTGTTGCATAAAAGACTGTGCCTTAGATCCTCATCGGTGTAACTCTCCGTCTTCCAGCATAGCTCCCTTTCCCACCACTTATTTATTGACACGGCTCCATCTGGGACAGCTTCAGTTTGGGCAGAAATCAATCATTTCTCCAACTTCCCCCACACCTGAAATGTAAATTAAAGTCGCCAAGCTCAGAGTGCCATGGCACACCAATGATGGGCACTGCAGGAAGGAGATGCCACACGCCTGACTGAGCATCTGATAGACATGTGAGACTTGGAAGAGAAAGTTTCGGAGCCAATGACTTATCAAAGCCTGTCAGAATAATCATTTTCCCCCCCAATTTCAGGCAATTGCTGTCTGACAATTGAAGAGCAGGGATTCGGAGAGCGTTCACCCACGCTGGTGCCTGATCCCCAGTGCTCTGCAGCCATATCCTTGGAATGAAAAGGAAAAGTACACATATGAAGCACCAACTGGAGTTTGTTAAACATGGAGCATATGTGTTATTTAGCTTTGGAACAGGGTGAGGTTATGAAACTATTCTTGGAAAAGCAGACAAATAAATTTCCTGTACATCAAAATAATTTGTAACAAATAGGTTCATGAAAAGCTTGCGGGAAGAAGGGGCGCGATGCTGATGACAGAGCCCTGAAATTCAGCTTCCAGCTGGAGCCTCTCCACCCTGAAGTGATGGAATTCAGGCAGTTTTAGGAATGGGATTAAACACAGGGCACCCTAATGATTGCTAAAGGATTTTAATTTATTTTTGATGGACTTTGCAATCTCCCGAGTATGACTCGGAATCAGACTTTCATTTCTCACCAACATTTCTCAGTCTGAATTCAGAATTACTCAGCGAGGAGTGAATTCCAGATCGATTGTGTCCAATCTGAGCTCAGAATTCCATTGAAGTATCATGGTCTAGGCTTACCTGTCCATGCGATCCTCAGAACTGCTGCTAGAACCCAGAATGCAACAAGAATTCATTTTTTATTGTATTGGGGGGGGGGCAAAGAAGATGCCAAAGGCTACCCCCAACCCAAATACTGTACAGTGCATATCAAATGAGATCTGAACATCAGTGATTACATTTTTAGTAGGATGAGTGTTCTGACTGAAATGCAGCAATCTGTCACTTGGCCTTTCTGTGACATTCAGTGCATTGAAATTACCAGGCAAAGATTGCTTTTTGACATGCTAAATTAGCTAAGTTGGAAATTGGAGCTTTATCATGGCTGCTAATTGTTACAGGGAGAGGGAAGAGTTGTTTGTCTTTTATATTCTGAGCAGGCTATTCAGACAGCAATTAATAAAAAATAAAGATATTCTCCAAAAGGGTCATCTTTGGAAGCAGTAGAATTGGTTGTTTAAGAGAATCCACTTTTAACCTGAGCTGTGGCAGTGCTGAACAATTTCCCTTCACTTCCAACCTAACCATAATTAGGGTTTATTGTAAGGAGATGGAAGACCTCGCAACTCCATTAATAGGTGGAGAAAAAATGATTTAAAAGAGCATTTTAGACATTTAGAAGTTTTGGTTCACCAAATGATTGTTCATGAATGACGGTGTTTCACTCCTAAGTTTTTTTTCTCTTGGTGTTGTGTCTTCAGATATGCAAAAATCCAACTTAACCTAAAGCTAAATGATGGTGCTTCATATGCTTTGCAAAATCTGCTGCAATCACAACCCTTATGTTTTACTAAAAATTGAATAATGCTTTGTGTAATTATGTTTTCTTTAGAATGGGCAATATTTTGTTTGCTTTCTGCTGATTTTACCAAACGTAATTTTTGTTTCTAAGAGATAAATGATAAATCCATGTAAATTGTGGCAGGTGATGGTCCTGGGACCCTCTCTGTAAAGTTGAGATGTTTCAGTTTGGAAATTCTGTTTACTCAAGCAGTCATTATCTAGAAATGCCAACAAATCCATGTATTTTTAGCTCCCAGACAAACAGAAGTTGTGGACAAATGTGTAAATGAAATTCCTGGAGGCTTCTAATTGGTAGTTCAGTATCTCCATCAGTGACCTTGTCGGGAAAGACACTGGATATTTTTCAATTATCTGAGAGGTCTCCAACCTTGGGTTCCTATTTCTAGGTGTGAGACATGAATTCCTGGGCCTTATGCCAAGCAAATACTTAGAGAAATACTTGGCTGGTGTGTGTGGGAGAGTAACAGAATCAGAGAATATTAAAATCCCAGAATGGTTTGGGTTGGAAGGGACCTTAAAGCTCATCCCATTCCAGGGACACCACTCACCATCCCAGGGTTCTCCAAGCCCTGTCCAGCCTGGCCTTGGACACTTCCAGAGATGTGGTCAAATTGAGAAAGGATGAAATTAAGAAGCAATCCCTGTCCATGAGGTCTGTTAATCCTACTTTTATTTTTCCTGAAGCAGATTTACCAGAGTGTGTGAGATAGATGAGATGACTCTGAGCATTATGGGTTTAGTACTGATTTCAGGACTAAGTGGTGAAATTTCAAGCTGTCCCTGAACCTGGGTGTTTATGTGCACAGCCAGAGTTTTTTGGTACTCCCCAGCCCCAGGTGAGCAGCGTGGGCAGAGCAGGAATTGCAGTTGTGCACGCGGAGCCGAGAACAGAACATTTTGTGGGCAGCCTGACAGTGCCAGGCACAGTGAGATGAATGGAAGCATCGCCTGCTCCACTCCTGACATGATGGCAGTGCGTCAATCAGGGGAGGCTCTGCTCATTCATCCTGCTCAGGGAAGGAGCTCCAGGTACCCACGGCAGCTCGGCATCAGCTCATGGAATTTTGATTTCTGAGGTGTTGCCAGTCCCATTCCCATCCTCGCTCTGGTAGTGCCATCCCGGGAGCACATCCTGAATCGAAGGCAGGGAAAACACAGCACGTGATTGGTGTGCACACCACACAGGCCTGGATAAATCTGCTCCGTCCCCTCTTTGCATCCAAGGAAATCACTCTCAGCCAGGGTGAAACCACGGGAATTCAGCAGGATGGTGTGAGCAGCATCCCCTCCCAGCCGTGTGGTCGGGGATGGGCCGTGTGGTGCCAGCTTCCTGCAGAGCTCCTGCTGGGCTTGGGAGTCTGGCAAGGGATGCAGAGCTTGAGGTGATGACAATGTATTTAATGGCTGATTTGGAAAAATGAAAATTATAACTTTTAGGAGACCATGAGGATGTTTCTTTGTCAAGTCTTTGCTTTTTCAATATCGTATTTGGGGAGAAAAGAGAATAAGGCACTGAGAGCTTGATCCAACCACTGTAATCCAACGTGTGTGAGGAGGAAAGGTGCGTGGCTGATCCAAGGAAAGCTTTGTTTTCCATTCCTTCCAGTGCATGCAATGCTGCCTTCACAAGGTGTTAAATTCATGTTAACACATAAATATCTGCAGGCCTGCAGCACTGCTCCTGTGAAGGCATCCTTGGCTTCTCTGCACTCTGCCAGAGGTCTGGAGCTCCCACTGCCAAATCTGCTCCCTGTGGGCATGGTGGGGGAAGGGCAGAAGTTGGAGGTGCCCCTGAATCCCTGGAAGTGTCCAAGGTCAGGGCTTGGAGCAGCCTGGGATGGTGGAAGGTGTCCCTGGCAGGGAGTGAAAGAGGTGACCTTTAAGCCCAAATCATTCTAGGATTCCATGATTATTACACATCAATAAAGGCATTAAATAAATGAAATGCTGGTTATTAGTTAGGAAAATGAATGGTGTGACACGGGTGGCATAACTCATGGAGTGAAGAAGAGAGGAGTAAAGCAGTCATGTGTCTATCACAAGCATTGCAGCTCTTTTAATTACAGACCGAGTTGGTTAATGCAAGGAAGGAGAGAAATTGAGACCCCTTGTGAGGAGGATCCAGTGCAGTGCCAAACCCTGTTCCATTTCCCGATAATTAGTGGGCAGGAGACCGTGGTGCTTCCCGTTCCGCGATCCGTGTTTGTACCCGCGGATTGAAGTCAGGGAGCAGAGGAACTGGTGGAGGTGGAATCTGTGTCTCAGAAGTTTTGTCTTGAAGCTTTTGGGTCATGTGGCTTTGTAAGAAGTGAGCGACTGAGGACAGGTTTGTAACAACGCTCCCTAATATTTTGGCTTGCGGTGCGAAGGCACCTTTTCAAGGTAATTGTTATAATTAGAGTTTGCAGAACATTTAAAGTGGCGCAGAGGCTGATTGTGGGATCTTCTGCAGTGGAAGAGAACTGCAGGAAAGCAGCACTGTTTACGTTTGGAATTGAACATTTGACATCAGGAAAGAGAGGATTTAAGGCTGTGGGGAGCCCATCCCTTTGCTGCCTGTGGGGTTTCAGGCTGCAATTACAATTCTCTTTTCCGTGGGAACCCCTGGTCACGTTCAGTGCCCATGACAGCAGCAGGGAGGGGAGGATCACAATGCCAGAGCAAGCTCAGTTTGACTCATTTAAATTGGGACTTAAATACTATAAATGTTTCTGTGGCGTGGAAAACCCCTTTGGCTGCTTTAGCCCCTACTTGGTAATGAATTATGCCAGAATAGGTTGGTGGGAGAATTTGGGCTGTGAGGTTAAACCTCTTTGTGGGGATACTTCAAAATACTCACTGGGGACAGCAACATAATTTATGGGGCAAAATATAAAAGTTTTATGTCTCTCATCTCATATTTCCAGGCTCAGCTTTGTCTTACTCTTTGCCTGTGAATTTGATGGATATTATTATTATCATCTTATCTTGGTTTTCAGACAGAAATAATGCACCTCTCTGTTATAACTACAAACTTCCCGTGTTCGAGTATAAGTGAGAATAGCATAAAAAATGTACTTTTTCTCCCCAGCTGAGGCTTTCCTCTCCCCAACTCTCCCGAAGGCTTGGCTCGGAGGATTTGGGGTTTGTGCTGTACCAGGGGCTGTGGTTTTTGGCATCCCCCAGGACCCGCAGGTTCACTCCTGTCCTAAAAATGTGAATTTCTGAGGACAGGGCTCCCTCGCGTGGTGGCTCCGCACAAACCTCAGCGTCTTCCCCTGCAAGGAAAACCCCAAATTCCCTTTTTTCCCCCCAGAGAACAGCAGTTTTCACACAGCTGTGTAGGGACCTTTCCCACTACTGGAAAAGCTGAGAAAAGAGTAAAAACATCACTGAGATCTTCTGTTCATTCCAACCCAAACCATTCTGGTTATAACCTCCAAAAAACACAGGAGTTTACATATTGTACAGAAAACTAGATAACTTCAAGCTAAACAATAGTGAGTGCTTAAAGAATTTCTTTTTCTTTTTCTTTTGTGAGATGTTGCCTCTTCCCGAGGCTCCAGATAAGTTTTTGACTTAAACTTTTAGGGAATGTAGAGAAGGTTATTAATACGGTGTTGTAGGAAAATCAGTGTTCCTAATAATGAAAAATTAGTGTGCTCAGAATAGGACAAAATTTGGCAATCAGCTGCTGTTGCTTCATGAATATTAATTAAATTACATTAACTTGTGAAACTTGGGTCCGCTCAGTGTCCATTGCATGGGATCTTTGTGGTTCCTGTCGTGGAATCTTTTCCTTAAAATTCAGCTGGTGAGCTCATCTCTCTTCTGCATTCAGTGGGAATCAGTCCTGCTTTAAAAACTGAATTTCCATGGAGTTTAGCCTAGACGAGGCACAAAGAGAGGAGGGAATTGTCATCCTCGTGTCACTGTTTCAGTGTCATAAGGGGGGGCGAGATTGTTTTGATATTTTATAGCCAAAACTTGTATAATCCTTTTTTAAAAAAATTGTATGTATTTTCTTCTTTTGAAAAATCACTGTTTCCTCTGTCCTAATTCCACAAATACTTAGAACTACACTTGCCTTTAAAAAATCTTGGACTGGGAGTATTTAATTAAGATTTTTCATTTTAATTTGATCACAGGTATTTCACTAACAGATTCAAAGCCTCTTTCTTTCTTTCTCTCTATGAACATACAATAAACAGTCAGCTTTAGATACTCAGCCCCCTCCTCCTGAGCTGATCCTTTTGGGATCTGGGGTTCCAAGCATCCTCTTTCTCGAGATGAGAATTCCAGAATGGTTTGGGTTGGAAGGGACCTTAGAGCTCATCTCACTCCAGCCATGGGCAGGGACACCTTCCACTATCCCAGCTCGTCACAAAAGCCATCATATTCCCAAAATATTGCCTGGGTGTGTAAAATCTCCTTTTCAGGGTCACGCCTGTGGAAAACCAGACTTTCCACACATAGGGAACCACAAAAAAAGCTGCTTTTTGTTGGTTTGCAGGAAAATACACAACCCTGGAATTATTTTCCATCTTCTTCTCTGCTGATAACTATTCATGGTGGAAGCTGAGCTCCTAACGCTGAGCTCAGGGCTGGTTTTGTCCTCTTTCCACTTGCCATGGGAGCGTGGAGAGGCTGCAGAGAAGGGACCCAGCACCCTCCAAGTGTCCCCACGGAGCGTCTGCCGCAGTGCCTGAGGCCAGGGATCACTCCTGAGACAGATGCCTTTGGAGGCACAGACGTATGTGTTTCTGCTTCATAAAAAAAATCAAAATATATTACAAAAAAAAAAAAGCCACCAAAAACTCTTGCGGTTTAGACAGCTGGTCTGGCAGTTGGTAATGTGAAGGCCTATTAAAATATTTATGCTATTTGTTATTTAACTTCATTTGTTTTTCTCCAAAGAATTTGGAAATGGGCTGATTAAATAAAATCGCGTGAGGCCGCCCGGGTCGGGCGTGACGAGTATTGGCAGAAATTTGGGAGCACTGGCAGCACAGGGGACTAATATTCTGTCTTTCACTCTCCTGCAATCTCGTCATTCTGTTTTCCTTCTGAGCGAGAGGAGGTGCTAATAAATACGCTGAAAATATTTTCACACTTCTGCTGGGTGGAATTTTGATTCGGGAGCCGGGGCACAAAGGCCTGGCTCCTCGGAAACTTGGGAGTCGGTGACAAGGCTCCCTTTGACTCAGCCCCAGCAGCAGAAATCGACGTTAAAAATGACACCCCACCTCGAGGTTTTGGTGATTTGTTATTTTGGGTCCTCGCGGAACTCGCTGTGTAGGTTTTAACGAGGGATCCGACTTCTGAAACTTCTCACTGTTCAAACCCTGATGCCTGAATTTGACACAAGAGTTTGGACAAGTTTCAGGTATCGTTTAATTGTTTTCCAACATGGAGCAGCTCTCAGGGGAGTGCAGAGTGGCTATTTTGATTAGAGGGAAGTGAAAATAATGAAGTTATGTTTAACAAACTCAGGGAATCCCGGGGCTGTTCAGGTTGGAAAAGCCCTCCCAGACCATCCAACCATTCCCAGCACTGCCAAGGCCACCGCTGCACCATGTCCCCAAGTGCCGCATCCACAGGGCTTTGGAACCCCTCTGGGGATGGGGACTCCACCCCTGCCCTGGGCAGCTGGGGCAGGGCTGGACAAACCATTTGGAAGAAGAAATTTTCCCTAATATCCAATGTAAACCTCCCCATGCCATTTCCTCTGCCCTAGATAGCAAACCTGACATCGCCGCTTGAAGATTTACAAAAGGGAGAATTTGAAAGTCACAGGAAGGGAATCCATGTGTCCACTCTGGGTAAAAATGGAATAAATTGGATTTTTCCCTGTGTTCAGGGGAGCCCAGATTGGATGTGCACATCCTCATGCTGTACAGGAGTTGGGGCTCTCCATATACAGCAGGAAAAAGGGAAAAATTCGTGATGGAATGGCAATAAAAAAGGTGTTTTCCCAGTCATGAAAACCAAAAGATCTGATCACCAGAAATGACCAAGTTTTAAAACACAGAAAGAGGAATGGTGAGCATGAAAGAGGGGAAAAAGAGGACAACAAACTCCCAAAATTGTTTCTTTCCCAGTGCCTCACTTGAAGGATGAACTTCCTTGCAAAATGATGCAAATTTGTTTAAAAATAATGATTATCTAATCAATCTGCAATTCAGCTGGATACTTCCTAAATCGCAGTACTGGTTTCGGTGGGTTTTGTTCAACCCTTGGTTTTTAACAGCCGAGGCTGCTGTGAAAGCTTCAGCCTGAGCCCAAGAGGTCAAATGCAGGCTGTGCTCAGAGGTGGTGACAGAGCCTGAACAAATGGTGCCAGACATGTGGAGATCAAATTAGTAAAGCTCGGTTTCGTGTTAACCACAGATAATATGGTGTGAAACCATCTAATTAGGGAAAATCCCCAGATATTCTGGGAAACACAGCGGAGCAGATTGGAAGGGAGGCAATGTCGGAGTGGTCGAGGAGGTGAGCGTGGGAGTCCCCACGGCTGGAGGAGTGAGGAAAAGGGTAAATTGTGTTCCCTGGTGGGCTGGAGTCCTCTTGGATCCGCTGTGTGCGGCTCCTTTGGGAGAGCTCTGTTTAAAGGCTGATCTTTATTAGGGCTTTTACACCGCGGCAAGTTGTTAGTGAACTTTTATTTTAAGACTGAGAGTCTCTAACTTGTTTTCACAGCAAGCTGTTTCCCAGACTCACATCTCTTTCCCCCAGAATTTGTGCAGAACCCTTTTTTGGGAGCTGAGCTCTTTGGTGAGGTTTGCTGTAGTGGTTCCTTGGATGGGTTGGTCCCACAATATTTGACACTAAAATCTGGTTTGAATTCCAGCAGCAGGGAAAGCTCTTCCCTCTTGCTCTTTCCTCCCTCTATTAATTTTAAAATTTGTAGAATATTGGGATAGTTTGGGTTGGAAGGGATTTATTCACAATGTAAAGATACTGAAAATAATCTGAAGACACTTCCTTTTATAGGAAGTGTAAATCTTTATTTATAAATCATTTTAGTGGGCCTGCATTTCCTATCCATCCCTTTTGCTCCTGTGAAGTTCAGAAAAGCAATTTACAGCCTGAAGATCTCTCAGCATTTTTAAGAGATCTCTTGAATCTTCCTGAATTACTTGGGATCGTTTGAACCCACAGTAACTAATTGAAGGGAGAGTGGATCTAAATCCATTACCTGGCTTGTAATTTTTTTTATCCTAATACATAGCATTTGTATTTTTGCTTTTGTTACTAATTTCCTTTAGCATAGTTTTCTTTAAAATATTAAGACCATTTATAAGTTTTCCTTTTATACACAAAGGATAGAGGAATCAGGAGGGCTGATGGTCATGGTAGCTAGCTGGGGAAAGAAGAATTGCACTTTTCCTTGTACCTCAAAAGAAAACCTTCTGAGCAGATCAGGGAGCTCCAAACATTTTCAAATATTGCAATTTAATTGATGTTTGCCTTTTGCCAAATGACTGAGGAGAACAGTGGCCTGAAAAGGGGTTAATTTGGTTAAAAAAAAATGAACAGAAAATATGATGATGCATGGCCCTGACAATGCTTGTCTGTGTAAGGCAGCGTGATGTGTGTCAGCAATTCCTCCTCAAATCCGCCAATATGAAGGCTGAAAAATTCTCTCCTGATCCCATGTGCTGCATAATTCACTTTTAGGATCTAAAAATAAAGCCAGGCTCTTTACAACACTGTGCACATGCTGGAGTGGAGTAAACACGTGTTCAATCTGTTCCGAGTTGTCTGATTAAAATAATCGTGGTGTGAAGGAAGGAGGCAGGAGGGGCGCAGCCGAGCATTTCAGAGAGCAGAGAGGTGTTGAAATGCCCTTGAAAATTAAAACTGTGGAGGCTGTGCATGTTAAAATTATTAGGGTTCACGTGGGTGCAAAGATGTTGACAACTTGAACTTGAAATTTCTTGCAAGCGTGGCCTTAAATAAATTTGGATTAAATCAGCAACAGGAGGTGAAACTGTGTTTGATGAAATTGTCTGGCAAATTGGTTTTAAGTCTGGAATTTCATTTTCCAAACAGAGCACTGTGGAGAGGGCAGCAACAAGCAAAAATGAACTGCAAGTTCTTTTACTGTTCGGGGAGACAAGAGACTCTTTGCAGTTCTGCTCTAAAGCTTAATTTTTAGGACCTGCATAAATGGAATTCAATCCACCAACTGATTCGGGGAGGGTCATCCATCAATATTTAATTTGGTAAGAAAGAAAAGGCTTTAAAATAATAAATGTAGTTCATGAATCAGATGCACCGTTGGGTTCCATTATTAAATGTAGATGGATAATATCGGTGGCCTCGTGTTTGTTATTTTAATAATTCTAATTAACTTCTGGTAATTGTGGTGAACCTGCTGCCAACTATTCCGGCTAGGATCATTACTCAGGGTTATTATTTTCCGTAGACAGTCAGCCAGTGAATAGAGGAAGTTTTATGGCAAACTAAACTAAAATAGCACAAGGAGGTTTTCTTGTTGAAGAAAAATACCTCGTGTTGAACTTCATCATGATCTGTCCTTGTTTAAGAGCCGTGCAGAGATCCAGGCAATCTTTAGGATAATGCAGTAATTTCCAACCCCCCTATAAACAATATTTCACCCTCTCTCCTTGATTGGTGATGATGAGTGTGGAGAAGCAGAAGCTCTCTCCCTCACAATTAGCCTGCTGCTCTTGTCTCCGTCTCTTTATGGTCCCACACTCCATTTTTTATGCTGTGCTTGTAAATAAATAAATAAACCGGGGCACTCCAGCCTGAACTGCTGCAAACACAGAGACAGAAAATGAATCCCTGGATGGATGCAAGGACAAATCCTTCACTTATCCAAAAGACACTTCAATGCCCAAGAAATCCATTGGATTATGCAGCTCCGGGTGAAGAAGAATCTGTGAACTGAACTTGTGATTCTGTCTTTCCCCTTGGTAGCGTGAGAGGCTTCTCCCACAGTGGAGATGGCACTCGGAATCAGTTTTCCATGTCTGGATTAGGTCTTGCTGCAGCTGCAAAAATTCTGCCCCATTTCAGCTGGGGAAGTGTCACAGGTTGCAGTTCCCCATCAAAGGCATTCTCTGTGCTGGAGAGAAAACCCCAAAATGTTATGATATCCAATTTCCAATTAATTGAAAATATTGCTATCTATGAAAGGTGGAAAGATTTATTCTTCAGCCACAGCACTTTTTCTATGAAAAAGAACAGTTGCAAACACAGGACGTTTATTTCATTGAAACAATTCCCTCCCTCCAAATTCTTAATTTGTGTTATTTTAATTTGGAAAAGAAATTTTAAAGGTAAATTTTCAATGGTCATCAGGGCAAATTGTTCTTTTATCTCTTCCGAGTCGGATGAATGGAACACAGCACCAAATCTCCTAGACCTGTTGGCTTTCGAGAATCCTCTACATTCCTTAGGGGAAGGCAGGCGCTGTCCAAAATGTTGCCCTGATCTTTTTAGCTGAAGAGATGAAGGCAGGAGTTGTGGAATAACGTGGCAGAGGCAGAGCAGAGCTGAGATGTTTGGGAGCACCAAACAAACCATGGATGAGGACTTGAGGATAGCCTGAACATTGCCAACATCCTCTGGCAAGACCTGAAAGCTGGTGCTGGGAAAGAGAAACAACACTTTTCTAGCAGTTTAACACGTGAGTGGATTTAAAAGACAGACATTGTCTGTTTTAAATTTGGAAATAGAAAATTTTGTAAGGAAGTGGAATTAATGCCCAAAGTGTGTTCGGGGTGTAATTGAAATCTAAAATGAAAAGGCAACTCAGAATGGATTTAGTGATTTCAGCTTTTGGGGGAGAGGCATTTATGACACCCCACGAGTACAAAGTCAGCTCTCCCTGATGAAGTCATTGGCACTGAGGGCTAGCATCCATGAATTAAAATAACTGCTAATTCCTTGTGCCAGCTGCACTTCCTTCAAAGCACACTGTGCTGGGAGAGAGCTGCTGAACCCTTCTGAGCCTCATCTCCAATTTCCCCACCAGAACATCCACAGAGATATTTGGGGCATCTTCAAAGTGTTTCCTGCTTTGGAGTGGATCGTGGAGATGATGTACTCTCCTCTGAAAGTGCCATGAACCCCTGGATGACAATGGGGGGAAATGAAGCCCTCACCTCCCCGGGATCTTTTCCTTTCTTCCTGCCCATCACACCAGCGGCAGCGAACTCTGAGATCACGCACAACCCATGGATTCCTCAAAAGAAATTAATCCCAAGTGGTTTTATCTCATTTTCCGTGTATTGCCTGCTGCAATTTGGGCTCTTAATTTGTTTTTGCAAACGATGAATTTGATTTCCTGCTATCAATGAGTGTCTGCCTGTTGGAGGGCTCCAAGCATGACTGGCATAATGAAAAGTCTTTCTTGCACTGGAGTTGGAACTTTGTGTATTAAGGACTTCCCTCTGTCTAATAACCAAGATCAGATGGCAGATCTTCCTATTTCTTGCCTCGAAGTTGTGTCTAATCTTTATCATCAAAGGGAATAAGAATGATGCTCATCAGGGTACAGCAAGAGTAGAAAAAATAGGTGGGAAATTTAGAAAATGGCACAACTCTGTAATTTTCTTTTTTGACTCACTGTAAGATCCAGGAGTTTAAAGTTCTGCTGCTAAAGAAATATTTGTGACCTCTTAGGGGATTTATTTTGGTTGCTGGAAACGGATGTGGGTGGATCTTGAGCTTTTTTCTCTTCTTGAAATATAAACCTGGCTTCTTGTCGTTTAGAAAGGGTTTGTCTCGGATCTATAACAAAACTCTGCTTTTTAGTCGGTGGGGACAGCACAAAATAAAAACATGATCTCCTCAGTTGTTCTAAGCAGATGGGAGAGTAATTCTGAGTGGATTTTCAGACGCCCAGGTAAAGTTTGTTTTGTTCTCAGGTCGGTGCAGTGAATTATCCTTTTCTCCGCCCCAGTGGGAATAACACACCTCTTCTTGGGGGCTGTTTTTGTCCCTGTGTGTAAAAACGCCGGGACCAAACACTGAACACTGCTCCAATGGTTGTTTGCAGGCAGATGGGAGACATGCATGGAATTTTCAGCTTGGAGAATCCCTCTAAGGCCATCAAGCCCAACCATTAACCCAGCACAGCCAAACTCATCCCCAAACCGCGCCCCCAAAGCGCCACCAAGACAAACAAACCCAACTCGAACCAACGAGGTTCTCAAATTTCCAGCAGTTCACCCTCGACAGTTTATTTATTTAATTTTTTAATCTGCATCTCAATTACATAGTGGGATGTTCTTTTAAAAAAACTTGTTTGTTATTAAGATATAAATCTACTTATTTTAGTCGTGTAGTGCACGGCGGTGTAATGCAATACAAGAAGATTACAAGCTGATGGTGAGATGTTAATAACAGTAACACAAAACATTAAGGCAAGTGACATTTACATAAGTATCTTGATCTTAATACATGTAATTTACATATGAAAATTTAATCACCATAGAGATAAACAGCTGCAATGTTTAATTAAACTCTCCACACAAAATCAGCCTGCAAGAAGTAGTTTGTCACTGCTAATTTATCACAATTCTCATAAGTATTCTTTAAAATAAAAATGCAAAATAAATGACTCTTATTGATAATTTAACTTCTGGTTACTTTATCGTATTCTCAACAGGCTTTGATGATACAATTACAATATGAAGATTCCAGGCTCATTTTCTCACCATTTAGAAGACGAAACATAAATATATGGAGAACAAATGTATTTGTTTACAGACTTAAGGGTCAGCAGTGTGGCAGCACTGGAGCACAATTTAGGCAAATTTAATGCTGTGATAAGTTATGTGTAATGAAGTCTCCGTGGGGCTGTTTGAGGAGGAAACAATTAGAGGTGAAAATTAATGCTGGAATTATCCCGGCGTCGGAATGGGCTCCCTATCCCTCGCTAAACCACAGATTTTGGGAATCAGAGATGTGCTGACATTCAGGAGTTATTGAAGCCCAGACTTTGCTCCTTTTGACGAGTTTTAAAGCCAAACAAAGCATTCAGCATCTGAAAGAAATGATTTCAATGCCTTTCCGGGGATTCTTCAAGAAAATTAAAATTAGAAGGTTGGCTGAATCCTCTTCACAGCCCTGACAGCTCAAAAAGAGCTTTTTGGTAACTTCAGGGTAGGTGGATAACAGCAAAAAAAAGATTTTGGTTGTGTCAGGGTAGGTGGGAATGGAGAACAGATATTTAACATTTAGTACCTGAAAATACATATTTTTAGGTGTGAAAGTTATTCTCTCCCCAGAAGAACAAACTGTATAATGAGGCTGTGTCAGATGTAGCTTCTGCATATGCTGAGAATTTATATATTGTTTATATATAAATTTACTGAATTTCCTATCCCATGGCAACCCCAGAACTTTGGGGAACCTTGGTCTGCATTTGAAAAATTCAGTTCCACGGACCCAGGGAAAAAGATGATTCTTGGAAAATCCTATTTTTGCCTCAGGTTTAGATTTTGCTCTATTTATTGCTCATATCTCTTTTTGTGTAAGTTTTGTTTAAGGCTATGATAATTTAAAGTTATTTTTATGTCTAAAGTTGACACCCAGATCACAAAAAGCAAATAGGGTTATTTGGTCCTGGGTTAAAAAATCCTTATTCTCAATTATGAATCCATTTAATTAAAGTAAAATTGGGTTAAATTCAGCTTTTTATTTATAAATGAACCTTGTAGGAGAACTAGATGTGAGGGGAGAAAAACCCTAAGAACTAGAAATTAGATCTCACTATAACGATAAATCAGTAACATGCTGAAAAAAAAAATTAAAGCAATGCAACTTTTTGTTTATTTGTTTTATTCTGAATTTGAATTTTGCAACATAGTTGGAATTAAAAATGGAGAAATGGATATATTAGCAAACAAAAATCATGGGAGAGAGGCAAAATTTCCCTCTTAGTGATGTTCTCCTTCACAAAAACCACACAAGGAATAGTCTCATTTCCCAATTAAAGAGGAAAACAGTATTTCACCTTTGATTTTGGTGTGGTTTGCATGTGCTGGTGGCAGCTGATCCTAAATGGCAATTTCCTGGCTCTGCTATGAATTGCTCTGCGTTATAATTCAAATGTTCACAATTTGAGCTAAAACAGAGAGGTTTAGACACAGTTCCCCAGCGATTTCAATATTTGTGTCTAACAAAGCCAGTGGCATGAAGATTTGGGAATTCTGTATTCCCAACATTTTAAATTCCAGGTTAGGACTGCTTGGTGAGAAATGTGAGATCTGTAGGTGCAGAATCTGTCAGTGCTAAGAGGTGCTGATAAAAATGGAGTTTTGGATATATATATTTGTATATGTGTATTTGGAAAGCTATAATTGCAGCCTGAGAAAAAGGTGCAAATCTTCACAAAAATAACATTTTCCACTATTGTTTTGCATTCAGTATGAGTGCATATGTTTCATGTTATCACCTGACTGTGTTTATAAAATTTCTTAATTCAGTGATTTGGGCTGTCATTGCTTTATTGCTCTTAAATAATTGAGTAAAATTTAGTGACTGTCCCTCTGAGTTTTTTGGAGCTCATTACCCTTCATAACTCAGAAAAAAGGACGGACATCCACCCTGTAAGATCTGCTTGCTGGAAGGGCAGCATTTATTCCAGTAGAAAAAAAATGGCCAATTCCAAGTAGAACTCAACAGTAATATTCCCCACACTCTAAAATTATTTTTTCCATAATACTTTTTCATATTTCTTTTATTTTTTTAATTTTTTTTTTTTTTTACCATACCATGATCTCTTTTCTAGATATGTATATCTTCAAAGTTCTTTGCCAGTGCAGGGCAGGACTGTCTATTTTTCCCTTCTGAAGGACTGCAAGGTGAGGTTCTTCTGCACTTCAACCACTGTTAAGCACCATTGTAATTCCATTTTGGAGACCTGCTTGGACGCAAATCATCCTCCCACCTCCAAGCGAGCCTGTCTGTTTGGAAATCTATTTTGATTGTTGATGGGGGTGGGTGTGTTAATTGTACATTTGTAACTCCTTACTGGGGTAGGGGACATTTTTCCATGTGGGGACGTGGAATTTCTCCTGCTGGACGTACAGAGAGACAGAGACACATTGGCATCAGCTCACATGGAGTCACTAAAGGTTTAGGGTCTCCAGCAACCTGCAAAACCAGGTCCAGTAGCACCAATCCATCAGTCCATGAGAATGTGATGACCAAGGAAGAGATATTTTAGATTATTTTTGATTTATTGCCTCGTGGTTATGCAGCACAGTGCTGAGCTGGACTTGAGGATGCTGCGAGAAGGGACTGTGGAAGATGTGTGAGAGAGAATGTCCTTTGGCTTTCCAAATGGATCCTGGGATCCTTTAGGATGGAAAAGACTTCGAGTCCAACCATAAACCTGATGGGTGGGTTTTGTTAAATCGATGTCTGTGCTGTGGAATGACTGTGCAGGCAGGGTGCCAATTTCCAGATATAAAATACATCCCCATGGAAAGTGGTGTGGGGTTTCAGGGCTTGGTTTTGGGGTGTGAGTGACCTCAGTCCTTGCTTCTTTCCTTTTCCTCATTGGCAAGTGCCTTTTATCGGTGTTAATGAGCTGTGTGACACTCCCCAGCCTCACCCAGGGCTGGAAACACCTCTCCAGCCCCAGTGGGATCCCACAAAATCCCATCCACTGCCCCTGAGCAGAGCCAGGGATGCTCAGCAGCAGCTCCAGTGAACACCAGAACCCATGCAGCCTCAGTGGGATCCCACAAAATCCCATCCGGAGCAGGGGGGAGGCTACATGACAGACAGAAGAGCTGCCACCGCTCCTGAGCTGGGATCCCACAAAATCCCATCCACTGCCCCTGAGCAGAGCCAGGGATGCTCAGCAGCAGCTCCAGTGAACACCAGAACCCATGCAGCCTCAGTGGGATCCCACAAAATCCCATCCGGAGCAGGGGGGAGGCTACATGACAGACAGAAGAGCTGCCACCGCTCCTGAGCAGAGCCAGAGATGCTCAGCAGGACATTCCCTTCTCCATGGCATGGGAAATGCATTGCTTTGGGAAACCTCTTGAATGACACAGGCTCAGTTTGTCCATCTATTGTCCCTGTAGGTCCCACGTAACCCTGGAAATTCAGGTGTGCAATCCCACAGCCCCTGGCCAGCACCCTTTGCCTTGCCCGGAGACCCCAGGCTGATGGGGGTGACCCCTCCTTGTGCCCTGCCCTTTCGGTGGCACTGTTAAAGACACATCTCTGTCCTGCTTAAGAGGGGCCTTTCTGTTGGCCGTGGATGAATTAACTGCTGTGTTGATTAGATTTACAAAATCTTTTAGGATAAAAGTATTAAGGAAATACAGAATGATTAAAATCCAGCCCTACTAATCCAGCAGCATCCCTTGTATTTCCTCCTCTGGCTGGGAAAGCAGTGACATTTATGAAGCTGTGGACCAGGAGTCAGCAAGGAGATGATTTTCTTGTGTTCTTTAAGTGACAAAGTATGAGACAAAGTCTGGAAGGGTTGGACTATCGAGGACTGTCTCCTTTAACTGCGATCTCCATCATGCTGGATATAAATCTTTGTGCCAGCAGCATAAACATAAATTGAAGCCGTGATTATAATGCAAACCCACTTTATTTATCTGCAAAATCTGCTCACGCTCCCGGTGTGAGTGTAGATTTTCTCCTGTGAGAAGTGATCGGTCCCTCGGGACATCTTTTCTCCCTGTCCCTCGATGATGTCAGTGAGTGGCTGATTAGCTGCTGACACATGAAATTATGGGGGATCAGGAAGGTTAATGAAAGGCTTCTCTCTCCAGCCATGCCCATGCACTGTCTCCCTCTCTCCTCCTTGGCTTTGGGTGGTTTGGTGACCTCGGTGACAAAGTCAAGAGAGAAAACACACACTATCACAGCAGCGCAGCTTGATCAGTGGCTCTCTGTTAATATCTAATTATTTAATAAAGGGGCGATGAATTATTTGTGGCCCCGTGTTTCTCCCAACGAGGGGAAGTGCCGCTCGGCTGTCCCCGCAGTGTTGTCATTGATTTGCTCTGTCATGTCGAATACATTTTTGCCCGTGTGATTTGCATAGGAAATTCCGGTTTGTGTTGAAGGCAAAGGGTTTGTCATTCCCAGGAAGAACATGGGGCTGTCTGGAGTCCCCAGGAGGACAGAGCAGCTTGGACAGGTCCAGGGGATTGTCTGTGCCCTCGGGGTGGTGGCTGGAGGTCATTTTGGAGAGGTGACACTGCTGGGAGGGTTTGATCCCCATAACTCCTCTGTGCCCTTCCCAAATATCCTGTAGCAGGAATATCTGGCACAGAACTACTGATTTACAGTTCCCCATCTCCATCTCCGTGTCCATAGAAGGGATTTTCAAGGAGCACCCTTCCTTTGTCCTTCTCACAGAATGGAAGGGACCCACAAGGATCATCAAGTCCAACTCCTGGCCCTGCATGGGACAACCCCAAAATCACACATCAAGAGGATGCTGCTAGGTCCAATCGTGCCTTGTCCATTTTTCTTCTCCCCTGGCCTCTGCCCCTGATTGCAGTCCCTGGGAGCTGAGGGTATTTGTACCTATTAATTTGTATCGTCCTCCTTTAAGGATTCAGCTTAGAAAAGATTTTCTGAGTTAGCACGAGCCTGACCTTAACATATGTCACGCTTTCTACAGGGTGGGTGGTGATTATTTCCTTATTAATTACTCTGCAAAGGTTTTCTTTCCCTGTTGCACCCAGTTCCCCCTGCTCCTTCTTCTTTGGGGTTCCCTTTGTATCATACTCCAACTATTTTGAACTTTTATCTTCCTGTGGAAAACAAAAAAAGGGAATGGTTGAAAATTTGTTTTACTGAAAGAACTGTTCTCAATATAAATTTATAAATTTATTTCAGAATATGAGGGCAGTTTGGGCTGCCCCATCCCTGAAAGTGTTCAAGGCATAAAAAATGCCCTTGTGCAATTCTGGGCGTTCAGGGGTGGAGATGAAGGATGGCGATGTCAGTGTCACAAACCTCGAGCTCTGGGTGTGATCCAGAGGAAGCCACGGATATTTACTGGGACCAAAACAGCTCCACAATGGACAGGCTTCTATTTCTCTTTGCCTTTGATTTTACCTGTGTTTGTTTCAAACCTCTTGTTGAGCATTTGGCTGTGTTTTTATGTGTGATTAAAACAGGCTGGGCCCACGGCCCTGCTGAACTTCTGATAAAGATGGATCTTTTCACTCAGAGCAGGATGTGGAGTCCCTCTCTGATTCCTGAATCCATGGCAAGCACAGACTTTGGCTCAGGGGCAGCACACCCACCCTGGAGTCAGCTTTTTCCAGGAGGGATAGTTCAGAGAGGGCAGAAAACGCCTCCTGTGCTTGGGCTGCAGACAGGACCTTGTGCCACTGTGTCGCGTGGAAAGTGGGACTGTGGAATGTTAAAAACTGCTTGGCCACCTGCTTTTGGCTCAACATTTGTTCCTGTGGCACCTTGGCATATTATTTCAAGTATAATTAAAATAATTAACTTAATTATTTCAAGTGTAAGAGTGTGAACAAGTGAAGTCCCAATAAAACAGGAGCAAATTCTTTTCTGCTTGTCATTTATGATAGAGCCATAAAAGCAGATTTATTTTATTTTTATTTTATATATTTTTAATTTAATTTTTTATTTCAAAGTGAAAAGCCCTTGGAAAATGAAGCAATGAAGGTTTTTAAAACTGACTCCTTTAGCATCAGCCTTTTCTCCAGGTCCCATCTTATCTGGTTGGGATGGAGAGTTTGGAGCAGGATGTTCATAAAATTTCCATAGTTAAAGTGTTTTTCCTTGTGGTGTTTCAGTCACCCTGAAATAACTCAAATAACAAGTCCAAGCTCTCAATATCCTGGGTTTATACCCCTCAGTTCCTGACTGGAGCAATGTGACAGGGTCCTTTCTACATATTGCGATTTTTCACCGCATCCTGAATAAAGCACACGAGGTGATTTGGGCTTGGAGCTTCTACAGAAGAGATAATTGTTCTTTTATTATTATAATAGATCACAATAAGCTCAGTTTGCACTTCTGCAATGGGGAGTTTTTTAGCTGGAGGAGCGTACAATAATTCCTTTACAGCGTTATCAAATGGCATCATAGAACAGCAAAAACCATCTAATTTTCTAGGCTGTTTCTTTTTCATATCCTCTTTGAATTGATGAATATTTATATTCAAATCTGGGATTCTGTTTGGAGCATCAGCCACAACAATGATCCAGTGAGTATCACTTGATCTTAAAAGAGCTGATTTTCATGTGTGCAAAGGTTTTCCTGCCTGACTTTGCACAAACTTACAGCTCTGGATTAGAACCAAATATTAGTGCATGCTAATGGCATCTGAAGTGCCATTTCTGTGTGAAAATGCCAGAATATTGATGTCAAAATAGTCACTGTATCACTCAGTACCTGTGGAATCCGGCATGCAGCTGAAATAATTGTATATAAACCTCCGTGATCCCCTGCACGTTTTCATAAAAAATACTTCTGGATTGTTTGAAGGAAAACTTATGGAACTTGATATTATCAGAAAAGTTCTGCCTCTATCCACATGTTATGGATTAAAACTGAAAAAAGCAGATTTAGATTGGATTTTAGGAAGAAATTCTTCCCTGTGAGGGTGGGCAAGCCCTGGCACAGATTCCCAGAGCAGCTGTGGCTGCCCCTGGATCCCTGGAGTGTCCAAGGCCAGGCTGGACAGGGCTTGGAGCAGCCTGGGACAGTGGAATGGGGTGGAAGGTGATCTTTAAGGTCCCTTCCAACCCAAACCACGCTGGGATTCCATAATTCTACAAACCTTTTGACTTTCCCCACTCTCTGTGACGCGTTTCAAGTGCAGGACAGATCAGCCCCTCCTGTTTCGGCACCCACTTGCCATTCCCAGAATGGTGGCTGATTTTAAAAAAAATGAAAAAAAAAAAAATTTACACAGATTTTGTGCCCCAATTAGCAGTGCTAATTGGGGCACACAAGCAAATTGCACTCTACCCTGTGGAGATTGTCAGGCAGTCAACCACATCACTGAGTCACCGAGAGCGTGACTCCAACCCGGAGTTGTGACTTAATCAGGTGCAAAATCCGAGGAGGTCCCTCCAGGAAGGACATAGTCCTCTGCTGGGTATCAATGAGAGAAGCTGCTTCAGGGTTTGTGCTTAATTTTAATTTTTTTTCCCCTTCTTTTTTTTTTTTTTTTTTTTTTTAAAAAGCCG